>SJXQ01004796.1:231689-275261 GCA_006408695.1 Aepyceros melampus
ATCTAGAAGGTGTGGGGTGGGAGGGGGGAGGTGGGGGTCGGGATTGGGAGTTCATGTACACTCGTGGCTGATTCATGTCGATGTTTAGCAAAACAAATACAGTATTGTAAAGCAAAACAAACTAAAAAAATAAAAATTAAAAAAAAAAAAAAGGAATGACATAGCCCAAGGGCATAACATAAACCCATTAAATCGAATGGGTCCAAGATGGCAGACAAACCAAATTCAACCAAACCTTGATCTTCAGTCTGCAAACTAAGTGACACATCCAGAGCACCATGACAGTTCCAAGGCACTACCAAAAGACCAAGGAGTGGTTGTTTTCCCAATTGTTGGAATGATCCTCCCACTCATTAGCATATGAAATCACCCAGTTCATAAAAAATTAACCATGCCACATTGTATGGCCACCCCATACACCCTTTGCTATGGCCCCACACTTTGTGGAGTGTGCTTGTCTCTGAATCTGAACACATCTACCTCTTACCTACTCTGCGTCTCTCACTGAATTATTTTTGCAATGCGACATCAAGAACCTGAGCTTTATTAGATCCTGAAATCAGGCACTGTGGGTTTTGGCTGGGCTCAATTCTCAGTCAGACATGACTGAGTGACTGAGCATAGCATAGAGTCCCTGCCACATGGGTTCAGATCCAAATCTTAGGTAAACAATTTCAAACACAACTTTCAGAAATGGAAAGATGATGACCTGCCCAATACTTTGTGGCATAGATGGAGAGAGAAGCTGAAGGAGGGGAGGAAAAAGCAGTGGAAAAAATTTGCTAAGGAACCCCCTTCATAACCTGCCAGAAAAATTGTTAAATGCCTGACCTGAACCCACAGTTCTCATTGGCCTGATTCTTGACACAAAGGAGGTTAAGGAAAGAAGAACTCTCACCCACTTGGGCAACAGCTACTAGGGTACAGCAGATAGTGGAGCCTTTGGGATGCACTGGGGAGTAGCCCCTGCCAGAGTCCCTCAATTGCATCCTCTGCCACTTGCCTGTTAGCAAGGGGTTCAAGAAACAAGAAATGAGACATTGTGAAGGAATTAATATTTTGTTAGCCATATGTCCTTCCAGTCATAGGGGTGAAGACCTCCTACCTTAATTGGAGGTATTCTGGAATCAGAGACTGATCTGCGTGAGCTTTCTGCTGAGTTTGTTTCTGTTATCCTGGTTTCCAGCATGTTTGGCAGCTTGTCATTTCCACTGCACTGGGTTCCTTTGTGTTCAGTTTCCACCACGTGAGATTTTGCCAAGTTGGGCAACTGCTGTACTTGGTCTCCACTTCACTGGGGCCAAGTTGAGATTGTTTCAGCCAGGTTAGATCTGAGTCATGGCACCAAATATTTTGGGAGAATATGTAATTTCCTTGGTTCTGTCTCTCTACAGCAAAGATTTGAAACAGTGGACCAATGTTACAGCTTTGTTACAGCTAAGAGTTTTATTCTGCTTGCAAAAGAAAGCACACCCACAAGGCTTGAGGGCAGGCCAGCCCCAAAGGAGAGGTGTCAATTTGTCTCAGCTTCCTCCTTTTATACACTTCATCTCCCCACCATTTCGCCCTCCAAGCCTGCCCTATGCAAACTGGGCTAGCTAAGAAGGAGGCATACGTGTGTCACCTGAAGTTCTTACTCTCATCTGGGATATACTTAATGTTGCATTTCCATGGGCTTTTACCTTTCCTTGTCTTTTCAGTTCAATTCAGTTCAGTCTGTCAGTCATGTCCGACTCTTTGTGACCCCATGAATTGCAGCACGTCAGACCTCCCTGTCCATCACCAACTCCCGGAGTTCACTCAAACTCATGTCCATCAAGTCAGTGATGCCATCCAGCCATCTCATCCTCTGTCGTCCCCTCTTCCTCCTGTCCCCAATCTCTCCCAGCATCAGAGTCTTTTCCAATGAGTCAATTCTTCACATGAGGTGGCCAAAGTACTGGAGTTTCAGCTTTAGCATCATTCCTTCCAAAGAAATCCCAGGGCTGATCTCCTTTAGGATGGACTGGTTGGATCTCCTTACAGTCCAAGGGACTCTCAAGAGCTTCTCCAACACCACAGTTCAAAAGCATCAATTCTTCAGCGCTCAGCTTTCTTCACAGTCCAACTCTCGCATCCATACATGACCACTGGAAAAACCATAGCCTTCACTAGATGGACCTTTGTTGGCAAAGTAATGTCTCTGCTTTTGAATATGTTATCTAGGTTAGTCATAACTTTCCTTCCAAGGAGTAAGCATCTTTTAATTTCCTGGCTGCAGTCACCATCTGCAGTGATTTTGGAGCCCCCCAAAATAAAGTCTGACACTGTTTCCACTGTTTCCCCATCTATTTCCCATGAAGTGATGGGACCTGATGCCATGATCTTCGTTTTCTGAATGTTCAGCTTTAAGCCAACCTTTTCATTTTCCTCTTTCATTTCATCAAGAGGCTTTTTAGTTCCTCTTCACTTTCTGCCATAAGGGTGGTGTTATCTGCATATCTGAGGTTATTGATATTTCTCCCGGCAATCTTGATTCCAGCTTGTTTTTCTTCCAGTCCAACATTTCTCATGATGCACTCTGCATATAAATTAAATAAGCAGGGTGACAGTATACAGCCTTGACGTATTCCTTTTCCTATTAGCCACCACCACTTTGGACTCCTTTTTTTCTATTCTAATTACCTAAAAAAACTGATGAAAAAAACTGTTAATTCTTGTTTAATTCCAAAATGCTTTTTTTGGGCAGAGGAAACTACAGGTGAAATAGATATCCACCAAAGGCAACCTAAAATGCAAATTGAGTTTTTCATATAAGACTAGGGTTATTTAAAGTCAAAGAATAAATGATTTCAAGTGAATCTTAAGTTATCTTTTATCTTACCTTTCCTCTGACCAGTGACAGTTTTGGATTAAGTGTATGCTTTTAATTTGTCTGGATTACGGGTTGAAAATCAAAACACCTTCATGGACAAGTTTTGTAACAATAACAGAAAAAGATATTCCTGAGATCCACAAAAATACATATTTTCTGCCATTTGGTGAAGAAACAGTCTACCTCATGTCTCATACTATTTTATTTTTATCAAATCTAAAAAACAAACAAAAAAAAACTGTTTATGCTTTAAAAAATACAACAGTGGAAAAACAACAAGTTCAGATGGCAATATGTCTCAGATAAAGGACGCTTTAAAAAATGAAGGAAATTGTGGCAAAATGGAAAGCACATATTTTCTTACTAAAGGAGATATATACTACTCAGTTTACAGAAATAAGTCCATTCTAAATATTTACTGTATAGACTCTAAAACTGTTAATTTTCCTTAATTTATCCCAAAGAGCCTTCCTCTACCTTTTTCTGCTCTGCACTGCACTCTGGGAAACTGCCTTCTGTAAATTGCACCTACTGAAATCTCTTTTCCTCTGATTCTGTTGGATTGGGCAACAGGAGAGCTCATTGTGAGAGGGACAAGAGATCAAATAAATTCATTCCTCTTCCCTTTCCTTGCCAGACTGAGGTTTGGGCAGTGCTTCCTCCTTTTGAGGAGCTCATCACTTGCAGCTCTAGTCTTTGCTGGGATCCCCTCACTCCTTCCCCTTTCCCACCTAGTATTAGGGTTGGTAAGAACTTGCCACTGTTGTTAGTTCCCAAGTGCATCACCATCACATACCAATTCGGTTAACTCTGCTTAGACTTTTGTAGATTGTTTCTTTCTAAAACTTCTTTCAAATAACCTTTCCAGTCCAACATCTGTTTCATGGTGGGAGTCTGAATGGTGCAGTCAGACTACTCAGTGTACTTCTACCAGTCTTTATTATGCAGGGTTGAGATCTCAACCTTCTCTATTAAAAAAAAAAAGTACATTCAACATTTTTAATAGAAGAAATTGCATGTGTCTCACATACATATTCTGCTTTGTAAATTTCTGCAGGCTTTCTATACTTGTATGATGCCAGAGGATTACCAGATCCCCAAAAGTCCTTTTATGCTTCTTTAGGTCCTACTCTCTCAAGTGTACCCAAATATCCTAACTTTGGGGGTTTTTTTTTGTGTGTGTATGTGATTCTAGAAATGCTATTTTTTTCCCCTCAGTTTTATTTATTTATTCTTTTACTTTATAATATTGTATTGGTTTTGTCATACATTGCCATGAATCTGCCATGGGTGTACATGTGTTCCCCATCCTGAACCCCCTTCCTACCTCCCTCCCCATCCAATCCCTCTGGGTTATCCCAGTGCACCAGCCCCGAGCATCCTGTGTCATGCATCGAACCAGGACTGGTGATTTGTTTCACATGTGATAATTTACATGTTTCAATGCCGTTTTCCCATATCATCCCTCACTTGTCCTCTCCCAGAGAGTCCAAAAGACTGTTCCATACATCTGTATTTCTTTTGCTGTCTCGCATACAGGGTTATCATTACCATCTTTCTAAATTCCATATATATGCATTATGTATACTGTACTGGTATATATATATATATATATATATATATATATATATATATATTGCCAATATCTTAACTTTGAAAAGCTTGAGTTTGTCTCAACCCTTTTTGAGCTTTATATAAAGACATTTTATTCAAAGTGTAGACCACTTTAACATCTGGTGTCATTGTTTGACATTGTTTCTGAGAATAACACATATTATTCATCACAAAGGTACTTTGTTCATTCTCATTGCTGAGTAGTATTTCATTTAAGTAATTTTTTATGCAAAGTCCAGGGCGTGATGGACTTTGGCTTGCTTCCAGTTTGGTGTATGATGAATAAAACAGCTATGAACATTCTACATTATTCCATAATTATCCATATTATTCCATAATTATCTTTATTCCTACTAATAAAATAATAATTAATAAACTATTATTATTAATTATCATATTATTCCATAATTATCTTTTAATGAACATTTATTGTTTTATTTATTAAATATAAACCTAGAATGGAATTACTGGGAAACAGGACAGTTATAGGTTTAGATAAAGAATTTCCAAAGTGGTTGTATCAGTTTATAGAAGCGATGAATGTACCATTTACTCCACAATCTAGACAATATTTGGAGTTGCCAGTATGTCTAAATTAATCTCTCCTGTTTTGTGTGAGTTTGATAAAGTCTAAAGATCATCGGAACATACCTAGAATCAAAGTAAACTTACTTCCCTGGTGGCTCAGATAGGAAAGAATCTGCCTGCAGTGTGTGACAGCCAGTTCAGTCTCTAGGTCAGGAAGATTCCCTGGAGAAGGGAATGATTACCCACTCCAGTTTCCTTGCCTGGAGAATCCCATGGACAGAGGACCCAGGTAGGCAGTCATGGGGTCACAAAGAGTTGGACATGACTGAGCAACTGATACTTTCAACTTGTTATAAGGTGACTGCACAAAAGGGAACTGTACGTTGTCTCCATACAGTATAGTATGAATTTATCATAGGTGATTTTTGTAGAAGGACTAAGAAAAAAAGAATTTATTCTGGTTTAGGATTTGTCAGGAAATGATGTCAATTTAGTATGGGCATATCCCTTATGATTATACAGTGGAAGTGAAAAATAGATTTAAGGGACTAAATCTGATAGAGTACCTGATAAACTATGGACAGAGGTTCGTGACATTGTACAGGAGACCGGGATCAAGACCATCCCCATGGAAAAGAAATGCAAATAAACCAAAATGGCTATCTGAGGAGGCCTTACAAATAGCTGTGAAAAGAAGAGAAGCAAAAAGCAAAGGAGAAAAGGGACGATATACCCATTTGAACGTAGAGTTCCAAAAAATAGCAAGGAGAGATAAGAAAGTCTTCCTCAGTGATCAATGAAAAGAAATAGAGGAAAGCAATAGAATGGGAAAGACTAGAGCTCTCTTCAAGAAAATTGGAGATAAAAAGAGAACATTTCATGCAAAAATGGGCTCAATAAAGAACAGAAATGGTATGAACCTAACAGAAACAGAAGATATTAACATGAGGTGGCAAGAATACACAGAAGAACTATACAAAAAACATCATCACAACCCAGATAATCACAATGGTGTGATCACTCACCTAGAGCCAGACATCCTGGAATGTGAGTTCAAGTGGACCTTAGGAAGCATCACTGTGAACAAAGCTAGTGGAGGTGATGGAATTCCAGCTGAGCTCTTTCAAATCCTGAAAATGATGCTGCAAAAGTGCTACACAAAATATGCCAGCAAGTTAGGAAAACTCAGCAGTGGTCACAGGACTGGAAAAGGTCAGTTTTCATTCCAATCCCAAAGAAAGACAATGCCAAAGAATGCCCAAACTACCACACATTGCACTCATCTCACATGCTAGTAAGTAGTGCTCAAAATTCTCCAAGCCAGGCTTCAGCAACATGTGAACCATGAACTTCCAGATGTTCAAGCTGGTTTTAGAAAAGGCAGAGGAACCAGAGATCAAATTGCCAACATCTGCTGGATCATCAAAAAAGCAAAAGAATTCCAAAAATCATTGATTTCTGCTTTACTGACTATGCCAAAGCCTTTGGCTGTGTGGATCACAATAAACTGGAAAATTCTGAAAGAAATAGGCATACCAGACCATCTGACCTGCCTCTTGAGAAGCCTGTATGCAGGTAAGAAAACAACAATTAGAACTGGACATGGAACAACAGACTTGTTCCAAATAGGAAAAGGAGTACGTCAAGGCTGCATATTGTCACCCTACTTAGTTAACTTATATGCAGAGTACATCATGAGAAATGCTGGGCTGGAAGAAGCCCAAGCTGGAATCAAGATTGCCAGGAGAAATATCAATAACCTCAGATGTGCAGATGACACCACCTTTATGGCAGAAAGTGAAGAAGAGCTAAAGAGTCTTTGGATGAAAGTAAAAGAGGAGAGTGAAAAGATTGGCTGAAAGCTCAACATTCAGAAAACGAAGATCATGGCATCTGGCCCCATCATTTCATGGCAAATAGATGGGGAAAGAGTGTCAGACTTTATTTTTTTGGGCTCCAAAATCACTCCAGATGGTGACTGCAGCCATGAAATCAAAAGATGCTTACTCCTTGACAGGAAAATTATGACCAACCTAGACAGAATGTTATAAAACAGGGGCATTATTTTGCCAATAAAGGTCTGTCTAGTCAAAGCTATGGTTTTTCCAATAGTCAGGTATGGATGTGAGAGTTGGACTATAATGAAAGCTGAGCACCAAGAATTGATGCTTTTGAACTGTGGTGTTGGAGAAGACTCTTGAGAGTTCCTTGGACCGCAAGGAGATCCAACCAGTCCACCCTAAAGGAGATCAGTCCTGGGTGTTCATTGGAAGGACTGATGTTGAAGCTGAAACACCAATACTTTGGCCACCTGAGGAGAAGAGATGATTCTTTTGAAAAGACCCTGATGCTGGGAAAGATTGAGGGCAGGAGAAGAAGGTGACGACAGAGGATGAGATGGTTGGATGGCATCACCAACTCAATGGACTGGCGTGTAGTCCATGGCGTCACAGAGAGTAGGACATGACTGAGTGAATGAAGTGAACTGAAGTATAATAATATTTATTCTTAAGGTAAAATGAAAAAATTAGAGTTAGAATTGTCATATTATAAGAAGCAGAGGTCATTATTTGACAAGGGAAAAGTGATATTTAATAAATTTTGTGATTATGTGATATGTTTGTGTTCTGTTTTGTTTACTTACAATGAGGGAGTAATAACACTGGATATTGATTTTTTTATTAAATTATTTATATTCAGCATGGAGCACGATGGACTGTTATTTAACCAAGCCAGCTACTGGCTGTCAGCTAATAAGTCTGTTTTGTTATTTTTCAGTTCACCATCTTGGCCAAATGTAGTTAAAGTCAGACTCCATGACATTAATCTGTGCTGTTCAGAACTGTACTGTTGCCAAAATTCTATCAACTAGGAGTCTATTTAAAAAATATTATTTGTGATTGGACTAGAATTACTATTACCTGTCCTTTTGCTTTGCTGTGAACTGTTGAATCATCCTATATGACAATAACTATGAAAATTTATATAAACTCTGGATACAATATATTAGCAAGCTACAATACAGGCAAATATCAGAAATAAGTTGATTATTAGTCTTTATAATAGATCATGGACACAGGGGCTTAGAAGACCAAACCCCACTGTTAAAAAGCTTTGTAAAAAAACATTGTAAAATCCAGCTAGTATGTTCTAGAGATTCATTTTGTATATTGTATGAATCCTTTTCCTTTGAATTTGCAGTAGTGAAGAAACTAGGACAAAATTCCTAAGCACTTAGGAAGATAGAGGAAAATGATTGAGCAATAAAATATTGAGTAAAAAAGCAAGACTTTGAAAAAACTGAGAAATAATAGTTCCAAGGAAATGTTTATCTGCTCAATTCATCTCTTTTATTCTTTTTTTAGCTTATACTTGATTGAGGACAATTAGTTCAGCTGTTTCGGGAGAGATTGTCTATTTAAATACATGATAGCACTGCAAGTTTGGAATTTTTAGTGTCTGTTATTAAGTGTGAACCATTAAGATAAAGTTATCAAATCAGAATTATCCAAGGTAGTTTTCCAGAGCCTTGTATGAGGGATATATTATTTCCTAGAGTAAGTTATCATTTTTCCTTTCTGAGAAAGGAAAAGGAGAGTTGCTGAATTCAGGATGTTGTAGGAATGGATAGTGCTATTTGAAGGGGAGAAATATAATGAGGGCATTGACATGTGTAATTTCTTACACATACAATTGTAAAAAAGATTATAGAGACATCCTGAATATTTTTCACTTAATTTCCCCCAGTGGTAACAGAAAATTGACTTTGATATAATTCACTGACTTTATTCAGGTTTCATCAGTTTCCCACCCACTCATTTGTGCATGTGTATATCTTTATTTCTATGTAATTTCATCAAATGTGTAGGTTTGTATCACCACCACCACCACAGCTGAAATACAGAAAAGTACTATTTTAAAAAATCCTTTGTGGTACCATTTCATAGTTACATTCACCTTCTTTTCTGCCTTCCCCCTTAACTTCTGGCAGCTGTATAATTATCCAGCAAGTAACATTTTCCCCCCTACTCAGCATGGTTCCCTGATATCCATCCTTGTTGCATATATCAATAATTTGTTCCTTTGTATTACTGGGAACTTTTCTGTGGTCTGTTTATACTAAATGTCTATTTTCTCTTTTTTGTGCTGTGCCTGAATTTCTTTCCAGGTAGTAAGCCGAGTTAATTGTAGATTTTACCTCAGTTTTTCTTTTCTCCCAGAAATTGCTTTACTGCTGATTTTATTTTGTCTAAAAATGTTTGCTTCAAATATCTTGTCTGATTTTCTAGATGTTTAAAGTGAGAAAACATTGCTTACTCCATCATGAACTAGTGACATTTCTAATGGTGTAGGTTAATTGATAAAAATTTTTAAGTTAAATAATTTCTTATAACTAGTTTTTTACATTAATATTTTTGTCCTGTTTTATAAAACTTTGTCTAATCCAAGATCATAGAGATATATATTTATTTCTACCAACTGTATTTTTTTATCTTTAGACTTATGAGCTATTTCAATTAATTTTTGTCTGTGTTAGTTTCTATAGGAATTCCATCTTGGATGACTTTTCTTTCAGCCCAAAACTTAAGTTAGTACTTTTACTGTTTTATAAATAATGAAAGACATGATAGCAATTTACTTCCATTTATCCTACATTCTGCCCACACTAGAAACCATTAGAAACTTCCAATCTTGGCTATAAAGGAGTAAGAGAGACTGAATTTTCCCTCTGATCTTGAACATCTAGAAAAGTGAACAAAATATGTTGATCAATTAAATTTAAAAAAAGTTGTGTTTATTCACTTCAGTTCAGTAGCTCAGATGTGTCAGACTCTTTGTGACCCTATGGACTGCAGTACACCAGGCTTCCCTGTCCATCACCAACTCCCAGAACCTGCTCAAACCCAGGTCCATCAAATTGATGATGCCATCCAACCATCTTTCCTCTGTCATCCCTTTCTTCTCCTGCCTTCAATATTTCCCAGCATCAGGGTCTTTTCCAGTGACTCAGTTCTTCATATCAGGTGGCCAAAGTATTGGAGCTTCAGTTTCAGCATCAGTCCTTCCAATGAATATTCAGAACTGATCTTTTTTAGGATGGACTGGTTGGATCTCCTTGCAGTACAGGGGACTCTCAAGAGTCTTCCCCAACACCACAGTTCAAAAGCATCACTTCTTTAGCACTCAGCTTTCTTTATAGTCCAACTCTCACATCCATACATGGTACTGGAAAAATCATAGCCTTGACTAGAGGGACCTTAGTTGGCAAAGTAATGTCTCTGCTTTTTAATATGCTTTCTAGTTTGGTCATACCTTTTCTTCCAAAGAGCAAGAGTCTTTTAATTTCATGGCTACAGCCATCATCTGCAGTTATTCTGAAGCTCAAATAATATTTTGGAGCCCAGATAATAAAAATGTGTTTATCATCTTGATCCTATTGACTGAAAAAGAAACACATGAAAATAAAATTAAGACTGTATTTGGGGCAAAATGAGGACTATAGCCTGGGAGACACTATCTCATTTGGCTCTGAGGAACTGCTCTGAAGAGGTAAGAGGGGAGCTCAATATATATAAGTGATTTTGGTGAAGGAAGATATGTTCAATCAAGCACACATTTTGGCATAAGGTCACTGCTAGTCACAAGAAGTTTGCAGCCAATCAAGAGAAGCAAATGTTTCTGTTAATGTTTTTAGTGCTTTTCTAGATATGAGAAGATGCAAGAAATTGATCTAATAACATCATATATATATATATATATATATTAAATTAACTGATTACTTAACTCTAACTTGAGGTCAATTACTTTATAATATTGTAGTGGTTTTTGCCTTCTGTCAACATGAATCAGCCACGAGTGCACATTTCCCCCTCAGTGCACCCTGGCTGATTCATGTTGATGTATGGCAAAACCCACAACATTGTAAAGTAATTATTCTCCAATTAAAATTGATTAATTAATTAAAAAAATCTTATATCTAACTATCTAACTGGCATGCTCTGCCAGTTTTTCCCAGAGCAGAGAGTGCCTCATTCCTGATTTCTGCCCTGAACTTCTTTCAGAGTAGGTGGAAGGTCAGTGACTATGGTGGCTGGTGATTTAATACTTGTAGAGACAGATGGCAAGTGACAAGTTTTAGTCAGCAATTCCATTTCTATTATACTCTATGTGGGTCTAATAGCTATCACAATGTAAGTAACTTCCTTATCTTTTATTTTGTTGATAGTTTAAGCCAAGTCATTTTTTCTCTAAGATATTTAATTCAGAATTGTATTTGACAGTGTATTTTGTTGTAGGAAATGGCAACCCACTCCAGTACTTTTGTCTGGAGAATTCCATGAACAGAGGAGCCTGGTGGACTACAGTTCACAGGGTTTCAAAGAGTCAGATATGACTGAGTGACTCACACTTTCACTTTTCACTTTCTTTTGTAAACCACATGGATCTTCCTGAAGCATTACTTGTTCAAGAAAATCCTATTTTTCTGTTTCTATTAATTTTTGGCATCACACTTACTGGCTTGTAACAACCATATTTAAAAGAAAGTTGGGGGCGGACCTAAGATGGCACAGGAATAGGATGGGGAGACCACTTTCTCCCCCATAAATTCAGCAAAAGAACGTATAAACACTAAGTAAATTCCACAAAACAACTTCTGAATGCCAGCAGAGGACATCAGGCTCCCAGAAAAGCAGCCCATTGTTTTAGAAAGGAGGTAGGAAAAAATATAAAAGACAAAAAAGGGACACAAAAGAGGTAGGGATGGAGCTCCGTCCTGGGAAAGGAATCTTAAAAAGAAAGATTTCCAAACACCAGGAAACACTCTTACCATTGAGTCTGTGGTGAGCCTTGGAATCACAGGAGGCAACATAACGGGGAGGGGGGAGGAATAAATAAATAATTAAACCCCACAGATTATGAGCCCCACGGTAACTCCTCTGGAAGAGAAGCAATGCAGACACCTACATCCGCCACTAGCAAGCGGGGGCTGGTGCAGGCTGCATTGCTTAGAGTAAGGACTGGGTCTGAATGCCCCAAGGGCAATCAGAGTGAACTAACTTGGGCTAGCAAACCAGACTGTGGGATAGCTAGCACGTGAAAAGCCCTAACCTAAGGCACCGCCAGACCCGCACACAGAAAAAAGGGCTGAACAGAACTAGCTGGCTGCAGACCATCCCCGTCCGGTGACAGGCAGCCAGAGCCAGAACGGGGCAATTGCAGCCCCAGAGAGACATTATCTACCAAACTGCAAGCAGGCTTTTTGCTAAACTTCTTGGGGTTCTGGACAGTCAACATCCGCCTGAGAAAATATGCCAGTTGTACACCCAGAAAACCAAGCGGCAGGAACGAGGGAGGTGATAAGTTGCAGTGACCACACCCACCAAACACCTCATCACCTGAGCTGCTCGGACCTGGGAAGGGCACAAAACACAGGCCCAACCAAGTCTGTGCCTATGAGGACTACCCAAGTGCCTAAAACTGAGCAGCTAAGACCTGGGAGGTGCATGCAGCCCAGGGCCGGCCTCGGATGGTTCCTGTTGGAGCAACCTAGAGCCTGAGCAGTGTTGGCAGGGAGGGCACACGTGCAGTGAGTGGGAACAGGCCCAGTATGGCTAAGACACTGCGAGCACACGCCAGTGTTATTTGTTTGCAGCATCCCTCCCTCCCCATAGCGCAACTGAACAAGTGAGCCTAAAAAAAGTGTCCACCAGCTCCTGCCTTGTGTCAGGGCGGAAATCAGACACTGAAGAGACCAGCAAACAGAAGCTGAAACAGAGGGAACCACCTTGGAAGTGACAAGTGCAATAGATTAAAACCCTGTAGTTAGTACCGACTACATAGGAAGGGGCCTATAGATCTTGAGAAATATAAGCCAGACCAAGGAACTATCTGAAAATGTACTGACCCTACATTGCCCACAACAACACCATAGAAAGTCCTAGATATATTTTTACTATTTTTACTATCATTCTTTAAATTTTTTTTTAATTTGTAAGTCCTCTATTACTCCTTTAATTTTCATTTTTATAACCTATTATTACTTTTAAAAAAAAAGACCCTATTTTTTAAAACAAACTTCATATATATATATATATATATATATATATATATATTTGTGACTTTTTTTTTCTTCTTCTCTTCTTTAATATTGTATTTTTGAAGATTCAGCCTCTATTTTAGATTTTTAATCTTTGGTTTTTGGTATTTGTTATCAATTTTGTACCTTTAAGAACCCAATCTTCACTACCCATTTTCACTTGGGAACAAGATTACTGGCTTGACTGCTATCTCCCCTTTTGGACTCTCCTTTTTCTCCACCAGGTCGCCTCTGTCTCCTCCCTACCCCTTCTCTTCTCTATCCAACTCTGTGAATCTCTGTGTGTTCCAGACTGTGGAGAACACTTAGGGAACTGATTACTGGCTGGATCTGTCTTTCTCCTTTTGATCCCTCTCCTTTTATCCTCCTGGGCACCTCTGTCTCCTTCCTTCCTCTTCTCTTCTCTGTATAACTCCATGAACATGTCTGAGCAGTCCAGACTGTGGAGCACACATAAGGAAGTGATTACTGGCTAGCTTGCTCTCTCTTCTTTTGATTCCCCCTCATCTCATTCAGGTCACCTCTAATTCCCTCCTCCCTCTTCTCTTCTCCATGTAACTCTGTGAACCTCTCTGGGTGTCCCTCACTGTGGAGAAACTTTTCATCTTTAACCTAGATGTTTTATCAATGGTGCTGTATAAAAGAAGAAGTCTTGAGACTACTGTAAAAATAAGTCTGA
The DNA here is from genome assembly GCA_006408695.1 of Aepyceros melampus. Taxonomy (NCBI): domain Eukaryota; kingdom Metazoa; phylum Chordata; class Mammalia; order Artiodactyla; family Bovidae; genus Aepyceros; species Aepyceros melampus. Next base: position 245,463 of record SJXQ01004796.1, read on the forward strand.
AAACCAGAAGCAAGTGAAAGTGAAGCTGCTCATTTGTGTCCGACTCTTTGCAACCCCATGGACTGTAGCCTATCAGGTTCCTCTGTCCATGGGATTTTCCAGGCAAGAGTGCTGGATTGGGCTGCCATTTCCTTTTCCAGGGAGTCTTTCTGACCCAGGAATCAAACCCAGGTCTCCTGCATTGCAGGCAGACACTTTACCATCTGAGCCACCAGGGAAGCCAGCAGGCTTAAGTCCAAATCCTGAGAACTCCTGACTCCAGGGAACATTAATCTATAGGAGCTCATCAAACGCCTCCATACCTACACTGAAATCAAGCACCACCCAAGAGCCTCAAGTTCCAGAGAAAGACATACCACACAAATTCTCCAGCAACACAGGAACACAGCCCTGAGCTTCAATATACAGGCTGCCCAAAGTTACTCCAAAACCATTGACATCTGTTAACTCATTACTGGACACTTCATTGCACTCCAGAGAGAAGACATCCAGCTCCAACACCAGAACACTGACACAAGCTTCCCTAACCAAGAAACCTTGACAAGCCACCCTTACAACCCCACCCACAGAGAGGAAACTCCACAATAAAGAGAACTTCACAAACTGCCAGAATACAGAAAGGCCACCCCAAACTCAGCAATATAAACAAGATGAAGAGGCAGAGGAATACTCAGCAGGTAAAGGAACAGTATAAATGCCCACCAAACCAAACAAAAGAGGAGAGATAGGAAATCTACCTGATAAAGAATTCAGAATAATGATAGTGAAAATGATCCAAAATCTTGAAATCAAAATGGAATCACAGATAAGTAGCCTGGAGACAAGGATAGAGAAGATGCAAGAAAGGTTTAACAAGGACCTAGAAGAAATAAAAAAGAGTCAATATATAATGAATAATGCAATAAATGAGATCAAAAACACTCGGGAGGCAACAACGTAGAATAACAAAGGCAGAAGATAAGATTAGTGAAGTAGAAGACAGAATGGTAGAAATAAATGTATCAGAGAGGAAAAAAGAAAAACGAATTAAAAGAAATGAGGACAATCTCAGAGACCTCCAGGACAATATGAAATTCCCAAACATTCGAATCTTAAGAGTCCCAGAAGAAGAAGACAAAAAGAAAGACCATGAGAAAATACATGAGGAGGTAATAGTTGAAAACTTCCCTAAAATGAGGAGGAAATAATCACCCAAGTCCAAGAAACCCAGAGAGTCCCAAACAGGATAAACCCAAGGTGAAACACCTCAAGACACATATTAATCAAAGCAACAAAGATCAAACACAAAGAACAAATATTAAAAGCAGCAAGGGAAAAACAACAAACACACAAGAGGATTCTCAAAAGGATAACGCTGATCTTTCAATAGAAACTCTTCAGGCCAGGAGGGAATCGCAGGACATACTTAAAGTGATGAAAGAAAATAACCTGCCGCCCAGATTACTGTGGGCTTCCCTGGTGGCTCAGAGGTTAAAGCATCTGCCTCCAATGCGGGAGACCTGGGTTTGATTCCTGGGTCGGGAAGATCCCCTGGAGAAGGAAATGGCAATCCACTCCAGTATTCTTGCCTGGAGAATCCCATGGATGGAGAAGCCTAGTAGGTTACAGTCCACGGGGTCGCAAAGAGTCGGACACGACTGAGCGACTTCACCTTCACCTTCACCTTCACCAGATTACTGTACCCAGCAAGGATCTCATTCAAATATGAAGGAGAAATCAAAAGCTTTACAGACAAGCAAAAGATGAGAGAGTTCAGCACCATCAAACCAGCTCTCCAACAAAAGCTAAAGGATCTTCTCTAGACAAGAAACACAAAAAGGGTGTATAAACTCCAACCCAAAACAATAAAGTAAATGGCAACAGGATCATAGTTATCAATAATTACCTTAAACATAAATGAGTTGAATGCCCCAACCAAAAGACAAAGACTGGCTGAATGGATACAAAAACAAGACCCCTATATATATTGTCTACAAGAGACCCACATTAAAACAGGGGACACATACAGACTGAAAGTGAAGGGCTGGAAAAAGATTTTCCATGCAAATAGAGACCAAAAGAAAGCAGGAGTAGCAATACTCATAAAAGATAAAATAGACTTTAAAACAAAGACTGTGAAAAGAGACAAAAAAGGACACTAGATAATGATCAAAGAATCAATCCAAGAAGAAGATATAACAGTTATAAATATATATGTACCCAACATAAGAGCACCACATATGTAAGACAAATGCTAACAAGTATGAAAGGGGAAATTAACAATAACACAATAATAGTGGGAGACTTTAATACCCCACTCACACCTATGGATAGATCAACTAAACAGAAAATTAACAAGGAAACACAAACTTTAAATGATACAATAGACCAGTTAGCCTAATTGATATCTACAGGACATTTCACCCAAAAACAGTGAATTTTACCTTTTTCTCAAGCACACATGGACAGGATAGATCACATCCTGGGCCATAAATCTAGCCTTGGTAAATTCAAAAAAATTGAAATCATTCCAAGCATCTTTTCTGACCACAATGCACTAATATTAAATGTCAATTACAGGAGGAAAACTGTTAAAAATTCCAACATATGGAGGCTGAACAACACACTTCTGAATAACCAACAAATCACAGAAGAAATCAAAAGGAAATCAAAATATGCATAGAAATGAATGAAAATGAAAACACAACAACTCAAAACGTGTGGGACACTGTAAAAGTAGTGCTAAGGGTAAAGTTCATAGCAATACAGGTATACCTCAAGAAATAAGAAAAAAGTCAAATAAATTACCTAACACTACACCTAATGCAACTAGAAAAGGAACAATGAAGAACCCCAGGGTTAGCAGAAAGAAAGAAATCTTAAAAATTAGGGCCCAGAAAGAAAAACACCAATACAGTATACTTACACATATATATGGAATTTAGAAAGATGGTAATGATAAACCTGTATGTGAGACAGCAAAAGAGACACAGATGTATAGAACAGCCTTTTGGACTCTGTGGGAGAGGGAGAGGGTGGGATGATTTGGGAGAGTGGCAGTGTAACATGTATGATATCATAAGTGAAATGAATCGCCCGTCTAGGTTCAATGCAGGATGCAGGATGCTTGGGACTGATGCACGGGGATAATCCAGAGAGATGGTGTGGGGTGGGAGGTGGCGGGGGGGGGGGGGTTTCGGGATTGGGGGTTCNGCAAAAGGGACACAGATGTATAGAACAGCCTTTTGGACTCTGTGGGAGAGGGAGAGGGTGGGATGATTTGGGAGAGTGGCAGCGTAACATGTATGATATCATAAGTGAAACGAATCGCCAGTCTAGGTTCAATGCAGGATGCAGGGTGCTTGGGACTGATACACGAGGATAATCCAGAGAGATGGTGTGGGGCGGGAGGGGGGAGGTGGGGGTCAGGATTGGGAGTTCATGTACACTCGTGGCTGATTCATGTCAATGTATAGCAAAACGAATACAGTATTGTAAAGCAAAACAAACTAAAAGATAAAAATTAATTTAAATAAAAACATAAAAATTAAAAAATAAAAAAAGTTAATGAGGATGTTTAAACAGGAAAATTTAATGATCCAATTTCTTTTTTATTTTATTTTTAATTGGAAGATAGTTACTTTACAATATTGTTTTGATTTCTGCCATACATCATCATGAATCAGCCACATGTATACATATGTCCCGTCCCTTCTAAACCTCCCTCCCACCTCCCTCCCCATTCCACCCATCTAGGTTGTCACAAAGCATCAACTTGGGATTCTGCTTTGGGATCCCTGCATCATATAGCAAATTCCCACTGGCTATCTACTTTACATATGGTAATATATATGTTTCAATACTACTCTCTCCCAAGTCATCCCAACCCACTGTGACCAACAGTCTATTCTTTATAGCTGCCAAAGATACAATTTCTATATTTGAATTATAACATTGGCATTAAAAAAGGAATGCACTATCACACGTGGAAGTAGTCAGTCCTGTTGGGAAAGTAGAGACAATCCTTCTCTAGAAATGATAGAATGGTGCCACTGGAAATGGAGAGAATGTAGTAAAATCAAGTTTTATTTTGGAAAGAAAGGTGATAAGATTTACTAATGAAACAGTTGTGCAGATCAAGGAAATGGGAGTAATTAAAGATGCTTCTGAGGTTAGATGATTTAGTACCAGAGTGGAGGACGGTGCCACTTACTAAAATATAGGTAATGTGGGGTACACAGATGCAGAACAGGTTACATGGAGAACGTAAAGCTACCTTACTAAGCTTGCATGTCTGGAGGACATATCCAATTTGAGATAACTGTATTCTATTAATGTGCCTGCAATTTAACAGTTTTCATCACAAAGATAATATTTAATGTTTATGAGGCTAGAGGAAATCACCAAAAAGCGGCATACTAAAAATATAGCAGAAGGAGACCCGAATCAAGCTCTGTGGATTCCTGCATTAAAAGTACAGTAGAGAAGAAAGGATCAATAAAGAGATTTGATAGCAAGTGAGAAAATTATTCATATCTGTGAGCAAGGGAAGTTTGGTTTCAAGAAAGTGAAAGTCACTCAGTCATGTCCTATTCTTTGCAACTCCATGGACTGTATAGTTCATGGAATTCTCCAGGACAGAATACTGGAGTGGATAGCCGTTCCCTTCACCAGGGGAACTTCGCAACCCAGGAATCGAACCCAGATCTCCTGCATTGCAAGCGGACTCTTCCATCAGCTGAGACACAAGAGAAGCCCTGTTTTTTTCAAAAAGGAGACTGTTAACCACTGAGACCAGAAAACAACATTTAATGTGTCCTCACTGTGACTTAAAGAGAACAATTCCAGGGGACTGTTTTTCTCTGCATATTCTCACTCAATATGTATTTGAAAAAACCTGGAAGTGCTGCCTATAAGTAAGTTAGCATCTTTTGCCTTATCTATGCATAATGTTCTCTAAAACTCCTGGACTTGAAATTACTTTGTAGTATTTTAATTTATTGTGATGTAATGAGGTTTTTTTTTTCCCAAATTTATTTGTTTAGCTGTCAAAATATAGAATATTATGTAGCTTTGCATGAAAGAAAGTACATTTCTGTAAGTTACTAAGAAAAAATAAATGGATTGCCAACTGAGATCCAGCTGGAGTGCATTGGCTACAGAACAGGTGGTGAGGAGTCAGTATGCATTGAATATACTTTCTAAAATGCTCACTGTGAAAGAGAGGAAAAAATAGGATAATAAACATAAGCAAAGGTGGATTCAAGGTTTATAACTGCTTTTTTTGTCTGATTTTTTAAAAGAGAGGTATTTCTTTCACTTTCATGTTAATGAAAATGATTTAGTACCATCAGAGAAATTTAGGATTCTGGATGAAGATTATTTCAGGAATGAATTCTATAAGAGGCTTAGAGGGAATGAAAATTAAATAAAAATTGGAGGAGTTGGACAAGACTTTGACAGGGACAGGAAGTATCATTTTCCTTGCAGGAGGCTCACAGGCAGGAAATATGAGTTGGTGAGGCAGGTAGTGTAGGATTGCAAATATGAAGTATTTTAGGAGTCTTGCTTATATTCATTTTAAAATGAATTATGAGACAAATCTTAGAGGAGAGGCAGAGGATTAAATTATTCAGTGTGAAAAGAGGAAAGAAGGTCTGAACTATTCTCGTTAGGATGCAACCAAAATTTCCTTAAAAATGTAGAAAGACTGAAAGTTATATGTTTTATTTATTTGACTATTTTATACATCAACCATATTTAAAGGATTTAGCTATAAGCATTCATAAATTCTAAAATTCTTAGAAATCGTATGCATATTTAAGTATATAAAATAATTACTAACCTAAGATTTTGAAGTGGGTTTACTTCTTCTTGAATATTGATATAAAGACTTAGATTGAGTTTGTCTAACACATCTATATTGAAGTGGGATGTTTAATTTTTTTTTTTTTTACATTAAGTACAGACAGGTTTTAATTCAGCATTTTTCCCTCATGAAAAGAACAATGCGATTTTGTCTCTTCCTGGACTGGCTTCACGTCGGGGCTTGACTGCCTCTGCCCTCACCTCTAGGGAGGCATGTGCTCCCAGAGATTTTGTATATTTTAGTCTAATATTTTGTCTGGCAAGCATACATTAATTTTGAAAATATACATATTGGCCTAATACTAAACTGATTCCTTTCCTGCTTTTCAATACCCTCTACTTTAATTTTCTAATATCAATCTACCTAAACTAAGTTATAAACTTTACATATAATGACGTCAATAATATAATTAATTCCTGTGAATTGGAAATGTGTTCAATGAACTAGAAGGAAGTGATAAAGTAAATCATGCAGGAATGTAATCTCATGTAGTCATTGAAATATGATATTTATGAAAAGTTCTAATAACAAGAGATTTTTGTTACAATTCTAAATATAAATCATTGAATTACTTTTCATATTTCTTACTTTGTTGCAAAAATTTTAAGATAGCTTACAAAATCCCATGACAAAAATATGTTATACTGAGTAAATGATTGAAAAGGAAATATTATTAGGGCAAATAAAGTGAAACATTATTCAACTTTACTTCTGAAAATCTGCCAAAAGATTTTTACATACTTGCTATATTTGGACACATAATTTACTGTAAGCACCCTCAAAATCAGCTTTGCCTAATAAAAACCAAGTTCAGTTATATGATTTAGAGCATCTGCAAGAGAAGACAAACCGGCTGTTCTAGGAAGAACCAGCTAAACTTGACACATCACCTGCTAGACTTTTCTGTGCTGTCTCAGACTCCTCAGCACTTTATGGGCAAATTTAGTTCTCTTCAGCAGGAAGGGGATGAAACAGAAGAGAAACATATAACCAGCTTTCTTAAAAAAACCACTGTCATAAATCGACAAGTAAAAAGAGTTGAATTATTCTCTAGTTCATCAAGAGACAATCCCAAAGATCCCAACTCATTTATTTGCAATTAAGTGAAAATTCCCTTTGCTGTTGCTGCTAATGATAGTCATTAATTATTGTATCTACACTATTGTTTAAGCAGAAAGATTAAACACTGATATGTTGGCCTATAATCATACTCTCTCACTAAATGAGATGGACTATAGTGACCCTGATGTGGGAGGGACGCAGCTCCACAATTCTATGATCCCAAATCCTTGGGACCAGATATATGCTTGAATCTATTTTTTAAACATTTTGATAAGTAGTACATTATACAGATCACATGCTTTGGTACACCTCATAAACAAACCTATTAATATTTCTGTAGCAAAGCAATTGGATATTCTCACTTGGTTGGATAAAAAAAAAAGACTATAATTGAATAGCATCCCAGTTTAAAGCATGACTTGCCTTCAAATAAATTTACAAATGTTTATAATAAAAACAAACTCAGTTTTTACCATTTTTTTGTTGTCATTTTTAGGAATGGTGGGATGTGAAATCTTGACCTGAGCATTCTGTGTGGGGTTGTTTTGAAGGTTAAGTGTGGGGATTAAAATCATTTGATTGACACTTGCTGAATGCTCATATACATTACTTATTTTTCCGGCCTTTCTGGCAGACCCTGAGTCCTACCCAGCTTGCTGTTTTATAGGCCTGTGTTTTTGCAAACAGGGAAGTAAGACATGTATACATGCACACACAGCTGTTTTTCTACCATCTATCATCTACCCACATACATATATAAACATTTGATAGAATCTATTCCCCTTCTCTCTCTGTCTTTCTGCATGTTTTAGGTATCTTTAGAAACTCTTCGATTTCAGAAATAAAAACTGTTGATAATCTACTTGCAACAGATTATTAGATTTCTAACTCCCAATGATAGTATTTATTTCNCCCCCACCTCCCACCCCATATCAACTCTCTGGATCATTCCCATGCACCAGTCCCAAGCATCCTATATCCTGTATTGGTACATATACACAATGGAGTATTACTCAGCCATTAAAAAGAATACATTTGAATCAGTACTAATGAAATGGATGAAACTGGACCCAATTATACAGAGTGAAGTAAGCCAGAAAGAAAAACACCAATACAGTATACTAACACATATATATGGAATTGAGAAAGATGGTGATGATAACCCTGTATGTGAGACAGCAAAAGAGACACAGATGTATAGAATGGACTTTTGGACTCTGAGGGAGAGGGAGAGGGTGGGAGGATTTGGGAGAATGGCACTGAAAGATGTATACTATCATGTAAGAAACAAATCGCCAGTCTATGTTTGATACAGAAGAAGGCTTTCTTATCTCTCCTTGCTATTCTTGTATCTCTGCATTCGGATGAGCATATTTTTTCTTTTCTCCTTAGCCTTTCATTTTTCTTCTTTCCTCAGCTATTCGTAAGGCCTCTTCAGACAACCATTTGCATTTTTGCATTTCTTTTTTTGGGGATGATTTTGGTCACATCCCTGCTTCCTGTACAATATTATGGACCTTGGTACATAGTTCTTCAGGCACTTTGTCTATAAGATCTAATCCCTTTAATCTATTTGTCACTTCCACTGTATAATCATAAGAGATTTGATTTAGGTCATATCTGAATGGCCTAGTAGTTTCCCCTACAATCTTCAATTTAAGTCTGAATTTTGCAATTAGGATTTTGTGATCAATAAAGGATGGATATCTTCACAAATAGACTAAGCCAGCAATCCAAAACTCTGACAAACCACAGGAATGGGAAACTGAGGAATAGAAAGTATGTTTGGGATGAAGGAAACATCATGTACAGACTCTCTTCTATTGTAATAAGATTCAAGGGCACGATCCAGTTCCTGAGACATGAACAGGTTGAGTAAAGGCAAGACACGGATCCTAGAGTCTGGAAACATCATCGTTAATGCAAAGATTCAGGTTTTAGGTACAGGGAACAAAGTTAAATTTCAATGATAAGAATTGAGGCCAGGATAGGCAAAATTTATTCACAAAGTAGAAGCCCAATTATCTAAACAGACCAGTTTGTCAGATTAGTCCTTACATATGCTGTGCTTAATCACTGTCATGTCTGACTCTCTGTGACCCTATGGACTGTAGCCTGCCAGGTTCCTCTGTCCATGGGGATTCTCCAGGCAAGAATACTGGAGCAGTTTGCCATGCCCTCCTCCAGGGGATCTTCACAACCCAGGGACTGAACCCAGGTCTCCCACATTGTAGGCAGATTCTTTAGTGTCTGAGACTCAAGGGAAGCCCTGTAAGATTAATAGTGAGAATAATTTGACCATGTGTCCCATGACGTTGGGCTGCGGTTGTTTAGTTGCTAAGTTGTGTCTGACTCCTTGCGATCCTTTGGAATGTAGTCTGCCAAGCTTCTCTGTCCATGAAGATTTCCCAGGCAAGACTATTAGTGAGTTGCCTTGTCCTTTTCCAGGTCATCTTCTGACCCAGGGATCCGACCCTTGGCTCCTTCACTGGCAAGAGGATTCTTAACTGCTGAGCCACCCAGGATAGTATTTCTTAATGTCTTTGTGCTTGAAGTTATTCGTAGTCTTAGAGACTGGGTCAGGAATGAACTTTGTTGGATTTAGAGTTTTCCAGTCACTTTAGGGGCTGAAGCTTAGGAATAAGGCAGGACCAGATTCCCAGTTTCACTAGGTCAGGCTATTACAACCTTATCATTCTTCTCCCTGCTTGCATCTTAGAGTCTATCACACTGTTGCTGAGAAACTTATATAAACTTAAGATAAAGATCTTGAATCTGTTAGTCTTCATATTACCTCAGAAATTGTCTGGATTATATCCACTAATGTTAATGTTCTAACATCACTGTTTATGTTAAAAAATTTTATTTAGCACTATTGCAGGAGTAGCTAATCTGTTCTGTTGAATGTTACAGAAGGCTGTTTATATATCATAATTCAGCAGCATTTCATAGAAATTTGTCTTAGCTAATCTTGGAAATTTTCAATCAAGTTCTCACCTTTCTTCATTAGTTCTTTATTATCTTAACTGTGAATCTCAGTAGTTGTGCTATGTACTCAGAACTTTCTAGAAATATTTAGTGTATGTAGCATAAGGGAAAACATTATTTTATTAATCAATTTTGTTGGAGCTTAAACCAAAAAATTCAGCAACTATAACACTGGGAAGTCATTAGTATAAGAACTTCTGGTTACCATATGTAATTTTTAATGTTTTCATCACTTTCATTCTTCAGAAATACTAATTTGCTACTATCATATGAGACAAACATTCTAGGAATCATAAACTATTTTATTACTTATAATTTTTAAAAAATTTAGATAATGTTTATATCATGTTCATTATGCCTAACTGGGGCATTCATGTAAATTACCCTCAAAGAATTAAGAATTAATCCTGAAAATCTCTACTGACATATTAATTTGTTGGTGTAAACACATGCAAAAATTTTAATATCAAACACTTGGTTTTTAGTAACTACAACAAATATTTCTTAATTTTTATATTTGAAATATTGCTATAATTTCTGCATCAGCTAATAACTAACTTCAGTCTTTGAAAAGTGATGTCTGCTCAAGTGAATAAAATCTGTTATAGTTTGAATAAAACATTTTCATTTCTAAAGTAATTTTTTAAGTTTAATACAACCTCCATTCCTATAAGTAGAAAATGATTTGTGTTTTTTTTTTCATTTTTAACTTCATATAAAAGACAGAGTTACTCACAATAAAAATAATTGTTTTAAAAATCTCTCTACAGGATAATTTCCAGACAAATATCATTCCCAAAGAGGAAAGGTTGTTTAATAATGAGTCCCAATGCCATTATCATACAATCTGTGTAAGTATTTGCTATCTGGAGATCAGTGTATTGGATGAAATTGATTAGGAGAATATACTTACATCAATTTTTGGGCTCTCAATATGGAAGCCTCTCTCTAATGAATATGGTAGATGGGCTAAGAGGGAGCTAAAACACATTTATTAAAGATGATTACTTGAGTTTGAAACCTTTTGGAAAGTGCATTTATTATCTTTTGCTAAATCCCCAGGAAATAAGAATTTCTGACAAGATCTTTTATTATAATGTACAAAAAACCTACTTAAGACTTGCAAGCATAAAATGAGAAATTAAACAGCTTAGTTGTGAATTATTTTCTTTCATAGAGCATTAAACATTAATAGGATAATATTTCTATTTAGAACCAAGAAACAGTTTTAACTAATTAATATGCTAACATATTTATTCATGTGCTTCATATAAATGTTTTAATAACATTTTTCTTGATCCCTAAAGAGAACACTTTATTAGCATTATTTTCTCCAAAAAGTGAAGTATTTCGATTTGTGTAAACTTATAGTATTTTTTTAAAGAAATGTTTTATAAAATATTTTAGTATTGCCACCATAAGGCCAAGACATATTGATATATTCTGTGGAGGCGCCATTGCAACATCCCCTCAGCATGATGAAAAAAAGCAAGGAGAGTCACTTGTATGCAGCGGGTGCTTAGACTGAATGCAGCCAGTCCTCAGGGAACCAGCCTCAGTTCAGTTCGGTCGCTCAGTTGTGTCCAACTCTTTGTGACCCCATGAACTGCAGCATGCCAGGCCTCCCTGTCTATCACCAACTCCCAGAGTTTACTCAAACTCATGTCCATTGAGTCAGTGATGCCATCCAACCATCTCATCCGCTGTTTTCCCTTCTCCCACCTTCAATCTTTCCCAGCATCAGTCTTTTCAAATGGGCACCAGCCTAGGGAACTTCTGTCTCATTCTGATCTTAGTTGACTCATAGCCATCAACCTGGAGGAGAATAGGTGAGAAAACAGACAAGAGTAACTATACGATTTATTTCATGTGCTGAATTGACCAGTATCAGTAACCACTGGTCTACAGTTCACAGCTGCTCTATTTAGAGCAATGTTTCTTTACTATACATACAAATCCCCTTGAAATCTTATTAAATTGTAGATGATTCAGTAGTTCCCACGCAGGGGGTGGGCTGGAATTCTGCAGTTCTAACAATCTCTTGAGTGATCCACATCCTGTTGGTGTAGAGTCCACACTTGGGAGTAGACTGATCTGGAGCACTGCAGACTCAAAATTCTTTATCTCAGGCACCATCACTTCCCTTTTCACATTCCCAAACTTCCCACAAGATGGAGCTAACCAGACTCATCTGATATGTGTTTTTCGCATTATAACTCCGCTACTGTAGGTGGAAGACTTTTGCAAAGGCAAGACAGATACATTTAACTCTGCTAAGAGAACTATTTGTTTGTTGGTCAACCCCTGCTATTCTACATTTCCTTTTTTTTTAATTGACATCATCTCTTTATTATATGCTTTTTTCCCCTTTATATTGGTTCTCTTTCTCTGCATTTTTCTGCCCAAAGTTTGTCCATAGCTCTGAAGCTTTTTATTTCTACCAAGCTAATTCTGATGACTTTCCATTAAGGTACTCAATAAATACTTCTGGATCAATACTTCAATTTCAGCTTAATCTGTTAAAGATTTGGGAGAAGGTCATCTTCATTTTTTAATATAAACTCTCTAAATGTTTATCAGAATGGAATCGAAAGAATGATGGGAGTAAAACTCCTCCAAACATTTCTAATCTAGTATATAGAGACAAAATAAGCTTGAGCCAAATATAAAATATAAATCATTTTCTAACTCTCTGTATACCTGTAAAGGGGCTTCAACAGTGTCTTGCTATGTATCCCTTTCTAGATGCAGAGATGATAAATTTCTAGAATGATTTTTATGCCACAAAGACCCTTCTTATAAATTATCTTATTTGAAGCCCTTAATAAGGAAAGTGGGCTCTGTCTTTGCTCAGATAATATACTTTGAGTGATGTTGAAAGTTACTTCTGCCTCCATATATTTATCTTTTCTATTAAACTTGCAATAGTTTAATTGCAACATTGGGTTCTTTTCTGTGAATAAGACATACAAGTCTTGAAAGTTATTATTTAAAGGCAATTGTACAATAAAACAGTACCTTGAGAATTTACAAATTTATTCTAGTTTATGTTCAAAGTTATGTTTTTCAACCAGTGTCTCTTCTGTCCTATGTTTGTATTCTGGTTCATACATCCTTTAAATGCTAGAACACTCCAGGATTCTTTTTTTTTTTTTTTTAATTTTCTCTCTCTCTCTCTCTTTTAAATTATTGGACCTATTATTAACACAGCCTCATTTTCTTAGGATAGAAATTTTTCAGTTATAAACAGCACACTTGAGACTGAATTCTTACTTAGGCTTAGATAGCTTTCTTAAGCTCCAGAAATATATTTCTGCTACCTATTTGCATGTGCCTGCAAAATATGTAAAAGCCTAGATGAGAATTAGGTCTTGAGAGTGGCTACATTCAAGATGATAATAGCATGTATATATAACACATTTAGGTTAATAAACTTGCTATTATATATTCTGTTTTGAAGTTAGTGATAAGAAATATATTCATTACTAACAATCTCCCACTTTTCAAGTGCCCTAGTAAACTTGTTTATTATTAATTTCCTCAGAATGTTCTTCTCACCAGAAATGGAAAATATAACTCAGAGAAGGTCATAAAATACATATAGTTTCAAGAGGATAAGTAATTTCTTTTTTAAATTTATAATCCAAGTGTCTAAATTCTTATAATTTCTCATTCACAGATTATCCTTTTAAAGAAAAACTCTGCTGCATGTTTTAAAAGCTACCAGTAAATTAAATTAAAATTTGAAATTGAATAAATATTCATTTAATCAATAAAACTCTTGGCTGTATTATGTTATTGTGGCATAGCCTGTTTGTAAATATTAATGTCTGTGGTTAAACATAATACATATTTTCTTGATAGTCTTCAGAAGCTCAGTGAAATTTTTTTTTTTATTCTTAGAAAAAATTGGTTTTATTTTGCATTTATTAAATGATTACCTCATCTCTCTTAGGAACTTGTTTCAGTTGCTGTTACAAAAACATTTTTTTCTAATTTAGCATTTTTTTCTAATTTAGCATGATAATATTTATATCCTCACTATTCAATTATTTATTTTATACTGCTGCTGCTGCTGCCAAGTCACTTCAGTCATGTGCGACCTCATTGATGGCAGCCCACCAGGCTCCCCCATCCCTGGGATTCTCCAGACAAGAACACTGGAGTGGGTTGCCATTTCCTTCTCCAATGCATACTAGTATGTCTAAATTGCAGAGCAGGGCTTTTAGAAGCATTTAATTCTTATCCTATAAACCTTGCTACAGTTTAAATAGATAATTTAAATTAAATAAGTGCTTAAACAAATGTAAGATAAGAAATTAAATAACTTTATTGTTTTAACCATTTCAGAAGCCTGAATTAATTATGATCTGCTAAATGAATACATGCAATAATGTATAGGATGGTAATGAGTTAAACATTTCTGAAGTAGATCCTATATAGTGTCATGGTTAATGGTCCAATAAAACATGAAAAAATAAGAAATAGTAATTTCATTGTCCAAAAGCTAAAATATATTTAGAGAAATAAAAGGGAACAATTTTAAAAATGTCACATATTAATTAGGAAATTTTACTAATATAACAATAAAAGAGAAACTAAGGTTGCTGAGATTTTAGAACTGTTGTAGCTACATCAAATTTCCATCTTACATTATATGATAGATGACTTCCAATCTGAAATTAAATGAAAGTCGCTCAGTTGTGGCTGACTCTTTGAAGTCCCATGGCCTGTATAGTCAATGGAATTCTTCACACCAGAATAGTGGAGTGGGTAGCCTTTCCCTTCTCCAGGGGATCTTCCCAACCCAGGGATTGAACTGGGGTCTCCTGCATTGCAGGAGGATTCTTTACCAGCTCAGCTACTAGGGAAGCCCAAAACTCAAGATATCCTCTTAATATTTGGTCCAGAAACTAGAAAATAGCTAAAGCTTAGAGGTCAGTCTTTTAGAGGTAGCAGCTAAGATACATCATCATATAATAGCTGTGAAGCTGCCCTGGTACCTTTCCTAAAAGTTAAGTTAACATTCCTTAAGGGGATTCTTTTCAAAGAGGAACCATAATGTATGTAATTCTTGCAATTTAAAGACCATCTACAATGTGTATATGAATATAATAAGGATGTCTTGAAGGTGTCATTGTTATAAAAACACATATATCTGGATGTCAGACCTTTAATCAAATCTTTATTTTATGGGAGTGGCTTACCAGTTTTCAAATCAGCTATATTAAAAAATAATAATAGTAGATATTAGATTATTTAAAAAATTGTGAATTGTTACAAATCGATGAAACTGTCTACATATTAGAAGGCCTTTATTGTATAGAACATAGAATAGGTAATATAATGTCACTTAGTGTTTGCTGTGCACCTTCCAACTTTGCCTTCACAAGTCTCCTCCACTGTGAGCTTTTCCTTTGGCAAAAGTTTTCTCATGGCTAACTGGATGGTGAAAGCTAAGGTGAGTCCTTGACTATAGAGTTCTTTAATCACAGTCAGGATTCTGAAGGTAGGGCGTGTTTTGTGAAGAGAGCTAATAATTTTCCAGATTTTATGTTTCAATTAAATACTTGTAATGCAGAGATCAGTTCGGAAACCAAAAACAGTAGCAGCTACTGTAACGGATGCTGTTTTTCAGTTGCTAAGTCATGTCTGACTCTTTGTGACACCATGGACTGCAGCATGGCAGACTTCCCTGTCTTTCACTGTTTCCCAGAGTTTGTTCAGACTCATGTCCATTGAGTCAGTGATGCCATCCAATCATCTCATGCTCTGTTGCCCTTTTATCCTCAATATTTGCCAGTATCAGGGTCTTTACCAAGGAGTTGGCTCCTCGCATCAAGTGGCCAAACATTGGAGCTTTTGTTTCAACCTCAGTCATTCCAATGAATTACAGAGTTGATTTTCTTTATGACTGACTGGTTTGACTCTTTGCTGTCCAAGGGACTCTCAAGAGTCATCTCTAACACTACAATTTGGAAGCATCAGTTCTTTGGTTCTCAGCCTGCTTTATGGTCCAACAACTCTCACCATCTGTACATGACTACTGGAAAACCATAGCTTTGACTATACAGCCCTTTGTCGTCAGAGTGATGTCTCTCTTTTAAATATGCTATGTTTGTCATAGCTTTTCTTCCAAGGAGCAAGTGAAGTGAAGTGAAGTGAAGTCGCTCAGTCGTGTCCGACTCTTTGCGACCCCATGGGCTGTAGTCGACCAGGATCCTCTGTCCATGGGATTTTCCAGGCAATAGTCCTGGAGTGGATTGCCATTTCCTTTTCCAGGGGATCTTCCCAACCCAGGGATCGAACCTGAGTCTCCTGCATTGTAGACAGACGCTTTACCATCTGAGCCATCAGGGAAGTCCAAGGAGCAAGCATCTTTTAATTTCATGGCTGCAGCCACTATCCACAGTGATTTTGGAGCCTAAGAAAATAAAATTTGCTACTGTTTCCACTTTTTTCCCATCTCTTTGTCATGAAGTGATAGGACCAGATGCCATGATCTTAGTTTTTTGAATATTGAGGTTTAAGCCAGCTTTTCCACTCTCCTCTTTCACCTTCATCAAGAGGCTCTTTAGTTCCTCTTTACTCTCTGCCATTTGAGTGGTATCATCAGCATATCATCTGAGATTATTGATATTTCTCCTGTCAATCTTGATTCCAGCTTGTGCTTCATCCAGCCTGGCATTTCTCATGATATATTCTGCATATAAGATAAATAAGCAAAGTGACAATATATAGCCTTGCTGTACTCCTTTCCCAATTTTGAAATAGTCTGTTGTTCATGTCTGGTTCTAACTGTTGTATCTTGAACTGCATACAGGTTTCTCAGGAGACAGGTAAGGTGGTCTGTTATTCCTGTCTCTTTGAGAATTTTCCAGCTTGTTGTGATCCACACAGTCAAAGATGTTAGCATAGTCAATGAAACAGAAGTAAATGTTTTTCTGGAACTCCCTTGCTTTCGTTATGATCAAATGGATATCAGCAATTTGTTCTCTGGTACCTGTGCCTTTTCTATATCCATCTGCTGAAGTTTATCTTGAAGGGTTAATCATTTTTATACTGTATTTCATTGAAATATAGTTGATTTACAATATTGTGTTAATTTCTGCTGTATAACAGGATTCATTATACACACACATTCTTTTTCATATTCTTTTCCATGATGGTTTATCATAGGATATTGAATATATAGTTCCCTGTGCTCTACAGTAGGAACTTTTTGTTTATCCTTCCTGTATATAATAGCCTACACCTACTAACCCCAAACTCACAGTTCATTCCCTCTGTACTCCTGTCCCTCTTGGCAACCACAAGTGTGTTTTCTATGTCTGTGAATCTATTTCTGTTTAGTAGATAAATTCATTTCTGCCATATTTTTGATTCCACATATAAGTGATATCATGTGGTATTTGTCTTTCTCTTTCTTTTTTGGTTTAGTATGATAATGCTTAGATCCATACATGCTGCTACAAATGACAATGTTTCATTTCTTTTTATGGGAGAATCGTTTCCATTGCATATATATACCACGTTATTTTTATCCATTCATTCTTCATTGGAGGTTTAGGTTGTTTTCATGACTTGGCTATTGTGAATACTGCTGCATAGAACATAGGGGTGCATGCACTTTTTTGAATTATAGTTTTATCTGGATATATGCCAAGGGGTGGGATTGCTGGTTCATATGGCAATTCTATCTTAGTTTTTGAGGAACCTCCATATTGTTTTCTATAGTGGCTGCACCAATTTACATTCCCAACAACAGTGTAAGAGGATTCTCTTTTCTCTACACCCTCTCCAGCATTTGTTATTTGCAAACTTTTAATGATGGCCATTCTGACTGATGTGGTAGGTACCTCACTGCAGTTTTCATTTGCATTCCTCTAATAATTAGTGATGTCAAGCATCTTTTCATGTATCTATCCCTCATCTGCAGATACTAATCATTTGTTTCTCATTGTAAACTTTATGGGATATTTAATATTCCCTCGTACATTAGAAAATAGAGACTTAAATCCAGCATCCTATCTCTTTTCATTCTGGATTTATTGAATAATATTTTGCCAGAGCTCTAAATGACATGGGATATAAACTCTGACTCTGAACATGGCCAGGATTTTGACTAGCTTCACAGTTGCAGACTTACCTGGCATTAAATTCTAAATTTAGATTTGATTTGATCAAACCTATATGCTCTTTTACTCAATATTCAGTTGAAAAGAGATAGAAGGGAAAATAAAATGCTAAGTAATTCTATTGTCATTATAAAGATGTGCCAAAAAACTGTATAAAATCTGAGATTTTACCATACTTGTAAACTAATATATTAGACTGCCATAGTATTCATGAATGTTGGCAGGACAACATGAGAACACTGGATCAGAGATGAAGGATTTTTTTATTCAATGGCTCAACAAGCAGAATGTTAATCAGTATATTTGTGTCCATCCCCCTTTTGTCAAATCCCATGGAAGTGTTACAATTGGACTCAGATGGATATCTACACATAAAGTTGGTTACATTATAGGGAACCCTGATCTTTTGTAGACAGTGAGCATTCCTGCATTTGTTCAGAAGGAGACACTATTTTTATCCTCCAATGCAGAAACTGCAGAGAGAGAGAGAGAGAGAGAGAGAGAGAAAGTACTGCACTTAGAAAACATGTAGAAAATTGTCTGCCAAAAGAATGAAAAATATGCCATTATTTGAAGTTATTGAATCCTTGTCCCCCATCTTGTTTATATCACCTGTACTGTCTCCTATTCTTCCATGGATATCAACTTTTAGATTAAGAGAAATGTGTTTTACAACATGAATTTTTAGGAATTCAGAAAAATGATAGTGAATTTTACAAAGAGATGCAAGGAAAATATGGTTATTAGGGTGTGAAGAAACCAAAGTAGTTTACCTACTATTGTAATAAAAACTGCTGGCCAGAAATTCTAAAGATTTTGAAGACTTGAGTACTTAAAACAGACTAGTTTATTATACTTTATATCTGTGCACCTAACTCATTTGTCACAAAAATTACAGAAAACTCCTGATTAAATGTCTAAAATGAAAAAGCCATTGAATATTTTAGAACTTAACCTAATAATTATTTTAAATTTCTAATTCAAAATTGTAAGGAAAACATTTGAGTAAGTTATATAATCTTGGTAATTGACCATTATAGTATCATTTTTCTTTCTTTTATTTTTTTGAAAGTAAGGTTTCCTACTTTTATTGAATAAGAAAAATGATAGTACATCAAATACTATCATTTTTCATTTTCAACTTTTTTTAAAAAATTGAACACAGTAGTGTTAAAACTAGGGCTTCCAAGCTATGACAAACATATACAGCATATTAAAAAGCAGAGACATTATTTTGTGACAAAGGGCCATATAATTGAAGGTATGGTTTTTCCAGTATGTATGGATGTCATGTATGGATGTGAGAGTTGGACCATAAAGAAGGCCAAGTGCTGAAGAATTGATGCTTTTGAACTGTGGTGTTGGAGAATACTCTTGAGAGTCCCTTGGATTGCAAGGAGATCCAACCAGTCCATCCTAAAGGAAATCAGTCCTGGGTGTTCATTGGAAGGAATGATGCTGAAGTTGAAGCTCCAGTACTTTTGCCACCTAATGTGAAGAGCCGACTCATTGGAAAAGACCCTGATGCTGGGAAAGATTGAAGGCAAGAGGAGAAGGGGCCAACAGAGAATGAGATGGTTGGACGGCATCACCCACTTAATGGGCATGAGTTTGAGCAAGCCCCGAGAGTTGGTGATGGACAGGGAGGCCTGGTGTGCTGCAGTCCATGGGGTTGCAAAGAGTCGGGCACGACTGTACGACTGAACAACAACAAGGTGGCACTAGTGGTAAAGAGCCCGCCTGCAAATACAGGAGACTCAAGACATGCGGGTTGGATCCCTGCATGGGAAAGACTCCCTGGAGTAGTGAATGCAACCCATTTCAGTATTCTTGCCTGGGAAATTTCATGGATAGAAGAGCCTGGCAGGATACAGTCCATGGGGCCACAAAGAGTTGGCCACGCCTAAATATAGCACAGCATACAATTAAATTAAGCAACTGTGGTTAATTCTAATAAAAATCACAGAAAGACATTATCATACATAATAGTGAATAAAGGTTTTGGGTTTCTATACCTTCTGAACTAATGAAATAATTAGAAATTAAAAGTTTATTTGAAATTGGTAAATAAGTTGTGAAAATGAAGCTGTTAGAAGCTTTGACAGAATATTTTTAGACCTTTGAAAGAAGGTGACTGATACAAAAGCAAGGGCCAAAATGGAATAAAGCTTAATACTGGTATTATTAAGTAGTCTCTAAAATATTCTTCACTAATGTAGGAAGAAATTACAAGATTATTTTACTTTGTTTCAGCAAGTTCTCCCATTAATAGATTTTTTCATTATTTTGATGTCATTATTTATCACTTTGAGTTGGTATGTGGGAAAGCTCTATTACTGAGAAAGAACTCAAGAATGGATATTGAAAGACAAATCTTCCTTACTTTGATTCTAAGCTCACTCAGATGCTCGTGTACACCTTTCATTCCATAATAAGGTTAAACTAGTCCCCTTCCTTAGGGGAACATTCTAATGTTCCATAAGAATATGAAATCTAGATGAAAGATTAAGATTTCTTTGTTTATTGATCTATATTTTGAGCATTGATTTGGCTATTTTTGATTTATCAAACTATAAACACAAAAGCACATTTCTTCCTAATATAGCCAGTGCATGATATTGAAGTTATAGGTTCACCATCATAAACTAACCAATTTGAAAAAGAAATTAAGAAACACATAGATTTAGTGATGCCTATGATATCCTATTACCAGGAATAATAAAGATTACCTGATCAGACACAGAAGTAGGTTTCATAATTAGTCCATCTAGCCAACTTTTATTTTGCTTTCTAAAGGAACTCCTTTTTCATTGCCCTCACCATTCTTGCTTCTGAACTTTTAGGTGATTCAATATTGTTTTTTTAATGTTGAAATTAAGCTCACTACCTAGTCGAGATTACTTCATTATCCATGAAAGTTATTAGAGCTACAGCTATTCACAGCAATGTTTAATTATGCCATGTTAAAAGTATTACCCTCCAAGATGTCCAAGCCCTGGTCCCTAGATCCAGACACTATGGTTCAGTCAGTTCAGTTCAGTCACTCAGTCGTGTCAAACTCTCTGTCCGCAGACACAAGGCCTATCTGTCCATCACCAACTCCCGGAGTTCACTCAGACTCACGTCCATCAAGTCAGTGATACCATCCAGCCATCTCATCCTCTGACGTCCCCTTTTCTTCCTGCACCCAATCCCTCTCAGCATCAGAAACTTTTCCAATGAGTTAAGTCTTCTCACGAAGTGGCCAAAGTACTGGAGTTTCAGCTTTAGCATCATTTTTTCCAAAGAACACCCAGGGCTGATCTCCTCTAGAATAGACTGGTTGGATCTCCATGCAGTCCAAGGGACTCTCTCAAGAGTTTTCTCCAACATCACAGTTCAAAAGTATCAATTCTTTGGCACTCAGCTTTCTTCACAGCCCAACTCTCACATCCATACATGACCACTGGAAAAATCATAGCCTTGACTAGATGGACCTTTGTTGGCAAAGTACTGTCTCTGCTTTTCAATGTGCTATCTAGGTTGGTCATAACTTTTCTTCCAAGGAGTAAGTGTCTTTTAATTTCATGGCTGCACTCACCATCTGCAGTGATTTTGGAGGCCCAAAAAATAAAGTCTGACACTGTTTCTACTGTTTCCCCATCTATTTCCCATGAAGCGATGGGACCAGATGCCATGATCTTAGTTTTCTGAATGATGAGTTTTAAGCCAACTTTTTCACTCTCCATTTTCACTTGTATCAAGAGACTCTTTAATGCTTCGTCACTTTCTTCCATAAGAGGGGTGTCATCTGCATATCTGAGGTTATTGATATTTCTCCTGGCAATCTTGATTCCAGCTTGTGCTTCTTCCAGTCGAGCGTTTCTCATGATGTACTCTGCATAAAAGTTGGACAAGCAGGGTGACAATATACAGCCTTGATGTACTCCTTTTCCTATTTGGAACCAGTCTGTTCTTCCATGTCCAGTTGTAACTGTTGCTTCCTGACCCGTGTATAGGTTTCTCAAGAGGCAGGTCATATGGTCTCCTATTCCCATCTCTTTCAGAATTTTCCACAGTTTCTTGTGATCCACACAGTCAAAGGCTTTGGCATATCAATAAAGCAAAAATAAATGTTTTTCTGAAACTTTCTTTCTTTTTCCATGATACAGTGGATGTTGGCAATTTGATCTCTGGTTCCTCTGCCTTTTCTAAAACCAGCTTGAACATCTAAAGTTCATGGTTTACGTATTGCTGAAGCTTGGCTTGGAGAATTTTGAACATTACTTTCCTAGTGTGTGAGATGAGTGCAATTGTGCAATAGTTTGAGCATTCTTTGGCACTGTCATTCTTTGGGATTGGAATGAAAACTGATCTTTTCCAGTCCTGTGGCCACCGTTGAGTTTTCCAAATTTGCTGGCATATTGAGTGCAGCACTATCACAGCATCATCTTTCAGGATTTGAAATAGCTCTACTGGAATTCCATCAACTCCACTAGCTTTGTTCATAGTGATGCTTTCTAAGGCCCACTTGACTTCACATTCCAGGATGTCTGGCTCTAGGTGAGTGATCACACCATCGTGATTATCTTGGTCATGAAGATCTTTTTTGTACAGTTCTTCTGTGTATTCTTGCCACCTCTTCTTAATATCTTCTGCTTCTTTTAGGTTCAGACTGTTTCTGTCCTTTATTGAGACCACCTTTGCGTGAAATGTTCCCTTGGTATCTCTAATTTTCTTGAAGAGATCTCTAGTCTTTCCCATTCTGTTCTTTTCCTCTATTTCTTTGCATTGATCGCTGAGGAAGGCTTTCTTATCTCTTCTTGCTATTCTTTGAAACTCTGCATATGGATGCTTATATCTTTCCTTTTCTCCTTTGCTTTTTGCTTCTCTTCTTTTCACAGCTATTTGTAAGGCCTTGACAGACAGCCATTTTGCTTTTTTGCATTTCTTTTCCATGGGGATGATCTTGATCTCTGTCTCCTGTACAATGTCGGGAACCTCAGTCCATAGTTCATCAGGCACTCTATCTATCAGATCTCATCCCTTAAATCTATTTCTCACTTCCACTGTATAATCATAAGGGATATGATTTAGGTCATACCTGAATGGTCTAGTGTTTTTCCTTACTTTCTTCATTTAAGTCTGAATTTGCCAATAAGGAGCTCATGACCTGAGCCACAGACAGCTCTCAGTCTTGTTTTTGCTGACTGTATAGAGCTTCTTCATCTTTGGCTGCAAAGAATATGACCAATCTGATTTCGGTGTTGACCATCTGGTGATGTCCATGTGTAGAGTCTTCTCTTGTGTTGTTGAAAGGGGGTGTTTGTTATCACCATTGTGTTCTCTTGGGAAAACTATTAGCCTTTGCCCTGCTTCCAAAATCCAAGACCAAATTTGCCTGCTACTCCAGGTGTTTCTTGACCTCTTACTTTTGCATTCCAGTCCCCTATAATGAAAAGGACATCTTTTTGGGGTATTAGTTCTAAAAGATCTTGTAGATCTTAATAGAACAATTCAACTTCAGCTTCTTCAGCATTACTGGTTGGGGCATAGACTTGGATTACTCTGATAATGAATGGTTTGCCTTGGAAATGAACAGAGATCATTCTGTCTTTTTTGAAATTGCATCCAAGTACTGCATTTTGGACCCTTTTGTTGAGCATGATGGCTACTCTATTTCTTCTGAGGGATTCCTGCCCGCAGTAGTAAATATAATGGTCATCTAAGTGAAATTCACCCATTCCAGTCCATTTCACTGATTCCTAGAATGTTGACGTTCACTCTTGGCATCTCTTATTTGACCACTTCCAATTTGCCTTAATTTCTGGACCTGACATTCCAGGTTCCTATGCAATATTGCTCTTTACAGCATCAGACCTTGCTTCTATCAGCAGTCACAACTACAACTGGGTATTGCTTTTGCTTTGGCTCCATCCCTTCATTCTTTCTGGAGTTATTTCTCTACTATCTCCAGTAGCATATTGGGCACCTAATGACCTAGGGAGTTCCTCTTTCAGTATCCTATCATTTTGCCTTTTCATACTGTTCATGGGGTTCTCAAGGCAAGAATACTGAAGTGGTTTGCCATTCCCTTCTTCAGTGGACCACATTCTGTCAGACCTCTCCACCATGACCCGCCTGTCTTGGGTGGCTCCAAGGGCATGGCTTAGTTTCATTGAGTTAGACAAGGCTGTGGTCCTAGTGTGATTGAATTGAGTAGTTTTCTGTGATTATGGTTTCAGTGTGGTATCTGACATGAAATAATATCTTTTTCAGAAGTGTTAGGTTATGAACCTTAAAATAGAGGGATTATTATGGTTTATCTGATGGGTTTAGTGTAATCACATGAATCCTTAACATTAGAGAAGTTTCAAAGAGACATGGCAAGAGAGAATGAGAGAGAGTTTAGAGGCATAAGAGAGATTTAACCTACGAGACATGGAGGAATGAATTGGAAAACATGAGAAGGAATGTGGGATGCCTCTAAGAGTACAGCTGCTTCCAAGCTGACAGTCTTAAGGAAATGAGAACCTCAGTCCTACAATTTCAACAAAATTCAGCCAATACGCTGAACTGATAGTAGGCAGATATTCTTCTACAGCCTCCAGCAGGAATGCAATGCCGCCAAAGTGTTGACTTCTGCTGCTCACATGAGATTTTACAGGCACTACCAGTTAAAACTCAGCAGTGGTCACAGGACTGGAAAAGGTCAGTTTTCATTCCAATTCCAAAGAAAGACAATGCCAAAGAATGCTCAAACTACCGCACAATTGCACTCATCTCACATGATAGTAAAGTAATGCTCAAAATTCTCCAAGCCACACTTCAGCAATACGTGAACCGTGAACTCCCTGATGTTCAAGCTGGTTTTAGAAAAGGCAGAGGAACCAGAGATCAAATTGCCAACATCCGCAGGATCATGGAAAAAGCCAGAGAGTTCCAGAAATACATCTATTTCTGCTTTATTGACTATGCCAAAGCCTTTGACTGTGTGGATCACAATAAACTGT
This sequence comes from Aepyceros melampus, assembly GCA_006408695.1. Classification (NCBI taxonomy): domain Eukaryota; kingdom Metazoa; phylum Chordata; class Mammalia; order Artiodactyla; family Bovidae; genus Aepyceros; species Aepyceros melampus. Next base: position 270,491 of record SJXQ01004796.1, read on the forward strand.
GGAAAATTCTTAAAGAGATGGGAATACCAGACCACCTAACCTGCCTCTTGAGAAATCTGTATGTAGGTCAGGAAGCAACAGTTAGAACTGAACATGGAACAACAGACTAGTTCCAAATAGGAAAAAGAGTACGTCAAGGCTGTATATTGTCACCCTGCTTATTTAACTGTATGCAGAATACATTATGAGAAACGCTGGATTGGAAGAAACACAAGCTGGAATCAAGATTGCTGGGAGAAATATCAATAACCTCAGAAATGCAGATGACACCACCCTTATGACAGAAAGTGAAGAGGAGCCTCTTGTTGAAAGTGAAAGCCTCTTGTTGAAAGTGAAAGCCTCTTGTTGAAAGTGAAAGAGGAGAGTGAAAAAGTTGGCTTAAAGCTCAACATTCAGAAAACGAAGATCATGGCATCTGGTCCCATCACTTCATGGGAAATAGATGGGGAAACAGTAGAAACAGTGTCAGACTTTATTTTTTTGGGCTCCAAAATCACTGCAGATGGTGAGTGCAGCCATGAAATTAAAAGACACTTACTCCTTGGAAGAAAAGTTATGAACAACCTAGATAGTATATTCCAAAGCAGAGACATTACTTTGCTGACTAAGGTCTGTCTAGTCAAGGCGATGGTTTTTCCTGTGGTCATGTATGGATGTGAGAGTTGGACTGTGAAGAAGGCTGAGCACTGAAGAATTGATGCTTTTGAACTGTGGTGTTGGAGAAGACTCTTGAGAGTCCCTTGGACTGCAAGGAAATCCAACCAGTCCATTCTGAAGGAGATCAACTCTGGGATTTCTTTGGAAGGAATGATACTAAAACTGAAGCTCCAGTACTTTGGCCACCTCATGCGAAGCGTTGACTCATTGGAAAAGATCCTGATGCTGGGAGGGATTGGGGGCAGGAGGAGAAGGGGACGACCGAAGATGAAATGGCTGGATGGCATCACAGACTCAATGGACGTGAGTCTGAGTTAACTCCAGGAGTTGGTGATGGACAGGGAGGCCTGGCGTGCTGCAATTCATGGGGTCGCAAAGAGTCGGACACTACTGAGCGACTGAACTGAACTGAACCAGTTTTAAAAATATATAAATAAAAACAACGTTGTTTCAACCTGTTTGGTTTATGGTAATTTAATAGGCCAACAATAGAAAATTAATGCATCTGTAAAATCTCTTCCTGTCTAAGCACATAAAGGGAATTCTTTGTATGTGGAACCTGGACATGACTCTCCTCCTCTACCCTCCTTGGCCAAATCTAGATTTTTTGCCACTCCTTAGCTAAGTGGTTTGATACTTAGTATTGAGAAGGTCTGAGAACTCAAGATAATGGGTATCTTTTTAAAGAGTGATGGAGGGGGTGAGAAATTATCTAGAATGTGTCCTGAAAGTCCAAAGATTTACTGAAATAAAGAGGTTCCTAGAAGAAGCTTTAGTGGGGAGGATTATTAAGGTCTGGGAGGAATGCTATAGCCTTTAGGGAGAATGTCAATATGCCTAGAAGGAACCAAAAGAACAAGCTCAATTTCTTAAAATACTGAGATAAAAGGTTAGGGTTGGAGGGAAAGTTGAGGGAACAGGTTGGGTCTCCTCTATACAGAGATTGGGAAAGACCATAAAGGGAACTTTTTGCTTCACAGGGGCAAGCACTTTGCCCTTAATCCACAGACTCATGGTATAGCAAATCCCTTTGTTGTTTACATCTTAAAGATGCTCCACATTTAGATATGAGCTGAAGTAAAGCCAATGTAGCTGTGGTGATGCTTAGTCATGCCTGACTCTTTGCAACCCTGTGGACTGTAGCCCACCTGGCTCCTCTCTCCATGGAATTGTCCAGTCAAGAATACCAGAGTGGGTTGTCATTCCTTACTCCAGGGGATCTTCACGACCCAGAGATTGAATCTGCATCTTTTGCTTCTCCTGCATTGGCAGGCAGATTCTTGACTACTGCGCAACCTGGGAAGCCCAATAAACCCATAATAAATGCATAAATAAGTGAGTATTTAAGTAATTTTTCTTCTAGTAGCCTCCATACATAGAAAAGAATCAGGGTGAATAATCAGATATGTGCCTAGTAGTGCAGAATTACTGGGGAAAAAATGATGAAATCTTGCATTACAAAGAGAAACAAGAATAGCAAAAAAGTTATAGCAATTTAACTCCTAGTGGCATCATTATAAAGTCTTCTTGAGGCATAAAAATAAACTAGTTAAACTAGAAAATTGAATTTATGAAATAAAGTAGAGCATAATCTGGATTGAAAACTGAATTAATACCTTAGAAGATCAGATGTAAGAAATATCTCAAAGCACAGACAAGTTAAAAAAAGGAGACACTGAAAAATTCATAGAATAAATCTGAGAGACAGAATGTGAGCAATAAGTTCTACTGATAAATAAAGGAAAAGAAACGGGAAGGAGAGGAAGCAAACATAGCAGAATTTTTTTTTTTTTTTAATGAAAAAGGTCTTAATTTGCAGATTTAAAAGACCATTCAGAAAGTGAAGATCATGGCATCTGGCCCCATCACTTCATGGCAAATAGATGGGGAAACAGTAGAAACAGTGTCAGACTTTGTTTTTTTTGGGCTCCAAAATCACTGCAGATGGTGACTGCAGCCATGAAATCAAAAGGCGCTTACTCCTTGGAAGAAAAGTTATGACCAACCTAGATAGTATATTTCAAAGCAGAGACATTACTTTGCCGACTAAGGTCCGTCTATTCAAGGCGATGGTTTTTCCTGTGGTCATGTATGGATGTGAGAGTTGGACTGTGAAGAAGGCTGAACACCTAAGAATTGATGCTTTTGAACTGTGGTGTTGGAGAAGACTCTTGAGAGTCCCTTGGACTGCAAGGAAATCCAACCAGTCCATTCTGAAGGAGATCAACCCTGGGATTTCTTTGGAAGGAATGATGCTAAAACTGAAGCTCCAGTACTTTGGGCACCTTATGCGAAGAGTTGACTCATTGGAAAAGACCCTGATGCTGGGAGGGATTGGGGGCAGGAGGAGAGGAGAAGGGGATGACTGAGGATGAGATGGCTGGATGGCATCACGGACTCAATGGACGTGAGTCTGAGTGAACTCCAGGAGTTGGTGATGGACAGGGAGGCCTAGCATGCTGCAATTCATGGGGTCGCAAAGAGTCGGACACGACTGAGCGACTGAACTGAACTGAACTGAAGTTATAGGCTTCATTGAAGAAAAGATGCACTGAAGAAAAAGAAAACGATGATGCTCATAGGCATATCCTAGCAAATGAGCAAGAGAAGATATCTTACAAGTTTTCAGNATGCTGCAATTCATGGGGTCGCAAAGAGTCGGACACGACTGAGCGACTGAACTGAACTGAACTGAAGTTATAGGCTTCATTGAAGAAAAGATGCACTGAAGAAAAAGAAAACGATGATGCTCATAGGCATATCCTAGCAAATGAGCAAGAGAAGATATCTTACAAGTTTTCAGAAAATTAAAGCAAAGAACAAAGCTATGTACAAATGGGGAAAAGAAAAGTAAGACCATTGTTGAACTTTGCATCCCCAGCAGTAGAGGTAGGAGGCTGTTATTGTTTATAAACTGGTGAAGGAAAATGACTGCAACTTGAGAATTATTTAACCAGGGGAAGAGTCATTCACCAGATAAAAGGAAATATAACTGTGCAAGAAATCAAAGATAATTCTTGAAAATAAAAGGGAAAATATACTTTTAGCTAATCTACATAGCACAGAATAGAAATTCTTTAGAGAATGCTTCATTGATATCAGTTCCAATCAGAACAGGACACAGTAAAATTTATTCTTAGAGGAAAATGTATATGGGTTAATTACCCACTGCTGTATGTATAAAATTATCCCCCAAACTTACCTTCTGAAAAATTCCCCTAATTTCTTTAAGTAAGACAGGCTGCTGGGAGCCAGCATGAGGAGTCCCGGTTGTGGCAAAGGTCATGAGGTTAAGGGGTCCGACAGGCAAAGGCAAGTCAGGCCTTAAGGGAGCCTAGCTGAATTTTCTTAAGCATCTACCCCCAAAACCAGAGTCTGCCTGCCGTACTGCATTATGCTTTTTGCTTACGCTTCTGACATTAACAGGGGCTATCCCCACTACCTTTCTCTGGAAAAAGTTAACTTAGAGCTCCAACTGGTCTCCTGCATATAAAAGGAGTGTTTCAGCTCGAACCCCTTTGATGGCTCTCTAACTTGCCTGACAGGTTTAACTACACTTGTGATTGTTTACAGCCCCTCAACCGTGAGAGGCACACAGCTTAAACATCTTAAAGATATAGAGCCTTTTATAAAAAGCTAAAAATTATATTGGGGTGGGTTTCACTGTTGAGTCAATGAATGCTGCCAGGCCTCCATATTCTTTATCTTTTAGGCACCTGGAGGATATTAATCAATGTAACTGGGATATAGAAAAAGGAATATAGTAGTTTTGATGTTAGTAACACTAGACTTTTGAATTAATTAATTTTCTATTTGTTATAAATCACTGTACTCCTCTTCCTTTGTTATAAATTGTTGTGTCCTTTCTGTGTAAGAATGTAACTTTATTTAGTGCTTTCTGAGAGTGACACCAGATTTTGGAAAAGAACAACACTATTAAGGCAAATAAGTTTTCTGGTTGACAGGCCCTTATCAGAAAAGGGCCATAAAATGCTAATAGGCCTTTTGGCCAGGAGATGATGTAAATCACCTAAGACTTGTGTATACAGCTAGGTATGCAGAGAGAAAGCCTGGTCTCGATAAGAGTCAGGGCTGCTGATGCTGCATAATTTTG
>SJXQ01004797.1:0-23450 GCA_006408695.1 Aepyceros melampus
GACTGAACTGAACTGAACAAAATAATGGACCATAGTTCCCTTTGCTATACAGTAGGTCCTTACTGATTATCTGTTTTATGTATAGTGTATAAATCTTAATTTTAGCCTGCTAACTTATCCCCAAGCAAACTTAAATCATAAGTGGTTATGGTGATCATTTGTGTCTTAGTCTTAATTTTGTCCAAAATGCTTCTAGTTTCCCCAGTAAACATAAATACATATATATGTATTATAGATAATATACATATTATATAATGTACATTAAAATATATGTGCATCACTTTATTAAGAGCTTTTCAAATATAGGAGAGATACTAATTTGCTCATTTGATAAATGTTATTACAGGTCTGTGGTGTTTTAGGCAGGATTCTAGTTCTGAGGACACAGTGGGAAATAAACAAAGGCTTTGCTGTCAAGAAGCTGAAAGTCTAGTGGAACGGACAGGAAAGAAATCAAATAATTAATAAATGTCAGGTTCTATGAAGTCAAGTGAGGAGAGAGATAGGGAGTAATGTGGTGAATTTAGTTATGACGGTCAGAAAGGGATTTAGAATTTTTCAGGTGTCTTTTCATCAGCTTTATCTTTTTGTTTTTATTTAATTTGAACCCCTGGGCACACTTGCCCCCGTCCCAGAGTCTAGCATTTTCGCCAGGGCTGTAGGGACCTCAGGGCAAACCCCACGCATGGTACGCTGTCTTAGTCCGCTGGCTGGTATTTGCTTGCTCTCGTCTTATTTCCAGGATACCGATTATTTAAGAAATGAACTGAAGGTGTAAGAGAGCAGGGTAATTTATCACTGTGGATGGAGATAGTGTTGCTAAGGCAACCGGCCGCATCCCGAGATCACCGGCTGCAGACTCCCCACCTGACAGGACCTTGGGGGTCCTGGAGCTTCCCCGGCCACCCTCTCCTGCATCGCTCTGGCCGCTCCCAGGTGGCTTCTGTGTTTTGTCTTCACTTCCTGGTGGTTGCTCTGCTCAGGGACCCACCAGGCTGCCGGTGGCCAGTCCTGGCTGACATGAGGGTTATCATAGCTAGTTGCTCATTTGACAAAATCAGGATAGACCCGTGGACCTTGGAATTGTCTTCATACTAATTAATTCCCCCTCCCCCTTTTTAATTGAGATATAATGGACTTATTATATTAGTTCCAAGTGTATAATTCCATATTTGTGTAAACTGTGAAATCACCACAGATCTAGCTAACATCTGTTATCATACATAGTTATTTTTCTTATGAGAACTTGTAGGATTTACTCTTTCAGCAGCTTTCTAATATGCAGACATTATGAGCTATAGTCACCTGTTGTACATTACATCTCCATGACTTATTTATATAATTGGAAGTTTCTACCTTTTGATCCCCTTCCCCCATCTCCCCCACTGTCTTTAGTAACCACCAATTGCTGTTCTCTGATTTATGAGTGCTGGAGGATGGAGGGAACCAAAAGTGCCCACTGAACTGAGAAGGCGTCTTGAGAGAGAGAAGCAAGGCAGGCAGTTCTGTATAATCAATGGACCAGGTTATTACAGGGTAACCTGCCGGGTGGGGTCTGGATCAGGTGGGTAGTGACCTAGAAGCATTCACAGCTATACTCCACACCTCCAGAGGGACTTTCTAGGGTGTGGGGTGGGTGCTTGAAACAGGATGTACCTTCCTAAGTTAAGTTTATGAATGGGTAACTGGTGTCACCTGGTGTGCTGCAGTCCTTGGGGTTGCAAAGAGTCAGACACGACTTAGCAACTGGACTGAGCTGGTCTCATGGAAGCCAGTATTCATCATTATTGGTGGCCTAATAGAACTTGGAGGCCACCTGCCCCTAATGATTATTAAACAGTATCTCTTAATTACAAAGGCCTAATGACGGAGAGGGCTTCCCTGATAGCTCAGTTGGTAAAGAATCCACCTGCAGTGCAGAAGACCCTGGTTTGATTCCTGGGTTGGGAATATCTGCTGGAGAAGGGATAAGCTACCCATTTCAGTATTTTGGGGCTTCTCTAATGACACAGCTGGTAAAGAATCTGCCTGCAGTGCGGGTGACCTGGGTTTGATCCCTGAGGGAAGATCTCCTGGAGAAGGAAAAGGCAATCCACTCCAGTGTTCTGGTCTAGAGAATTCCATGGACTGTATAGTTGTGGGGTCACAAAAAGTTGGACATGACTGAGCGACTTATTGACTGCCCTGTACAGTCCTACGTGGGGTCAGCAGGAGGACAGGAAGAGCTGCATGGGCCCAGGATGGCTCAGTTATGCTCACAGCCATACAGTGAGCTTCGTGTGTGTGTTCTTTTTTTCTCTTTTTAGAGTCCACCTAAAAATGAGGTCATGGTATTTGTTTTTCTTTGGTCTGTTTCACTTAACATAATCGCCTGTGTGGTGGTCTTCATACAAAACGATAAGGTTATTAATGCATCATTATGTCATGGCCGAGCATCTGTTTCTCATCCTTAAAATATTTGCTAATTCTTAGAACATCTGTTATGTCCTTAGTGCCTCTGTCCTCAAGGAGTCTGGTTCTAAATTTGCCCAGACCACGTCTCATCACCTCTGCCATCATTGCCCTGGTCCAGGCCACTGCCATCTTGCCTTAACTCCTCCTCCTGCTGTTGGCGCCCACCCTGTATTTTCCACAGTGGTTGGACTGAATCTTTCTCATGGCCACATGAAATGAGGAAACGGTTAGGAAGCTGTGGTGGATTTCAGCTACACCTACAACAAATCCCTCCCAATCTGATCTGTGGCCCCAGGCTCTGTGGGCCTAGGTCCCTGGCTGTGTCTCTGACCTCATTTCTCATTTGCACCTTCCCTTTTCTCAGGTTTGAGATACCTGGCCACTTGCTGCTTCCACACTCACCCAGGCACCCCATTTCAGGGCTGAAAGCACGTAGGACTGAGAACGAGGCATGCGAGGCAAGTTACAGTTAGGTTGATTGTCTTTCAGCTTAGAATAAAAGTAACTTCTGTGTTTGGTTAGCATTGTGGTCTTCAGGAAGGGTACCCAAGACGAGGGACTGGTGGACATGGCCAGGGTTAGTGAGTTCCCTGGTACCCACAGACTGCGGTTATTTCCTTGTGTGTGGAGACAGTGAGTGAATTCCCAGAAAGGGTTAACATCTGTAGTACCTTGGCTGACTGGGGATTTTGTTTGAAAGTTCACCTGAAAGAAAGAGCCTGAAATACCTTGCCGAAATCACATGCGTAATTCATTTTTAAAGAAAATAGAAACCCATGCTGATTCATTTAAAGCATCAGTGAAAGATAAGTCTTGAAACTGAGCATGAGTTGGCAGACCCTGCACACATTTTAGATTAAACAGTAATAATTATTATGAATTTTGTTGGTGATATAGAAAACCAGAAGGAAAGTTGGGCATGGTGCTGAAGATAAGCGTCATCAAGCAGTAAGATGCTTCCCTGGGGGTAGTTCTCTTGTTGAATTTAAAATCTGAAATGTTCCCACTAGCAGACGCGCACAGTGAGAACCTTGGTCATTTAAACAGTCCCAATAAATTGCAGACCACAGCAGATCAGGTGGTTGGGAAAGTGAAGGCCTATTGAAGTTGAATAACCTCTGAAAGAGCTTCATTTTTAAGCTTCATTTAGATCACTAATGTGGCTGCTCATTGCTTTGGCAATCAGCACTTAAGTGTGTGGGTAGAATTGCCCTGAGTCCTCACAAAGCGCCTTTGATGGGTTCTGTCCACTGTGGGGGTGGGGTGCTGGCTGGAAAGATGGCAACTAATTTGGTGAAAGTAATTCTACTTGTTAAGATGAACTTCCCTGGTGGTCCAATGGCTAAGACTCCGACTCCCAATTCAGAGGGCACAAGTTTGATCCCTGGTTGGGGAGCTAAGGTCTGGCTTGCTGCTCGGCACAGCCAAAAAAAAAAAAAAGGGAAGGCTTCAGGTGTTTTTGTTTTCTTTTTTCCAGGTCTTCTGTCCTAAAGTGTGCTTTCTAGTTCTGCTGGCTTTGTATCTAGGCTCCTGACTGGCTGAGTGACCTTAGGCAAGGCCTTTAACCACTTCCTGCTTCATTTTCCTAATCTGTACAATGGAGATAATACCAGAATTATCAAGATCAAAGATTTATTATGTTGAGAGTATTGGCTTACAACCCTTAGAATAAAAGTGTCCACAGTCTGGGCTGCTATTAACAAATAACTGAACAAAAAAAGCCAATGGGAAAGAAGGAACAGCTCTTCATTACAGTAGAAGTCCCATTAGTAAGTGTAGAAAGGATGAGAAATAGAAGATCACTACCAGGCCAGATACATAATAATAATTGTTGCAGGCAAGAACTGTCAGAGGATACCAAAATTAGTGAGTGAAAGTGTGATGAGAAACAGGATATTTGCATAATTTCAAAGTATCTCCTCATAAGAGATAATTACAAGGAGAAAATAGTACTTGATAACAGACTTACGCAGAAGACACCCCGGTGACTGAGCAATCAAGATTAATATCACCAGTAATAAGATGTTGTGTACCATGTACTCCCAAATATGATGCATCAATCAGAAACACAATGGCACACACACCAAAAATATGTATCATAACCTCATTGTCATTGTTAGAAACGAGAGGGCCATTTTGAAGCTAACTGGCCTGGACTTTTCAGAAGTATCAGGTTAGAGGAGGTGAAGAGACTTGGTGGCTAAATGTGAAATGGGATCCTGGATCCTGAAAAAAGAGCTGACCGGGACCGCTGGTGAGATGCACACAGCTGTGACGGGTCATGAGCTCGCTGTGTATCAGTGAATTTCCTGGTGTTGCTGAAGGTGCTGCTTTTTAAAAAAAATATAAATTTATTTATTTTAATTGGAGGTTAATTACTTTACATTATTGTATTGGTTTTGCCATACAGCAACATGAATCCGCCACAGGTATACACGTGTTCCCTATCCTGAACTCCCCCTCCCTCCTCCCTTCCCGTACCACCTCTCTGGGTCGTCCCAGTGCACCAGCCCCAAGCATCCAGTATCATGCATCGAACCTGGATTGGCGATTCATTTCGTATATGATATTATACATGTTTCAGTGCCATTCTCCCAAATCATCCTACCCTCTCCCTCTCCCACAGAGTCCAAAAGACTGTTCTATACATCTGTGTCTCTTTTGCTGTCTCACATACAGGGTTATCATTACCGTTTTTCTAAATTCCATATATATGGGTTCAGTTCAGTTCAGTCGCTCAGTAGTGTCTGACTCTTTGCGACCCCATGAATCACAGCATGCCAGGCCTCCCTGTCCATCACCAACTCCCGGAGTTCACTCAGACTCAGGTCCATCGAGTCAGTGATACCATCTAGCCATCTCATCCTCTGTCGTCCCCTTCTCCTCCTGCCGCCAATCCCTCCCAGCATCGGTCTTTTCCAATGAGTTAACTCTTCACATGAGGTGGCCAAAGTATTGGAGCTTCAGCTTCAACATCATTCCTTCCAAAGAAATCCCAGGGCCGATCTTCAGAATGGACTGGTTGGATCTCCTTGCAGTCCAAGGGACTCTCAAGAGTCTTCTCCAACACCACAGTTCAAAAAGCATCAATTCTTTGGCGCTCAGCCTTCTTCACAGTCCAACTCTCACATCCATACATGACCACAGGAAAAACCATAGCCTTGACTAGACGGACCTTAGTCGGCAAAGTAATGTCTCTGCTTTTGAATATGCTATCTAGGTTAGTCTTTTCCAATGAGTCAACTCTTCGCATAAGGTGCCCAAAGTACTGGAGCTTCAGTTTTAGCATCATTCCTTCCAAAGAAATCCCAGGGTTGATCTCCTTCAGAATGGACTGGTTGGATCTCCTTGCAGTCCAAGGGACTCTCAAGAGTCTTCTCCAACACCACAGTTCAAAAGCATCAATTCTTCTGCGCTCAGCCTTCTTCACAGTCCAACTCTCACATCCATACATGACCACAGGAAAAACCATAGCCTTGACTAGACGGACCTTAGTCGGCAAAGTAATGTCTCTGCTTTTGAATATACTATCTAGGTTGGTCATAACTTTTCTTCCAAGGAGTAAGCGCCTTTTAATTTCATGGCTGCAGTCACCATCTGCAGTGATTTTGGAGCCCAAAAAAACAAAGTCTGACACTGTTTCTACTGTTTCCCCATCTATTTCCCATGAAGTGATGGGGCCAGATGCCATGATCTTCGTTTTCTGAATGTTGAGCTTTAAGCCAACTTTTTCACTCTCCTCTCTCACTTTCAACAAGAGGCTTTTTAGCTCCTCCTCACTTTCTGCCATAAGGGTGGTGTCATCTGCATATCTGAGGTTATTGATATTTCTCCCAGCAATCTTGATTCCAGCACATGTTTCTTCCAGTCCAGCGTTTCTCATGATGTACTCTGCATACCTACAAGCCCGTAAATTCCTACCATTGAGTAAATAAAAAGAGAGACAATGGTCTACAGTCACACGTGTTTGTATCTGCTTAGAGAAAATCTAAAGGGACAGTTAACAGAGAGTGCCTGCCCAGTGGCTGTATCATAGTGGTTCCTTTATGTCTGGATGAGGTAAACCTATCCAGCGTTTCCATGAACGTGGCTTCTGTATTAGTAGGGATACTGTTTCATCATGGGCTCTTAGTCACATGCCTGCCTCCTCACTTGGAGCAGAGGCCCTGAATCACAGGGAAACTGGTTAGAATGAAAGCGTTTTCATTAGGAATCCTTTTTCTCCATGGCCTGGAGTGCTGGGGGCTTGAAACCTGCCTCTGCGTTCCTCCCAGCTCCTCACTGCTTTCTGCTCATTACATAGGGTCACGCTGTGGTTTGGGAAAGATTTTCTTGTGGAAATATCATCAGGCTGATGGATGACCACTCACCCAGCTCCCAGCTCTCTGGTTCTGTATTTCTGGTTTTGTATGGAAACTGGGCAGAGAAAGCACGTTTTTCCTCTTCCCTCTCATCTTCCAGGCACCAAATCCAACCCCCACAGCCACAAACCCTTAAGCACCTGCCATGTGGAAAGTATTCCTTCCGTGACTCAGGATTTTCATCTAGTTTGTGTCAGAGCCATACAGCACCCCTGAAGGGCAGATTTTGAGAATGGGCTCTTTCTTCAGACTTGTAAAAACTGCAAAGACCATCACTTTCCAGAGGGGGATCAAATTGCTTTTCTGCAATCTCAGGGGTCACTTGCCTTCCTGTTACATCTGAGCAGGGCTTTCTCACTCAGCACAGCTGCTCCTGTCTGTAACTTGGGCTGACACACAAACAGCTGTTGGAGAAGCAACCCTTCTCGCACCCTTTGTTAGAGGGAGCCCACCCTTCCATCCAGGTGATGCTCCCTAATTGGCAAAGAAAAGCATGGGAAGACTAGCCTATGCAGAATCTGGCTCCAGTCATTTAAAACGAAATCAATCTCACTTCTCCCCTTTCCCTCAGTGTTCTGAAATAACATTTGAAGTTCTGTTTGGTCTCTTTGGAGAACTGCCAATGACTTCAAGGCATGTAGTGAAGTTATATATCAAGACACAATTACATGCAGTACTTTTGAAAAGTGATTCTCACTTAGGAGTAATATACGATATGAATTTAATAATCTGCCATACTACTTCTCTTTTTTTACTCAAAGAAATAACAGTAGCAAAAAGGAAACTCTCATCCATGATTGAGATTAATTGATAATTTTTAAAAAATTGTATAAACATTATTGATGGTGAGTTTTGAAAGGAACAAAATGCATGAGTTCTTAGATTTTCTATTTCTGCTACTGACTACAGTAAATGTTTTCAGAATATATCTCCCCACCATTTGTTAACCAAAAAAATAAAAAAGAAGTTCTCCTTACTACACTGAAGGTAATGGGTGAAATGTAGTCTGAGAAAAAACAATAAAAATCTCACTTCTTTGTTTCCCCTTCTGACCACAATTACATGACTAATTGTGAATGTGTCAACTTCAATGCACCCTTCCTTCAAAAATCCAGATAAGTGACTCACAGTCTTTTTACAAGTATCTTATATATATCAAATTATGCATTCTTTATATTGATGCATTCTTACAAAATATTTGTAAAGTACAGAAAATTCCACAGTCCTGTTTGACCCATTCTCCTATGAATTCAGTGTGGCATATATCCTTCTAGGTATTTTTCTATGCTTATATAATACCTGGAGAAGAAAATGGCAACCCACTCCAGTACTCTTGCCTGGAAAATCCCATGGACAGAGAGCCTGGCGGGCTACAGTCCATGGGGTCTCAAAGAGTTGGACTAACAACAAACAACAATTATAGCTATAAAAATACATGACTTAATTGTATGATATTCTTTTGCATATATGGCATTGTATCATACTCATTGTGCCACAATTTGATTTTTAATTTAAATAACTTTAATGATGTTTCCATATCAGTACATGTAAAATCACCTCCTTCTTTGAAACTACTGTGAACTATTCCACTGTATCTATTTACCATGCCTTACTATACTTTTCCCCTATACATTTAGATGGTTTTCACTTTTTTTCCTGCTATAAATGAAGCCTCAATGGACGTCCTGTACAAAGCCTCTGATGCATATGTGTGTTTCTCTATAGTCATACCTAGACTTAGAATTGTTAGATCAAGTAGTCTGCATGTTTTTAATTTTAAAAGCTACTGCTGTGCTCGCTTCGGCAGCACATATACTAAAATTGGAACGATACAGAGAAGATTAGCATGGCCCCTGCAAAGGATGACATGCAAATTCGTGAAGTGTTCCATATTTTTTAGATGAATGGATAAGAAAGCTGTGGTACATATACACAATGGAGTATTACTCAGCCATTAAAAAGAATACATTTGAATCAGTTCTAATGAGGTGGATGAAGCTGGAGCCGATTATACAGAGTGAAGTAACCCAGAAAGAAAAACACCAATACAGTATACTTACACATATATATGGAATTTAGAAAGATGGTAATGATAAACCTGTACGCAAGACAGCAAAAGAAACACAGATGTATAGAACAGCCTTTTGGACTCTGTGGGAGAGGGAGAGGGTGGGATGAGTTGGCAGAGTGGCAGTGTAACATGTATGATATCATAAGTGAAACGAATATCAGCAGATGAATGGATAAGAAAGCTGTGGTACATATACACAATGGAGTATTACTCAGCCATTAAAAAGAATACATTTGAATCAGTTCTAATGAGGTGGATGAAGCTGGAGCCGATTATACAGAGTGAAGTAACCCAGAAAGAAAAACACCAATACAGTATACTTACACATATATATGGAATTTAGAAAGATGGTAATGATAAACCTGTACGCAAGACAGCAAAAGAAACACAGATGTATAGAACAGCCTTTTGGACTCTGTGGGAGAGGGAGAGGGTGGGATGAGTTGGCAGAGTGGCAGTGTAACATGTATAATATCATAAGTGAAACGAATTGCCGGTCTAGGTTTGATGCAGGATGCAGGATGCTTGGAACTGATGCACGGGGATAATCCAGAGAGATGGTGTGTGTGGCGGGGGGAGGTGGGGGTCAGGATTGGGAGTTCATGTATACTCGTGGCTGATTCATGTCAATGTATAGCAAAATGAATACAGTATTGTAAAGCAAAACAAACTAAAAAATAAAAATTAATTTTAAAAAAAGCTACTGCTAAATAGTTATAGCTAAATATTACAAGCTAATTAAAAGTTTTTCTTCCAATAAAATGATTGTTACTAGCAGTATTTAGTGAGAAGAAGTGATCGAGTACATTCCTTTTTAAAATTTTAACTTATAATACAACACTTCAAGGACTTCCCTGGTAGCTCACCTGGTAAGGAATCTGCCTGCTACGCAGGAGATCCTGGTTCAATTCCTGGGTTGGAAAGATCCCCTGGAGAATGGATAGGCTACCCATTCCAGTATTCTTGGGCTTCTCTGGTGGCTCAGGTGGTAAAGAATCTGCCTACAATGTGGGAGACCTGAGTTTGACACCTGGGTTTTGAAGATCCCCTAGAGAAGGGAAAGGCTACCCACTTCAGTATTCTGGCCTGGAGAATTCCATGGACTGTATAAAAGAGTTAGACAGGACTGAATGTCTTTCACTTTCATAATGTTAAAAACTCTGGTCTAGATAAAGATGTTAGGCCACAAAGGTGGACTCAAAGGGAAGTAATATATGGTCGGCTGTACTGACTGAATAATGATATTCATTTTTAAATGTCATCCACCAACTGATCATAGTCTTTTCTTAAAGCTTAACTGGAAAATGTCCATTTCCCCTTATATCAATATGTTTTCCTTTTGAAGTAATCAGAACTGGTCACAGTTTCTGTATTTTAACAAATTAAACTCAGAAGTTTCGTAGCTTCTCTGTAAGATACGGGCACCATCAATTCCTTCCCTCTTTGCAGATGCAAGTCATTGCCCTGTTGTGATAAGGAGTCTGTGCTTTCATTCCCTTGAATCTTGGCTGGTTTGTGACTACTTTAGCCAGCAGAATATAGTAAAAGTGAAGCTACTTGGCTTCTGAGACTTGGCCATCATAAGCCTCTTGGATTTTATCTGCATCTCTTAGAATACTGGTTCTGGGGACAACCAGCCACCATATGTTAAGTCTGACTACCCAGAGACTCCCAGGCTGTGAGGAAGCCCAAACATTCTGCATGGACAGAGAAGGAAAGAGATGCCGGCCGGCCCGCAAATGTTCTAGCCAACCTAGCCCAGATACCAGACATGTGAATAAGAAATCTTCAGGTGACTTCAGTCCTGCTCAGCATGGACTTTCAGTTGTGTGTGAAACCTCCAAGTGATAACCAACCAGTTGAGGCTGTCTACATGAAGAACTGTCAGAAATACTCATAAGTTATTTTAAGCTACTTAGTTTTGAAGTCATTTATTTGGCAAAAATATTATCTAGAGCAGAATTCTATTGAAACATCCTATTTGGAAGACTTTTCAACAGATTAGAAAATTTTATTACCACGTTTTCATTCAAGTGTGCAAATATAGTGTTTTTTATGGGGATACTCATAAAGTTTTTAAAGAGTCATGATACTAAGAAATATTTTCAAATAACTATTCCCAAAGTCTCTTTCTGTGACAAAAGTTTTAATTTAAAAAGCATCTTTAACCACTTATTGTTTAAAATCCACTTTTCTTCATAGGACCAGAGTAAATACAATATTTTCCCCTAAACTCTTGGTTAAGTGGCATGTTAAGGTACATTTATTTATTTTTTTTAATTTTTATTGTGAAATAGTTGTGAGAACAATACAAAGAACTTTTGTATAATCTTCATATAGATTTCTCCCAGTTATTATCATTTTACATGTTTGTTTTATCAGTTTTTCTAAATACCCTTACATTGTTTTTTTAATGAACTCTCCAAGAGTAAATTGCAGATATGAGGTTCCCAAAGTTCCCCTCGAGAAGGGAATCACTCCAGTAATCTTGTGTGGAAAATCCCATGGACAGAAGAGCCTGGTGGGCCACAGTCCATGGATTTGCAGAGTTAGCCAGTAAACTAAAACTAAATACCTCTAAATTCTTCAGTGCATATTCCCAATGAACTAGAACATTCTCTTCCAAAGTCATAGTGCAATGCTCAAAACCAGGAACTTAATACTGATAGAACAGTATTACCTAACCTGCAAGCCTTATTCAAATTTCACCAATTATCCCAGAGGAGCCTGCCTTTGCTGGATTCCCTGGTGGCTCAGACAGTAAAGAATCTGCCTGCAGTGTGGGAAACCTGGATTCCATCCCTGAGTTGGGAAGACCGCCTGGAGGAGGGAAAGGCTACCCACTCCAGTATTCTGGCCTGGAGAATTCCATGGACAGAGGAGTCTGGTGGGCTACAATTCATGGGCTCACAAAAAGTCACGGTTGAGTGACTTTCACTTTCATGCCAATAATGTCCTTTTTTAGCAAAAAATAAAATAAAATAATAATTCTACCCAGGATCTCATTCAGAGTCATACACTGCAGTGACTTCATGTGCCTATCTGTCTCTTCTACTCTGGGCCAGTTCCTTAGTCTTACTTTCTTCCTCATGACCTTGATATTTTTGAAACATTCAAGCAATTTGGATTTGTTTCTTCCTGATCAGGATGTACATTTTTAGGAGAAATATCATTAAAGTGATTCTTTGTCCTTTTCAGTGCATCCTGTAAGAGGAGCATGATGTTATTTTGTTCCATTTGATGATATTAGCTTTGATCACTTGATTAAGGCGATGTCTACCATGTCACTACTGTAAACTTACTCTTTACTTTTCCTTTTGTGTTTAATAACATTGTGTGGAGAGACTTAGAAACAAAGTCAAAATTCTGTTCCTCAGGAAATAGTCATCCATAGTATTAGCATCCATTGGTGATTTTTTTCTGAATCAGTTATTACTATGAAGATTGCCAAATAGTGAGTCAATTGTTCTTGAGAGCTTACATTCTTATAAGCAGGTCATTTGGCAACTTTAGTGCATTCAATCTAATTTTCAATAAACTTCTTGATAATATTTAAGGTTTTCATAAAATCTTGTTACATTTGTGAGATTTTCCTTTTATATGAGGTCAGTTCACATTATTTGCAGTAATTATATTCTATTAAGTCACCAAACACTAAACTAGCAAATATTAAACTCTAGCTCCTAGGGGAAATACACAGTTAGATTCCTATGAGCCTTTAGTCACAATATTTTTATCAGCCTATTATATGTGTGTTTCTGTTTAAACAGGGCTTCCCAGGTGGCCCTAGTAGTAAAGAATCTGCCTGCAAATGCAAAAGATGCAAAAGACAAAGTTTCAATCCCTGGGTTAGGAATTCCCCTGTAGGAGTAAATGGCACCCTACTCCAATATTCTTGCCTAGAAAATTCCATGAACCCAAGAGCCTCTCGAGCTGCAGTCCATGGGGCCACAACTAGTCAGACATGACTGAGCACGCTGAACATTGTTTAAACAGCACTGTAATTTATGCCTTAACAAAGCTTATTTCACACATGTTTTCTCTGGAAATCACATCACAGCCTTCTTGCACTTAGGACCAGCTGATAGCAGTTCAGCATGGTAAAATCACCAACAAATGCACAAAAATAAGAAAAACATGGCAGTAGATAATCCACTGAAAGGAAACTTGTTCACAGTATAAAATCTAAAACAAGAAGGCAGAGCCTTCCTTGCCTCTGTCCATCTCCTCGGGAATGTTTGCATTAGGCAACTCAAATTTTTGGTTGTTATGTATATGTAACACTCAAAGTAGAAACAGAAGAAGTGTAATAACTTCTTTAAAAAGAAATTATTTTCTTATGCTTTTACTTTTAGCATTATGTCCTCTATGGTGCTTTTGCAAAACTTTGTTGAATTAATTATCCATTTTCAAAGGTATATTTAGTTAAAATTAGATATGATAGTGCATCAATCTGCATAACTAGATTGTAAGCTGTAATTTATCCACCATTTAAAGAGGATAAATGAATGGAGACACCACAGTGAATCTTTTGCTTCCTGCAAAACACCTCACATGTACATATCATACAAGATTCTCTGACATATGTAAATGAAGTGATATAAATGTATTAATCCACATAGTAAATATCATAAAGCTAAATTCTTTATTAATTTATTAGATACACATAAATTTACATGAAGACTTTAAGAGTTGAGGAAGGAAGTGGAAAATGTGAAAGTTTTTTTTTTTCCCTCATATCCTTGAAAGTACAAATTTATCCCAAAGCAGAAAACCCAAGGCCATAGCGAGTGATGCAATACAAGGATAAAATTTACCCATCAGCCTGAAGCATAAAAAATGTATTTAAAAACATATGTAAAAATTGTTTTCAGGACTTTTAGGCAAAAAAAAAGACATTAATCTAAGAGCTTGGAAACAAAGATGATTTCTTTAATGGCCCCTGCTTACTGCCTGGAGAGTTTCTTATTGTGGTGCATGGAAAAGAATCCAAGTCTCTGAGTTGAGAAGATATTAGGCAGGGATCTAGTGAGGCCAAGTTGTCTGGAGTTCACAGAAAGAAAATACTAGTGAGGAGGGAACTTCATAGAGAAAGAGCTCCTGATTACTTTCGATAGTTCCTTTGACTTTTCAGCTCAGTTCTGATTATGCATGTGTACAAATTTAGGCAAAAAAAAAGACATTAATCTAAGAGCTTGGAAACAAAGATGATTTCTTTAATGGCCCCTGCTTACTGCCTGGAGAGTTTCTTATTGTGGTGCATGGAAAAGAATCCAAGTCTCTGAGTTGAGAAGATATTAGGCAGGGATCTAGTGAGGCCAAGTTGTCTGGAGTTCACAGAAAGAAAATACTAGTGAGGAGGGAACTTCATAGAGAAAGAGCTCCTGATTACTTTCGATAGTTCCTTTGACTTTTCAGCTCAGTTCTGATTATGCATGTGTACAAGAAAACTATCTGAAATCAGAGAAGTACTCAATTGAAAGAATCAGAAAGAAAAATCCAAAGAGTTCATAGATGGAGAGAAATTTCTGTTTCTGCTAAACAGAGTAAAACAACAGACAAAGAGAAACCCTAATAACTCATGAAGCATTGTGGAGATGACTCAGAGGGGTTCTAGCTCAGTGGAGGAACAAAATTAACCATAGACTGATTAGACTTGATTTAGCAAAGTTTAAAAACAAGACCAAAAAGGACCAAGCTGTTTGTGAGTTTCTTGACTGAATCCCAGAATAAGCTTGAGAATGTTCACAAAAACATAAAAACTGCTAGGACCCAATAAGGTACAATTTGCAATGTCTTACATACCATAAAAAATTACCAAGCATGCAAAGAGCCAGGAAAATATAACATATATTGAGGAGAAAAAACAGTTAATTGAAACAGACCCAGAAATAACAGAATTTGTAGACAAAGATATCAAGGATATTAAAATAATTATTAAAACTATATTCCATATATCTAAGAACTAGGCAAAGATTGAAAAAATTAAATATAGAGAAAGAAATGGAAGGAAAATCCAATTCAAATATGTAGAAATAAAACTGCAATATTTGAGATGAATGAAAAATATATAGGTTAGATTTAATATCACATTGGATATAGAAGAAAAAAAAAAAGACTGGTGAACTTGAAACGATCCAAAGTAAAACATAAAGAAAAAGACACTAAAAAAATTAACAGAGCATCAGTGAGCTCTGGAACAAGTTCACTTAGTCTGTGTATATGTAACTGGAGTATTCTAAAGGATGGATAAGAAAACCTTCTTCAGCGATCAATGCAAAGAAATAGAGGAAAAGAACAGAATGGGAAAGACTAGAGATCTCTTCAAGAAAATTAGAGATACTAAGGGAACATTTCATGTAAAGATGGGCTCGATAAAGGACAGAAATGGTATGGACCTAACAGAAGCAGAAGATATTAAGAAGAGATGGCAAGAATACACAGAGNTGCAAAGAAATAGATGAAAAGAACAAAATGAGAAAGACTAGAGGTCTCTTCAAGAAAATTAAAGATACCAAGGGAACATTTCATGCAAAGATGGGCTCAATAAAGGACAGATATGGTATGGACCTAACAGAAGCAGAAGATATTAAGAAGAGATGGCAAGAATACACAGAGGAACTGTACAAAAAAGATCTTCATGACCTGGATAATCACGATGGTGTGATCACTCATCTAGAGCCAGACATCTTGGAATGTGAAGTCAAGTGGGCCTTAGAAATCAACACTATGAACAAAGCTAGTGGAAGTGGTGGAATTCCAGTGGAGCTATTCCAAATCCTGAAAGGTGATGCTGTGAAAGTGCTGCACTCAATATGCCAGCAAATTTGGAAAACTCAACAGTGGCCACAGGGCTGAAAAAGGTCAGTATTCAATCCAATTTCAAAGAATGGCAATGCCAAAGAATGCTCAAACTACCTTACAATTGCACTCATCTCACATGCTGGTAAAGTAATGCTCAAAATTCTGCAAGCCAGGCTTCAAGAATACATGAAGTATGAAATTCTTGATTTTCAAGCTGGTTTTAGAAAAGGCAGAGGAACCAGAGATCAATTGCCAATATCTG
The DNA here is from genome assembly GCA_006408695.1 of Aepyceros melampus. Taxonomy (NCBI): domain Eukaryota; kingdom Metazoa; phylum Chordata; class Mammalia; order Artiodactyla; family Bovidae; genus Aepyceros; species Aepyceros melampus. Next base: position 15,953 of record SJXQ01004797.1, read on the forward strand.
TTGGATCATGGAAAAAGGAAAAGAGTTCCAGAAAACCATCCATTTCTGCTTTATTGACTATGCCAAAGCCTTTGACTGTGTGAATCACAACAAACTATGGAAAATTCTGAGAGAAATGGGATACCAGATTACTTGACCTGCGTCTTGAGAAATCTGCCTGCAGGTCAGGAAGCAACAGTTAGAACTGGACAGGGAACAACAGACTGTTTCCAAATAGGAAAAAGAGTACGTCAAGGCTGTATATTGTCACCCTGCTTATTTAACTTTTATGCAGAGTACATCATGAGAAACGCTGGACTGGAAGAAACACAGGCTGGATTCAAGACTGCCGGGAGAAATATCAATCACCTCAGATATGTATATGACAGCACTCTTATGGCAGTTTGATTTTCAAGCTGGTTTTAGAAAAGGCAGAGGAACCAGAGATCAATTGCCAATATCTGTTGGATCATGGAAAAAGGAAAAGAGTTCCAGAAAACCATCCATTTCTGCTTTATTGACTATGCCAAAGCCTTTGACTGTGTGAATCACAACAAACTATGGAAAATTCTGAGAGAAATGGGATACCAGATTACTTGACCTGCGTCTTGAGAAATCTGCCTGCAGGTCAGGAAGCAACAGTTAGAACTGGACAGGGAACAACAGACTGTTTCCAAATAGGAAAAAGAGTACGTCAAGGCTGTATATTGTCACCCTGCTTATTTAACTTTTATGCAGAGTACATCATGAGAAACGCTGGACTGGAAGAAACACAGGCTGGATTCAAGACTGCCGGGAGAAATATCAATCACCTCAGATATGTATATGACAGCACTCTTATGGCAGAAAGTAAAGATGAACTAAAACGCCTCTTGATGAAAGTGAAAGAGGAGAGTAAAAAAGTTGGCTTAAAGCTCAACATTCAGAAAACGAAGATCATGGCATCTGGCCCCATCGCTTCATGGGAAATAGATAGGGAAACAGTAGAAACAGTGTCAGACTTTATTTTGAGGGGCTCCAAAATCACTGCAGATATTGACTGCAGCCAGGAAATTAAAAGATGCTTACTTCTTGGAAGAAAATTTATGACCAACTTAGATAGCATATTCAAAAGCAAAGACATTACTTTGCTGACTAAGGTCCGTCTAGTCAAGGCTATGGTTTTCCCTGTAGTCACATATGGATGTGAGAGTTGGACTCTGAAGAAGGCTGAGCACCGAAGAATTGATGCTTTTGAACTGTGGTGTTGGAGAAGACTCTTGAGAGTCCCTTGGACTGCAAGGAGATTCAATCAGTCCATTCTGACGGAAATCAGCCCTGGGATTTCTTTGGAAGGACTGATGCTAAAGCTGAAACTCCAGTCCTTTGGCCACCTCATGCGAAGAGTTGACTCCTTGGAAAAGACTGTGATGCTGGGAGGGATTGGGGGCATGAGGAGAAGGGGACGACAGAGGATGAGATGGCTGGATGACAGCACTGACTTGATGGACGTGAGTCTGAGTGAACTCTGGGAGTTGGTGATGTACAGGGAGGCCTGGCATGCTGCGAATCATGGGGTCGCAAAGAGTCAGACTCGACTGAGCGACTCAACTGAACTGAACTGATTCCTTATCAGGATCTCCTGTCATAAAACAACTCATGCAAATGGTTACTATGGCACCTGGCCAAGGTGTGCTGTTTCAGTGTGCTTCCCCTAACAACTCTCCCCTGAGAGACTTCATGCTCAAGATACTTCTTGGGAATTGGGGCAGAGGTGATGTTTTTCTGTACCTTTTTCCTGCTGTGCATGGGCGTAGGCCTGCCTAGCAGAGTAGAAGTCTCTCTCTACCTGATCAAGTTGGGGTGTTCCACATCTGAAACCAGGTTCTACCCTTGTTCAGTTCAGTTCAGTTCAGTCTCTCAGTCGTGTCCGACTCTTTGTGACCCCATGGATCGCAGCATGCCAGGCCTCCCTGTCCATCACCAACTCCCGGAGTTCACTCAGACCCACATCCATTGAGTCCATGATGCCATCCAGCCATCTCACCTTCGGTCGTCCCCTTCTCCTCCTGCCCCCAATCCCTCCCAGCATCACAGTCTTTTCCAAGGAGTCAACTCTTCGCATAAGGTGCCCAAAGTACTGGAGCTTCAGCTTTAGCATCATTCCTTCCAAGGAAATCCCAGGGTTATCTCCTTCTGAATGGATTGGTTGGATCTCCTTCCAGTCCAAGGAACTCTCAAGAGTCTTCTCCAACACCACATTTCAAAAGCATCAATTCTTTGGTGCTCAGCCTTCTTCACAGTCCAACTCTCACATCCATACATGACCACAGGAAAAATCATAGCCTTGACTAGACACACCTTAGTCGGCAAAGTAATGTCTCTGCTTTTGAATATACTATCTAGGTTGATCATAACCTTTCTTCCAAGGAGTAAGCGTCTTTTAATTTCATGGCTGCAGTCACCATCTGCAGTGATTTTGGAGTCCTAAAAAATAAAGTCTGACACTGTTTCTACTGTTTCCCCACCCTTGTAGTAACAGCAATTTATTTGGCTCCTCTCAGATTTGAAATAGGCAAGGGCCAAACTGGAGACATAACAGGATGGTCATTTCTGCTCCCCAGAATCAGAAGGCAACATTTGGGGTGAGGGTTGCAGTGTTTATGACCCTTTTTGATTTGTTGGTGGTGAGGTAACAGAGCTGTGGTCCAAGAATCTTGTGTTCAGTCTGAAGTTACCCTCCACCTGGGTAGGGGCTCAAACACATTGTTATGCATATGTCTTCGAGTAGGAACCAGGACTCTGTCTGGAAGCTGTACCAACCTTCGATTGTTTCTCCTGTTTCTGTATCCCATCCTTTCCCTGATTAGCAATTGTTTGAATCCATGCTTTGGAACTCAGGGAAGGTCAAGGAGGCTGAATGAAGCCTATATCTTACAGGTAAGAAATGGAGAACACAGAACAGATTTGTACTCCAGAGCCCCACAGAGTCCCACTCAGTTTTAATTTAGGGAACTGGGCAAGTATGACTGTGATAACTTCCTGTCAAAATGGGACATAGGACTGCCTCAGCTTGGAGTTTAGACACTGAATTGGAAGTATTTCTGAGTTCCAATTTCTAGAGCTGAGTCTTGTATTATTAAAATCCTAACCCTTTGGTCTGCCATTTTGGTGTAACAGACCCAATTAAAAATAGTTGGAGGAGTGATACTGGGATTTAGCAGACAAAATAAATCTCATTTGTTTTTAGAATAGGCCTGAAACCCAGTCTGGACCTGGCACTTCAGGAAGACTTATAGCCAAGTAGCCAGTTGCCTAGTTTTATAAAAAGGTTACTAGCTTCCAGTAGACATTGTTTTGAGAATGGTGACATCCTAGCATGACACAACTCAGAAAACTCAACTGTTTAGCAATACAAGGTCTAATGTGAAAGCACACCCATAGCATCACCTAGTTATTTCCCAGGATATCTGAACCATAGCTACTCTATTTTGACTTTTAATTGTAAATTTTTCCTTAATAACAAAAGCAGATTTCACCGTTAATGACATCAGTGTTTCTCTAGGTTTGAGAAGATGTAAGAATCGGGACTTATAAACTGTCTGAAGGACTGTTCTGCCAGTTTTTCCAGGAGCACAGAGTGCCTCATTCCTGATTTTCACCCTGAACTCCTTTCAGGGGTGTTGAAAGACAGCAGCTGCAGTGGCCATGATTTAATCTTTGTAGATGTAGGTGGCAAGTGTCAGTCTTCAGTTGGCAGAACACTTTTTTGCTCATAAACCTGATCATGATTTTGAGGGGGGGACATTTCATGACCATTTTATCTCATGATGCTGAGAATGTCCATTCTCGGGTTTGACAAAGATTTTGTTGACAGGTCACTCAATGTGCTGTTACTAGACTAGGCCATAAAAGAGTATCCAAAATTCTCTGGACCACTTGTCTTACTACCCTCTTGGTCCAGGAAAATATTCCCTCTTGTTGCTTCTTCCCATATCTAGAGTTACACTGTTACCATCATTGATCTCATATGAGACTACATATTATTCTATTAGAGGCTTCACACACACATTTGATGGTTTAAGAAACAGTAATTGTGTAAAACAGGTGAAATACAAATAACATAGCCAGCAGTATTAGTAAAGTCACAAGACTTAAGTTAAGAGCTTCCATTAGATGTAGCCCAGTATATCTCAGGTCACTTGACTTAGTCTGCTCTGTAGAATCTTTATTTCCAGGGAAATTATACATTGGCATTGTCTATAAGGCACATAGCCCAGTTTTCTCGTGTTACTAGACTGATTTCCTTAGTATGATTTAATTGTTTCCAACACAGAGGAGACTTTAAACCTAAATTACCATTGCCTGGTGTCATCTATATAATTCCACCCCATAATTCTAGGAGATTTTTCCTCCTTTGTTGAAACTTTTCCTATTGCTCTGACTGAGCTTGAGTAATAGAAAAAAGCTCAAATTTATGGCCAGGGTCAGAGCAGGCATTATTAATTGGCCTGGTGAGAGAATAACATCTAGTAATATCAAAGTGACCTGAATATGCCTATAATTTTTTTTTTAAGTAGATTTTCTCAGGGCCAACCAGCTAGAGTCTTGTAGTAGAGAAATTTACCAGGGTAACCCAGAACTGCTGCTGCTGCTGCTAAGTCGCTTCAGTCGTATCCGACTCTGTGCGACCCCATAGACAGCAGCCCACCAGGCTCCCCCATCCCTGGGATTCTCCAGGCAAGAACACTGGAGTGGGTTGCCATTTCCTTCTCAAAACCTAGAACTAGACACAGGTAATTGGCCACAAACCCAACAATTGAATTGATTTCTAAAACTAGCATAGAATCAGGCCTATGATAGAAAAGCATTTGATTTATATGCAAAGGTCTAAGAAGTCAAGAAAACATAAATGATCATACGAATCAGGTCCAGCATCTTGGGGAAGCTGTCTACCACTGATGTTGTCATCTTCTCATCCTGGTGTAGTGTAGTTTCTCCTGATATAAAAGTCCTTCCATCCCGGTTGGAGACAGTCCCTTAAATTATGTCTTTTTCCAGTTCTGGTTGCAGATGTTGAGTATCTGATCTTCATCCAAAGATAGATTACTGAGATGAGCTTCAGAAACAAACTTAGGGTGTTCTTTAAGAATTCAATTAAATTTTACATTAATATCACATAACAGCAAAGAACTATCTAAGAGATGAGTCTTACTAGTTGCAGATCTCCATTAACAAACTGTAATTTAACATTTTTGAAATATCTTTTTTTCCCCTAGAGTTATCCTCATTTTTATCAAATATAACCAAATTAAGGCTAATTTGTTTGCAAAATAGTTCTGTCCTCACTAATTTTGGTCTGATGATTTATATAACCATAATTGATGATAGACCTTTTATTTTGCTTAAACATTTATAGAGTCACAGACTGAACTTTTAAAATAAAACAGGGCTGGGAAACTCACACCAAAGGCTTATCACATATTTTGCCTTACATCTAGGTGAATTCTTCCCTTTTTAAGGTCTCAAAAGTTTCTTGAGATTTTTGAACCCATGAGATATCCTTTCTAACTCATCTGATAAACTTAAAGAATTTCCAGTTTTTGGAGGAGTCAGATAGAGAGAAAATATAATTGTTTTGTTTATAACGTTTAGTTTTACCAAAGTATTGTCACAATGGGCATAAATACCAACGCTCAAGGTCTAGTGACAGTCAGCTCTGTGATCTTGGACCTAATTGGCTCTAACCAGTTTTCTTATGGCTGTCATTCCTAACAAAGTCAATTTATCTAAATAATCATAATCCAATTTTAAAAAATCCTGATCACGTATAACTCTTTTTAGTATTTTTCATACAGTTTTGTTTGTTTGTTTTACTGAAAACACACTTTCTACTTTCCTTTAACAACCAAGAACTAACTTTTATATTTGCATTTTATAGATTGGTGAGCATAAATACCAGTGATAATTTCTAAAATTCTTGCTTTCTTAGAGCATTTTAAGATGGCATCAAACATTATTCATTTATAGTCCCAAGTCTCTTTAGTTTCTCTGTAAAATGAAATTAGTGTTTAGTAGTCAATGTTTCAAAATCTTATTTTATTTGGAAATTACCTAACTATTCAATAGACTTCCAACACTTAGCACACTTAGCACAATCCTTAGAAATTTAAGTTATGCCAATCTGGAGAGACTATTTTAGACAGATATTTCTAAAGAATAATTATTCTTAATAGAGTTTATATAAAAGCTCATATCTCATTTACATTTTTTAGAGTTTCTTCACTTGAGGTAATTTCCTTATTGACAAACGTGTAACAAATATAATATTTAACTTATATTAAACCTAGGACAATGAAAATATTCTACTTAATGTTAATTACTCTAAGAAATGTCTGTATTAGATATGCCAACAAACAAACATTAATATCAGGTATTTAATATTGAATATTCTCCAGTTCACATGAACCTGGAATTTATTGTTTAATTTAGAATTACTTGATTTGTAAACGCTTACATTTTTTAAGCCAAATAAATAGAGCTCATTTACAAATTAACCTCAAAAATTTTACCCAGAGACAAAGATATACCAAGACATATTTAGACACACACAGTGCAAGATCTAGCTTCAAGTCTTTTTTCCCTTTTTCGTCAGTGTCAGTGGCACACGCATGACTCAGCTAAGATGGATGCTAGAGAGAGGGATTCTGGGAAGTGGACGGACACGCAGTGTCTCCTTTAGACCTTTCCCAAACTCTGCCGGTTGGTGGTAGCTTATTAGTTCTGTATTCCTTATCAGGACTTCCCTGGTGACTCAGAGGTTAAAGCGTTTGCCTCCAATGCAGGAGACCTGGGTTTGATCCCTGGGTCAGCAAGATCCCCTGGAGAAGGAAATGGCAACCCACTCTAGTATTCTTGCTTGGAGAATCTCATGGACTGAGGAGCCTGGTGGGCTGCAGTCCATGGGGTCACAAAGAGTCGGACACGACTGAGTGACTTTACTTACTTACTTACTATTCCTTATCAGGATCTCCTGTCATAAAACAACTCATGCAAATGGTTACTATGGTACCTGGCCAGGGTGGGCATTTTCAGTCAGTGTGCTTCCCCTTACATAACTCTGCATTCTTTATGCGGTAGTTTGCCTATTTCCTCTTTATTTATTTGGACTTCTAATTTTTTAGTTTGTCCCTTCATGTGTGTAATATTTTTTTGCCTTTTCATTATCATTTTTTTTTTTAATGTATTGTGTTTGAGGTCTCCTTTTCCCAGGTATCAAGTTTGAATTCTTTCTTCCTTTTGATTTTGGCCCTCCTAAATTTGGTCCAGTGGTTTGTGTAAACTTCATAAAGGGTGAGATTTGTGCTGAATTTTTGTGTGATTGTTTGTTTGTTTTTCCTCTCATGAGCAAGGCTGAGTGAGGTGATAATCTTGTCTGCTGGTGATTGGGTTTGTATTTTTATTTTGTTTGTTGTTTAGATGAGACATCCTGCAGAGGATGCTGCTGGTGGTTGAGTGATACTGAGTCTTGTATTCAAGT
>SJXQ01004798.1:0-10224 GCA_006408695.1 Aepyceros melampus
TCTGTTCCTCTGCCTTTTCTAAAACCACCTTGAACATCTGGAAGTTCACAGTTTACGTATTGCCGAAGCCTGGCTTGGAGAATTTTGAGGATTACTTTACTAGTGTGTAGATGAGTGCAAATTCTTTGGGATTGGAATGAAAACTGACCTTTTCCAGTCCTGTGGCCACTGCTGAGTTTTCCAAATTTGCTGGCATATTGAGTGCAGCACTTTCCCAGCATCATCTTTCAGGATTTGAAATAGCTCAACTGGAATTCCATCACCTCCACTAGCTTTGTTTTAGTGATGCTTCCTAAGGCCCACTTGACTTCACATTCCAAGATGTCTGGCTCTAGATTAGTCATCACATCATCATGATTATCTGGGTCATGAAGATCTTTTTTGTACAGTTCTTCTGTGTATTCTTGCCACCTCTTCTTAATATCTTCTGCTTTTCTTAGGTCCATATCATTTCTATCCTTTATTGAGCCCATCTTTGCTTGAAATTTTCCCTTGATATTCCTAATTTTCTTGAAGAGATCTCTAGTCTTTCCCATTCTATTGTTTCCCTCTATTTCTTTGTATTGATTGTTGAGGAAGGCTTTCTTATCTCTCCTAGCTATTCTTTGGAACTCTGCTTTCAGATGGTTATATCTTTCATTTTCTTCTTTGCTTTTTGCTTCTTTTCTTTTCACAGCTATTTGTAAGGCCTCCTCAGACAGCCATTTTTGCTTTTTTGCATTTCTTTTCCATGGGGATGGTCTTGATCCCTGTCTCCTGTACAATGTCAGGAACCTCCATCCATAGTTCATCAGGCACTCCATGTATCAGATCTAGTCCCTTAAAATCTATTTCTCACTTTCACTGTATAATCATAAGGGATTTGATTGAGGTCATACCTGAATGGTCTAGTGGTTTTCCCTACGTTCTTCAATTTAAGTCTGAATTTGGCAATCAGGAGTTCATGATCTGAGCCACAGTCAGCTCTCGGTCTTGTTTTTGCTGATTGTATGGAGCTTCTCTATCTTTGGCTGTGAAGAATATAATAATCTGATTTTGGTGTTGACCATCTGGTGATGTCCATGTGTAATGTCTTCTCTTGTGTTGTTGGAAGAGGGTGTTTGCCATGAACAGCGCGTTCTCTTAGCAAAACTCTGTTAGCCTTTGCCCTGTTACGCAGTTAGAAGAGACAGATCTGGAGTTGAAACCAGGCCTGTTTTAAGGCCTGAAGGCTTAATCACTCTGCCCTGTTGCCTAACCTTTTATGCCCCTTTGCTGTCCTCACTAACCTTTAGTAGAGTAGTCAGTGCATGACTGGCATGTCAATCAGGACCAAAGCCAGGCTTGGCTCACTGCGAATCTGCAGGCACAACAAGGGCCGCGGACTCTGGTGTGCTGCAGCCCACGCCCAGTAAAGAACTGAGTGTGCCCATCTGTCCCCAGTTCTGTGTTCAGAGACATCTCAGTGGGTGCTTGAAATCCTCCATGATGGCAGTATTTCCACAAGGCAACTGCTGTAAATCATGGGTCTCCCTTCCTCTCCCTGAGAGTGGATATGCTGGCACAACAGCCTGGGACTCCTGACCTGAAAGATACAAGCTGCTTGGATCTCTGGGGCCAGGGAGAGGCTGTAAGGTGAGGTGAAAACAGAATGCTCAGTGGGGTATGGGGTGAGAGGGCACAGGCCATGCAGTGTTCCTTAAAGTAAGGCCTTGGGGAGCACATTAAAATATGCTGAGTCCCAGTGAGAACATATTGGATAGCACAGGTAACTCTACTTAATGCATTGTGGTGACCTGAACGGGAAGGAAATCCAAAAGGGAACAGATGTATGCAGATGTATGGCTGATTCATTTTGCTGTACAGTAGAAACTAACACAGCATTGTAAAGTAATAAAACTCCAATAAAAATTAATTTAAAAACATGCTGAGCCCCAGCCTCCCTGCCCAGAGATTTCTGTCAATTGATCTGTGCTGGGGCCTAAATATCTGCATTTTAAAAAATTAAAAAAAATTTTTTTAACAGTAATTCTTTGTTGGTCATCTTTTTAAAATATAGCAGTGTATACGATCAGTCTCAAACTCCCAATCTGTCCCTCCCCCTCACTGTTGCCTCTTGGTAACCATATGTTCATTCTCAAAGTCTATGAGTCTGTTTCTGTTTTGTATATAAGTTCATTTGTATCTATTAAAAAAAAAATTCCACGTATAAGAGAACATCAGCATTTTTAAGCACCCCTGGTGATTTTTATGCACACTAAACTTTGAGAAGTAGTCCAGTGCTTCTCAGACTTTAACAAGCATACAAATCACCTCGGGAAATCTTGTTAAAAAGCAGGCTCTGATTCAGTAGGTGTGGCCGGGGCCTGAAATTTCACAGTTCGCACAGGCTTCCAGGTGGTGTCAGTGCTGCTGGTCCAGGGATCATGCTTGGCAGAAGAAGCAGGTCCAACTCGCTTGTTTTACAGACGAGGAACCTAAGAAAGTCTTCCTTGGGCTAGGAGACTTCAGCTGGGGAGGGTGAGGGATGACCTGGAGACTGCAGTCGATACATATGCGCCATTGATACTACGCATTAAATCGATAACTGATGAGGACCTACTGTGTAGCTCAGGGGCCTCTACTCAGCCGTGGTGACCCAGGTTGCTGCTGTGCTCCGTCGCAGCCAACCCTTTGGGACCCCATGGACTATAGCCCACCGAGCTCTTCTGCCCTTGGAATTTTCCAGGCAAGAATTCTGGAGTGGGTTGCCATTTCCTCCTCCAGGGGATCTTCCTGACCCAGGGATTGAACCCAAGTCTCTTGTGTCTCCTACACTAGCAGGAGGGTTCTTTACCACCAGTGCCACCCGAGGTGACCTAAATGGGAAAGAAATCCAAAACAGAATGAATATATGTATAGTTATAGCTGATTCACTTTGCTGTACAGTAGAAACTAATGCAACATTATAAAACAACTATCCTCCAAATACAAATTAACTTAAAAAAAATCAGAGAGAGACTTACCCAGTTAATCATTTGACAGCTGTTTCCCGAATACAGTGAGGGACATACCAAAGAGCATTCCTCTTCAATGTAACAATAAAAATAGGGTTTTTATTAGATACGGGTTATGTGAGAGACGCTGAGTTACCAATATTAGTAATGCATGAAGCATGGCCTCAAATTGCTTCTAGTCTGATGCAGGAAATAGGTGTTTCGTATCTGAAGTAAACAAAGGACACAAGGAAGTAGGGTGTGGTGAAGAAAGGACAGGAGAAGTGGAGCTGATTTTCTGGAGAAGTGATTTAGACTTTTTGGAACTCCAGCTTTTTCTGAAAACATTTCAAAGACAAGGTTACCAAAGACGATGTCTAGAGTTAGGATTCTACGAACTGTAAGAGGTGTTTTTTTTTTTTGGTTTGTTTTTAAATCAAAAGCTGAAAACTGGTGACCCATGGAAGTTTTTAAGAAAAAAGTTAAAGTTTACTGATTTCATTATTTTAAGTAAAATTTAAATGTTAGACTAGGCCACAGCACAGCATTACAACCCTTTACTACAAGACTGAACCAGCAAGCATTAAACCTGCAGGAGGCCTAAGAGATCCCCTGACCGACCCTGATATTGTCTTTAAAAATCTTGAACCAACTTTGAGAAACTGGGACATCTTACAGAGAAATCATTATTTTTGCCTTCTCTTGAAAATAAGAGCACCTGGCGATCCTGAACTTGTAATGATGTCCATCAAAAACTGGCTAGAGCTGAGTGAGTTTCCCCCTTTTATTGGGGCCTGAATTTTCCAGGTTCACCACTGTTCCCATCTCCCACACAATGCGTATACCTCTGAGCTCATCCAATTCCTTCATTTTCCATTGCCTGTCTGGCTCCTCCTCGAGGCAGTGAGTTTACCTTAAATGTGTAGTAAGACTGGGAAAAGAAGCCAGTGGAACTGGGGTTGTCCCACACTTGTCTTGTGCCACAAAGCAGTGGTTCCTAAAGTGTGGGAGCACCATCAGCATCTCCTGGTAACTTGTTAGAAATGCAAACTCTTGGCACTACCGCAGACCTACTGGAATCGGAAACTCTGAAGGTGAGGTACTTATTCTGTTGTTCCGTCAGCCTTGTGGGTGGGACACTATGCACTAAAATTGGAGAAGCACTGCAGATGCAGGCAGCATGGAGAGGAGCAGAGCCAGGGGATTCAGGCAAGGCCACCTGCACTTTGGTGATGGGCAGAGGGGGGTGGATGTGGACCGTTTCATGGGTTCACAAGTCAGTGGGTTCTGGGGTCAGAGCCAGGGCTTGGTGTGAGCTTTTAGGCCTATGGAACTCTTGCTTTGCTTCCAGCAGTTTCTGCTTCTCTGTGTCAGATTCAGGGTCACTGCAGTCTGCCTGAGTTGCGGCTCAGGATTCTGTGTCTGTCCTCTCCCATGCTGCCTTCATTCAGTTCAGTTCAATCACTCAGTTGTGTCCGACCCCATGAATTGCAGCACGCCAGGCCTCCCTGTCCATCACCAATTCCCGGAGTTCACTCAGACTCTCGTCCATAGAGTCGATGATGCCATCCAGCCATCTCATCCTCTGTCGTCCCCTTTTCCTCCTGCCCCCAATCCCTTGCAGCATCAGAGTCTTTTCCAATGAGTCAACTCTTCGCATGAGGTGGCCAAAGTACTGGAGTTTCAGCTTTAGCATCATTCCTTCCAAAGCTGTCCACAATCTTTGAATCCTCAAAAATCTCAACAACGTGGACTTAGTAAGAAGTGAGAGCAGAACCACTGTGGCCTCTTTTGATTGGCAGGCGATTAACCCCTTGGAGTCTTGTCCACAAGACAAAGTTCCCTGGTTCTGAGTTAGAGTGAAAGGGTTATGTAAACATGAGAGAATTTCAGCAGATTTTAAAGTACACAATATATGCACTGCCCATCTTTTTTACCATGTCTATTTTTAAGGGTCTAGCTTTCTCCTCCCTGTGCTGTGTGATTCCTCAAGGTCTCACAATGCTGCTTTTCTGCCATTCTGATCCCAAGGGATCCTTCAGTAACCTCCTTCCATCTCAGGGCCTCTCTCCACTCACTGCCTAATTCTTATCCTTAAGATCTCTGGTTACACCTCATTGTTTCCTGGAGCCCTTGCTGATGCCCAGGGAATGGGACAGTTGTTACAGTCTGCTGGAATGGCTCTGGACAGGTTTGTGTCTTTCATTTCTGCTCAGCATCCAGCACATACCTGGCACATAGGAGGTGCTCAGTTAACACTTGCTAAATGAATAAGCTGCCTGCGAACACATGGCCCTGTGGTTAAGCACCCTGGCTCTGAAATTGGTCAGCCTAGGTTTGAACTCTGGCTCCACCTACCTGCACGTATGCCCTTGAAAGAAGCACCTAACATCTCTGGGCTTCCTATAAAGAGCACACTGTCAGTACTGTTTGCAAGGTGTTTTGTGCTACCAGAGTGCCTGGTAGAGTTCAGTATATATTAGCATAATTAGGCCCCTCGTGATGATTTATTCAACTGGATTGATGACAATTCCAAGTTTAAATTTTACCTGAAAGGAATTCCATTTCTTTAAGGGGAGAGATTTGTGAGACCTGACCAAAATAAAGCACTGGAGGTGTGCCTACCTGCTCAATAAGAAGGGCCTCTGCTGCTTCTTTCTTTTCTCTTTCCAAGGGGGCCACAAGCTGAGATTGATCAAGTTCAATCAGACAGGCTTGGGGTAGATACATTCTGAGGGGAAACCCAAAGTTCAGAAGCATTTCTGCTGTTTAGACCCACTCATGAGTATTTCTTCCAAACAGCTTAAAGAAGGTGTTAAATCCAATCGCTCACTAGAGACATATGTACATGACTATATGAGCCTGTTTGTATCTGGGAGAAAGATGCTGAATGCAATCCAGTTCCTGTGCATTTTACCTATTTTATCTCGAGTTGGCTGCCTTCTGTGACAGGGTTGTAATTAATATTGTTGTAGAACAGGAGGCTCATTAAATCGGTCTCATTATGACTGTTCAGGTTCTAGGGCTCAGCTGAAAAGGATTTCCCTATTATCAGCGCCTGACATATACTCCTAATCAAGCAGGCCAATTCTCTTCTGTCAAAGACTGTCTTCCAAATGGAGATGGTATTTATTCTGACTTGTACTATTAGTGTGAAAAATGCTGCCCCTGCTGACAGACAGTAGGCCCGTGTCACAGGTGGGGCTCCCTTGGTAGACACGCAGAATATAAGAATTTATAAGGCCTTATGATTTCAGTGGCTGGAATGACCATTGGATTCATTCTTTTTATATATATAATTTTGGCTGTGCTGGGTCTTTGTCGCTGTGCAGGTTTTTCTCTAGTTGTGGCGCACAGGCTTTTCATTACAGAGGCTTGTCTCGTGGAGCACAAGCTCTAGGCACACGGCTTCAGCATCTGAGTTCCTGGACTCTAGTGCACAGGCTCAATAGTTGTGGCACACGGGTTTAGTTGCTCCACAGCATATGGGATCTTCTTGGAACAGGAATTGAACTCTTGTCTCCTGGGTTTTCCGGTGGATTCTTTACCACTGAGCCATCAGGGAAGCCCTGGGTTCATTCTTTGACTGAAATTTGGCTCAGTGAGAAATTTTGAAAAGGAGAATAAACCTCATAATGATAAATTTGCAGAATCTCCAAGTCAGAAGAGGCGTGAGTAGTCAATTAATCTTCTACCCAACACGTGAGTTCCCTCTCAGGACGCATGATTCCTGACTGTTTTTGTTTGATTGCTTCCTCTGACAGTGTGCTCACTATCTTCACTATCTTCAGTGAGGCCAACTTCATTTTCAGAAAGATCTAAGGAAAATCATATGTGATGTTGATTGCCTTCATCTCCCTCTTACTTTCCCACTGAACCTAGTTCTGCCACCCAGAGCTGCACAGAACCAACTTGGCCACTCTTCTTTGAGAGAGCTGAATGTTTGGGATAGCTTTCCCCTTCTAATTTTCTCTTCTGTACCTTAAATGTCCTCATCTTCCTTTCGAGTTATCTAGGTCCTTCATCCTATTCACTGGCTCAAGGTGAGATACCTTTAAGCTCTCAGAAGATGTGGCATCAAGCAGGGAATGAACCTTCCAGGTGTTCAGTCCACCCCAGGGCCCGGGAGACAACTGTTCCAACAGAAACAGGGTTTCTGGGATTTTCTATGAAGGACTGTGTCACTTGGACCCTCTCAGAAATGACATGTTGTCCTTTCTTCCTGCAGGCTGCAGGTGCCTGCATCTATCTTACTTCAAGCACACCGGCTCAGGCCATAGTCTTTGGGAGACATGATTGCATCTTGTGCTCAGAGACTCGGCAGTCAGGCTGCCTGGATTCAAAGCCCAGCCTTGCTGCTTGTGATCTGGTGTGATACTGGGAAAGTTGCTCCACTTCTCTAAGCCTTGGTGTAGGGATGCTCATAGGGCCTACTTCCTAGCCTATTGTGAGAATTCATGAGATTATGCATGTGAGAGTTAAGCATAGCTCCTGAAAAGTGCTCAGTAGAGTGTTAATGATTATTAACGAGAACTCAACACCAATCATCTATACCTCCCTGCTTCCCTTACTCTGGGCTTTGCGTCTCCCAATTTTGATTTTTTGGGGATAATGCCAATCCTGTGCATGGGGTGGGCTAGGCAATTTTTGGTAATTTCAAGTGAATTTGTTTTTTGATTGAATTCTTTTCCTGGGTCAAGTCCAGTACAAACACTCATTGAGAGGCTTTTCCACTCAGAATACTTTTTATATATGACCTCATTTCAAGAGGGAGAGAGACTATGTACTCTGTGTTCTTTCAAATGTTTTAGCTGAATGATCTTCCCTCTTCTCCCCTTCCCTTCCCTTCCCTCCCCATCTCTTTTCCTTGCCCTGTACTCCCCACCCCTACACGCACACATGCACACCCTTGTCTCTTGCCTTCAAATGAGGTCTTACTCAGAACCCCAGGATGTAGGGCAGATAATAGATAAACAGATTATTCTGGCAATTTTAAGCTCTCCTTGGCAGAAAACACCTCATTGTTTGGGAAACCCCTGGAGGTTGTCTGTGAAATCCTGGGATTCTGAGCTCCAGGTTTGAAACCATCTGTGTAAACTGGTTCTTCCGCCAGTTTTCTGATATCTGGCCCCAGTCCTTCCACCTGCTTGCTCCTCTCTTCCTATAGGCTCGTTTCCCCTCCACCTTAGTTTAGAGTTCCACCCCCACCCCACCCCTCATGTACATGCTCCACCTCAATCCAACTTCTGCAAGGATCTTCCCAGCTCAGTTCTCCAAATGGTTTTTTATTTTTATCTTCTTCTGACCTCCCTGTGAGTTGGCAGTCACTCCCACCCTCCATCCTAAGAAGGACCCCAGGGTTTAGGGGTGGAGTCGTGGAAGGGAAATGATGAAGGAGGCAAATAAAAGCGACACTCTGAGGGACGGGCACCATCCGGGAGAAAGAAGGGGCAGAAGTGCCTCAGAGCTAGAGAGTTAGCCTTTCAAGCTACAAGCCTCCTTGTAGTCTTTATTCTCTTTGACCTTTCTGTGATATTCATCCATCCGTCCATTCACTCATTCACCCACTCATTGATTCAACAAGTGTTCAGTGAATGTCTGCCATCTGACATTATGCCCTGTTCTGTACATTGGGGCTCCAGGAAGGAAGACATCACAGCCCAGCCCGAGGAGCTGACAGTCCAGTGAAGGAAACTAAGTCAATATTGCTAACCCCCAGGTGCCCCAAGAGTCCTTGATCCCTAGTTCATTTGGCTCAAGGGTTACAGCAAAACATCCCTCGTTTTCCTAACCTGATTTCCTCTCAGAGCTTAGTTTGTGCAATACTGTGTTCTTCAATTCCAGAGCCTGACAAGTATGAGGAAAAAAAATCCCACATACACTCATAATGCAAATTTTTATATTGCACACCTGTGGCCAGAGGAATCTTCATGTAACTCCACCTGTGTCACAGCACTCCCTTTCCAAAAGACTTCCCAGGAAGTACAAATTCCTTAGCTCCTCCTCAGAGCTCCCCAGCCCCCAGTTCTTCTTCTTCTAAGCTCCCAGCCATTAGTGCAGATGCAAACCCCAGGACAGTAAATCCATTCTGCTCTGTGATGTCACTTTGATTGTTGTTGCAGTTATTGATAAACTCATTACTTAGCTTCTCATGTATTTAGGCAGTACTTTCCTAATTACTTTAAAAAATGAGAGTAATTATAGAAAAAACAAAAGCCCCCTTTCATCTAGGTCTGTCTCTGTTTCTTCCCTCTCCCTGAGAGAAAGTATACGTCCCTCTGTACCATTTACAAAACACACTTTTAGGTTCTAATGCAGATTAGGATCTAATGCAGATTCTAATGCATTCATAGAATATGTAGAGTATTATTTTCATTAGGTGTGTTGCATGAATTTCATTCTGTGATATGCACCATTCTACAATCTGTCTTTTTCACTCTCTGTATTTTCAAGATCTATTCGTGTTGACAATCCATAGTTAGTTCCATTAAAGTACTCTGTTGTATTCTAGGAAGCCAGCACGATACATTTTATTGGTCCTTCTCATGCTGGATATTCAGATTGTTTCTTGTTTTTTTTTTTTTTTTCTCCTTGTTTTGAACAATGCTTCAGTGAACTTCCCATACATGCTGACAAACTGCTTATAAACCCTTTGGGAGGCAGAAATGGTGAACTCTAGCTTTTGACTCTTCTGTTCCCCCTCAGCACAGGGTCCTACCTATGGTGCTTGCTGTGTTGTGCTTAGTCACTCAGTCGTGTCCGATTCTGTGACCACATGGACTATAGCCCGCCAGGCTCCTCTCTCCATGGGGCTTCTTCAGGCAAGTCTCCATGGGGCTTCTTCAGGCAAGAATACTGGAGTGGGCCACCATGCCCTCCTCCAGGGGAGCTTCCCAACCCAGAAACTGAACCAAGGTCTCCTGCATTGTAGGCAGATTTTTTTTTTTTTTTTTTTTACCATCTGAGCTACCAGGGAATTTCCTACCTATGGTAGACAATCAATATATTTAAATATATTTATTTATACATACTTCATGCAACATATGACTTTGTAAGCTAACACAAACAGTCGTGTTTTGAAGTGGTGCTCTGAAATGGAAGTGCAAACCCAGAGTTGACAGCTTTTTGGGTGTCAGGGTCAAAACCTTGAAATTGGGTCTGCTCTCACATTTGAAACATACATGGTAAGAACCTGTCCCCTGGATGCAGAAGTGACCCCCCCCCCGCCCCCGCAGAGACCTTAGGGAAAAGGAAAAAGATTAGACCCCAA
>SJXQ01004798.1:10374-61036 GCA_006408695.1 Aepyceros melampus
ATTAGACCCCAAGAGGGACCCCCTGCCTGAGCAGGATTATTTGTTCACTTCCCAGTCCTCTTCCTCCCCCCATGCCCCCCCACCTTTTTTTCTCTTTTGAGATCTCTGAAGATACGCTTGGAGCACTGAAGGCCTTAACAAACCTTTGCATTCAAAGTGAAAGTGAAAAGTGTTAGTTACTCAGTCGTGTCCAGCTCTTTGTGACCCCATGGACTGTAGCCCTCCGTGCTCCTCTTGGGAGGAGGGAAATCCATGGGAATTCCCAAGCAAGAATGCTAGAGTAGGTTGCCATTCCCTTCTCCAAGGAATCTCCCAATCCCTCATGCAAACCAGAGGCATGATCTCAGAGCAGGGAGGGTTGTGGTGTAATGGCTGTGGGGTTTTTGCTTCTTCTGTGGGCTCCTGAACAATGAAGCAGGCAGAGACCAAGCTGGGCAGCCCAGGAAGCTTTTCAGGTGTTTCCCCCTTTTGTTTCTTTGGTCTTTCAATTCAGCAGGTGTTCATGGAGCAGAGGTGAATCAGAGATGAGTCTTGTGTTTATGAGGAAAGGTCAGGCAGGAGGCACAGATCTCCCAAAACAGGAGGCCCCAGGAGGTGCACAGAAGGTTGCAGTGTGGAGCATCGTCGCCCCAGGTGAGACGGCTCAGTGCGTGCATGCTAAGTCATGTCCAGCTCTTTGCCACACTGTGGACTGTGGCTTACCAGGCTCCTCTGTCCAGGGCATTCTCCAGGCAAGAATACTAGGTGGTTTGTCATGCTCTCCTCCAGGAGATCTTCCCAACCCAGGGATTGTACCCATGTCTCCAGCATTGCAGGCAGATTCTTTACCCACTGAGCCACCTGGCAAGCCCCGAAAAGGCTCCATTCAGGAGCTAGTCTTATTTTTGAGCCTCACAGAAGAATTTCCCAAGTGGGGCTGGGAGTAGAAAGGGTAGTGATGGGAGCGAGGCCCATGTAAGGTTTTGGAGGGAGCTGCGATGGTAAAGGGATATGTTTGGCACATCAGCTAATAGTCTAGTTGTGTTTGTTCAGAAGAATATAAGTCTGAAAGGCAAGTGTGGGAAGGAGTGGGTTGCAGGGGTTGTGTCTTTCATCCCTGAATCCCTACCACACTGTGGGTACTTGAAAAATACTTGTTAAATGAAGGCAGATTTAGTCTATTTTTTTACTTCCTGATTAAGCCTTAACATATACAAAGGCAAGGATCTTAAGTGTAACACTCTGTTTTTTTGTTTTGTTTTTTTTTTCTTCTTTGGCTGAGCAGCCTGTAGGATCTTAGTTCTCTGACCAGGGATTGAGTCTGTAACCCCTGCATTGGGAATGTAGAGTCTTAACTACTGGACTACCAAGGAAGTCCTTTCTATGAATTTTTGTATATGCAGTGAGCACACAGATCAAAACATAGAGCATTCCAAACATCCCAGAGGTCCCCTCATGCTTCCTCCTAGACAATTCTGAATCCCCTATCTACACACACAAGTAACCACTGTTTTGGACTTTTGACACCTAGGTTAGTTTTGTCTGTTCTTACACTTCATGGAAATGGACTCATTCAGAGTCCATATTTTAGGGAGTTTCTTCAGCAGCACTGCAGAGAAAGGTTTAAGTGAGGAAAAGCTAGATTATTACAAGATCCCAGGTGAGATGTGAAATGAGGGCTTTGAGCCAGGGCAGTGGCCTTGAGAATGGAAAGGAGATGGTAGGAATGGCTAGCTCCTCAGGAACTGGCTGTCTGTAGTGGGTGCACACTTTCCAGAGCTCCATCTTGCCCTACAGCTGCATCCGAGCAGGATGCCTCCCAGCCAACTGGATTCAGAAAAGCCTCTGCAGAGGCCCCGGAAGAAGCAGGGTTTGGGGCTGCAGGGCCACGGCAGCCTCTTTTCTTAGGATCACGCTTCAGAAGCCACTCTTCACTTATCAGTCGCCAGAGCCATGTTGAGAATAAGGACACCCAACCCTCCTGTGGCTCTTGGCCAGGGGTTTCTGGCAAAACGCCACTGTTCCATGCTCCAGGTGATGGAGTCAGATGGGGATAAAATAGGATTCCAGAATGAATCAGGAGCATTGGTGTCTGCCCTGTGTGTGTAGCCCAGTGCTTGCTGCCAAAGTGTAGTCTGCTTCCCCTACAGAAAAGAGTTCCAGAGCTGTTCCTAGGGGCTAGAGACAAATGCTCCCCAATCTGAGGATTTTCATCTGGATGAACTGAGGATCAAGGAGAAACTGGAGGAGTTGGGGGTAGGGCCTTGAAGGAGAAGAGGCCAGGTGCCATCTAGGGAGAAAGAGGGGGATTTCTCTTGGTACTGATTAGAAAGATGAATCCCAAGTCTTTGGAGGTACCATCGACTCCCTCCACTCCTGTTCCCTTAGCAATGGCCACCTGGAGACCCAGGTGTAATCGTCCACTTAATACTCCTGATATTGTCCCAACTTGGAAACAGTTCTACTAGTTTTTGTGGCCCCATGGGTTGTAGCCCACCAGGCTCCTCTGTCCATGGAATTTTCCAGGTAAGAATTGGTGGGTAAGAATAATACTAGGGGCAAATTGCCATTTCCTTCTTCAGGGGATCTTCCCATCTTAGGAATCAAACCTGCGTCTCTTACATCTTCTGCAATGACAGGCAGATTCTTTACCACTGAGCCACCTGGGAAGCCCATAGTTTCTAAACTTGATGCCTTATTGTGGCTTTGCTAAGGGTTGAATCTTTAATTTGCTGCATAAAGCAGCAGTGTTGGAACCAACCAGTGTTGGAACAGGTGTGAGAAGAGATTCCTAAACTGAATAAACAATGAAGAAACTTGCCGTCCCTCTTTCATAGACTGCCAAGGTGTGCAGGAGGTGAGGCAGGGATTGGGGTGGGAACCTGGTGGTGGAGGGAGCCTGTGAATGAGAATCCAGCAGCCCCTCCCTTTTTGGAACACACCTTCCAGCTGGGAAAAGATATGTAAACAAATGATTATCAAACAAGGTAATCTGTTAACATGGAGATGCAGGTGCTGTGGGAGCTCAGGAAAGGGAGGGGTTAAAGCAAAAGGCAAAGGAGAAAAGGAAAGATATGCCCATTTGAATGCAGAGTTCCAAAGAATAGCTAGGAGAGGTAAGAAAGCCTTCCTCAGTGATCAGTGCAAAGAAATAGAGGAAAACATTAGAATGGGAAAGACAAGAGATCTCTTCAAGAAAATTAGAGATACCAAGGGAACATTTCATGCAAAGATGGGCTCAATAAAGGACAGAAATGGTATGGACCAACAGAAGCAGAAGATATTAAGAAGAGGTGGCAAGAATACACAGAAGAACTATACAAAAAAGATCTTCATGACTCAGATAGTCACAGTGGTGTGATTACTCACCTAGAGCCAGACATTCTGGAATGCGAAGTCAAGTGGGCTTTAGAAAGCATCACTACGAACAAAGCTAATGGAAGTGATGGAATTCCAGTCGAGCTGTTTCAAATCCTGAAAGATGATGCTGGGAAAGTGCTGCACTCAATATGCCAGCAAACTTGGAAAACTCAGCAGTGGCCACAGGACTGGAAAAGGTCAGTTTTCATTCCAATTCCAAAGAAAGGCAATGCCAAAGAATGCTCAAACTATGGCACAATTGCACTCATCTCACATGTTAGTAAAGTAATGCTCAAAATTCTCCAAGCCAGGCTTCAACAATACATGAACTGTGAACTTCCTGATGTTCAAGCTGGTTTTAGAAAAAGCAGAGGAACCAGAGATCAAATTGCCAACATCTGCTGGGTCATGGAAAAAGCAAGAGAGTTCCAGAAAAACATCTATTTCTGCTTTATTGACTATGCCAAATCCTTTGACTGTGTGGATCACAATAAACTGTGGAAAATTCTGAAAGAGGTGGGAATACCAGACCACCCGACCTGCCTCCTGAGAAATCTGTATGCAGGTTAGGAAGCAAGTCAAAGAAAGGCAATGCCAAAGAATGCTCAAACTATGGCACAATTGCACTCATCTCACATGTTAGTAAAGTAATGCTCAAAATTCTCCAAGCCAGGCTTCAACAATACATGAACTGTGAACTTCCTGATGTTCAAGCTGGTTTTAGAAAAAGCAGAGGAACCAGAGATCAAATTGCCAACATCTGCTGGGTCATGGAAAAAGCAAGAGAGTTCCAGAAAAACATCTATTTCTGCTTTATTGACTATGCCAAATCCTTTGACTGTGTGGATCACAATAAACTGTGGAAAATTCTGAAAGAGGTGGGAATACCAGACCACCCGACCTGCCTCCTGAGAAATCTGTATGCAGGTTAGGAAGCAAGAGTTAGAACTGGACATGGAACAACAGACTGGTTCCAAATAGGAAAAGGAGTATGCCAAGGCTGTATATTGTCACCCTGCCCATTTAACTTACATGCAGAGCACATCATGAGAAATGCTGGGCTGGATGAAGCACAAGCTGGAATCAAGATTGCTGGGAGAATATCAATAACCTCAGATATGCAGATGACACCACCGTTATGGCAGAAAGTGAAGAAGAACTAGAGAGCCTCTTGATGAAAGTGAAAGAGGAGAGTGAAAAAGTTGGCTTAAAGCTCAACATTCAGAAAATGAAGATCATGGCATCTGGCCCCATCACTTCATGGCAAATGGATGGAGAAGCAATGGAAACAGTGACAAACTTTATTTTCTTGGGCTCCAAAATCACTGCAGATGGTGACTGCAGTCATGAAATTAAGAGAGACTTACTCCTTGGAAGAAAAGTTATGACCAACCTAGACAGCATATTAAAAAGCAGAGACATTTACTTTGCCAAGAAAGGTTCGTCTAGTCAAAGCTCTGATTTTTCCAGTAGTCATGTATGGGTGTTAGAGTTGGACTATAAAGAAAGCTGAGTGCCAGAGAATTGATGGTTTTGAACTGTGGTGTTGGAAAAGACTCTTGAGAGTCCCTTGGACTGCAAGGAGATCCAACCAGTCCATTCTGAAAGAGATCGGCCCTGGGATTTCTTTGGAAGGAATGATGCTGAAGCTGAAACTCCAGTACTTTGGCCACCTCATGTGAAGAGTTGACTCATTGGAAAAGACTCTGATGCTGGGAGGGATTGGGGGCAGGAGAAGAAGGGGACGACCGAGGATAAGATAGTTAGACGGCATCACCGACTCAATGGATGTAAGTTTGAGTGAACTCCGGGAGTTGGTGATGGAGAGGGAGGCCTGGCATGCTGCAGTCCATGGGATCACAAAGAGTCGGACATGACTGAGTGACTGAACTGAACTGATCTTGCTGAAGCAGTCGCAGAAGGAGGAGCCATCAGGGCTGAGTTTTGTAGGATGAGTAGAAGTTCACCAAGAAGACCCTGGAGGCAAAAGAAATGTAAACAAAACAGGCAGGGGGTGTGTGAGGGATGGCAAGTCTAGAAGAGATCAGTACTAAAGGCAGTGGTTGGGACAATGTAGGCTCCCTGGACTTGTCCTGGGCAAAAATGTGAAATAGTTCATGTTCCTTCTGTTGCTCTCTGGACATCCTCATCCCTCTGGGTTCCCCTCTCCAGGTATCTTTATACTTTTTCTCCTCCCCCCAAATCACTGTGCCTGTTTAAAACCAAGTGAGAAGTGGTGCTGAGTAAGGGCCAGATTTAAGGATAGCTAAGGATGGTTTTTCCTGTGGTCATGTATGGATGTGAGAGTTGGACTGTGAAGAAGGCTGAGCGCCGAAGAATTGATGCTTTTGAACTGTGGTGTTGGAGAAGACTCTTGAGAGTCCCTTGGACTGCAAGGAGATCCAACCAGTCCATTCTGAAGGAGATCAGCCCTGTGTTTTCTTTGGAAGGAATGATGCTAAAGCTGAAGCTCCAGTACTTTGGCCACCTCATGCGAAGAGTTGACTCATTGGAAAAGACTCTGATGCTGGGAGGGATTGGGGGCAGGAGGAGAAGGGGATGACCGAGGATGAGATGGCTGGATGGCATCACTGATTCGATGGATGTGAGTCTGGGTGAACTCTGGGAGTTGGTGATGGACAGGGAGGCCTGGCTGTGCTGCGATTCATGGGGTCCCAAAGAGTCGGACACGACTGAGTGACTGAACTGAACTGAACTGAAGGGACGCCAGCCACAAATCAGAACAGACGTCTGGCTAAACTGATTGTTTCTCACCACATTTGAGCCTCACAAATCCTCTATGATGTTAGAAACTCTTATGTGCATTTTACAGATAGAAACTGGGGCTCATTAAGGTTAAGTAACTTGCTCCAGTGTACACAGCCAAACAGGAGTAGCTGTGATTCAGACTCAACTTGCTCTGATTCCTGAATCCACTCATCTAGAGCCAGACATCCTGGAATGTGAAGTCAAGTGGGCCTTAGAAAGCATCACTACGAACAAAGCTAGTGGAGGTGATGGAATTCCAGCTGAGCTGTTTCAAATCCTGAAAGATGATGCTGTAAAAGTGCTGCACCAACATGCCAGCAAACTTGGAAAACTCAGCAGTGGCCACAGGACTGGAAAAGGTCAGTTTTCATTCCAATCCCAAAGAAAGGCAATGCCAAAGAATCCTCAAACTACCACACAATTGCACTCATCTCACATGCTAGTAAAGTAATGCTCAAAATTCTCCAAGCCAGACTTCAGCAATACGTGAACCGTGAACTTCCAAATGTTCAAACTGGATTTAGAAAAGGCAAAGGAACCAGAGATCAAATTGCCAACATCCGTTGGATCATGGAAAAAGCAAGAGAGTTCCAGAAAAACATCTATTTCTGCTTTATTGACTGCGCCAAAGCCTTTGACTGTGTTGATCACAAGAAACTGTGGAAAATTCTGAAAGAGATGGGAATCCCAGACCACCTGACCTGCCTCTTGAGAAATCTGTATGCAGGTCAGGAAGCAACAGTTAGAACTGGACATGGAACAACAGACTGGTTCCAAATGGGAAAAGGAGTACGTCAAGGCTGTATATTGTCACCCTGCTTATTTAACTTATATGCAGAGTACATCATGAGAAACACTGGACTGGAAGAGCACAAGCTGGAATCAAGACTGATGGAAGAATTATCAATACCCTCAGATATGCAGATGACACCACCCTTATGGCAGAAAGTGAAGAAGAACTAAAGAGCCTTTTGATGAAAGTGAAAGAGGAGAGTGAAAAAGTTGGCTTAAAGCTCAACATTCAGAAAACAAAGATCATGGCATCCAGTCCCATCAGTTCATGGGAAATGGACAGGGAAACAGTGTCAGACTTTATTTTTTTGGCCTCCAAAATCACTGCAGATGGTGACTGCAGCCATGAAATTAAAAGACGCTTACTCCTTGGAAGAAAAGTTATGACCAACCTAGATAGCATATTCAAAAGCAGAAACATTACTTTGCCAACAAAGGTCCGTCTAGTCAAGGCTATGGTTTTTCCAGTAGTCATGTATGGATGTGAGACTTGGACTGTGAAGGCTGAGTGCCAAAGAATTGATGCCTTTGAACTGTGTGTTGGAGAAGACTCTTGAGAGTCCCTTGGACTGCAAGGAGATCCAACCAGTCCATTCTGAAGGAGATCAGCCCTCGGATTTCTTTGGAAGGAATGATGCTGAGGCTGAAGCTCCAGTACTTTGGCCACCTCATGCCAAGAGTTGACTCACTTGAAAAGACTCTGATGCTGGGAGGGATTGGGGGCAGGAGGAGAAGGGGACGACCGAGGATGAGATGGCTGGATGGCGTCACTGACTCCATGGGCGTGGGTCTGGGTGAACTCCGGGAGTTGATGATGGACAGGGAGGCCTGGCCGTGCTGCGATTCATGGGGTCGCAAAGAGTCGGACACAACTGTGCGACTGAACTGAACTGAACTGAATCCACAGTCTTAACCCCACACCAAGCCTACCACTGTACCTGAAGATCACACACCCACAGTAACACAGTCCTCAATACCTGGAGCAGTCCCTCAGTCTATGACGCCACAGGGAAGCGGAAAGAGGGCACAGTCTTGTAGCCCGGATGTGAGTATTCAGGGGCCCACGAAAAGTTCTGATTTCTTTTAATATCAGAAGGGGAAAAAAAACTACTTTCAGGACAATAAAAAATGTTTATAATCTATAATACTCACACACACACACACACACATATATATACACCCTCATACCAATGCAACAGTAAAGCGTTACCTACTTTTTATTTTTTGTGGAGCAAGGTTCCCTCTGAGAAAAGCACCTAGAGCTCACAAAAGGCACAATGGGGCCCTGGCCTGGCACTTCCCACCTTTCCTCCCGCCCTGTGCTGCATGTCTTCACTTAGCCCTGGAGTTCTGTCTGCCTCTTGTGAGTCCTTCTTCCCCTCTGCTCACATTCCCACTCAGGCCAGGCCAGGGCCATTGCGGCAGCCTCCTGTCTGGTGGCCCTGCCTTCAGTTTTCTCTCTCTTTCCCCAGCTTCTCCCAACTTGCAGTGTTCTTTGCTCCGTTTTTATTCATTTTATATTTTTATTTATTCCTATGGTTTTATGTGTGTAATGTGTTAGCCAGAGGGCTCGGAGTCACCCCGTCCCTTGAAGGTAAAGCAAACCCACTTTTAAAAAACTAAAATATTAAAATGGGTAAGATATCCATAGCATGACGTTTACCATTTTTAAGTGTACAATTCAGTGGCATTAAGTACATTCACAGGGTTGTGGAATCCTCACATCTACCTATTTCCAAAAAGATTCATCCTTGGAAAGAGAAACTGGCTACGAATCAACAGTTCCGCATTACCCACTCCTCCCAGCCCATGGTAACTTCCTTCCCACCCCCCAACCCCTGCCAGCTTTATTTGAAATATAACTGACATGTAACACTGTATAAATTTAAGTATACAATGTAATGATTTATGTATATATTGTGAAAGGTTTAGCAGAGTAATTTTAGTTAACAAATTCATCACCTCACATAGTTACCTTTTGTGTGTGTGTGTGTGTGTGTGGTGAGAACTTTTAAGATTATTCTCTCAGCGAATGCTGCTAAGTCGCTTCAGTCGTGTCCGACTCTGTTCGACTCCATAGACGGTAGCCCACCAGGCTCCCTCATCCCTGGGATTCTCCAGGCAAGAACACTGGAGTAGGTTGCCATTTCCTTCTCCAAAGCATGAAAGTGAAAAGTCAAAGTGAAGTCGCTCAGTCATGCCCTACTCTTAGCGACCCCATGGACTACAGCCTACCAGGCTCCTTGGTCCATGGAATTTTCCAGGCAAGAGTGCTGGAGTGGGGTGCCATTGCCTTTTCCGTCTCTCAGCGAATAGTGATTATCAAATACACTATGCAGTGTTGTTAACTGTAGTCACCACTATACACTGTATCCCTAGGACTTATTTGTTTTATAACTGAAAATTTGTACCTTTTGACCACCTTCATTAATTCTCCCCTTTCTCTTTCCCCTCAACCCACCCACCAACCCTGGCAACTGCCAATCTGCTATTTCTATGGGTTCAATTTTTTTTTAGATTATACATATAGTTGAGACCATACAGATCGTATAGTTTGTCTTTTTCTTAACCTTACATTCTATTTCTGTCTCTATGAATTTGATTATTCTAGGTACCTCATATAAATAAAACCATGCAATATTTGTCCTTTTGTATCTGACATTTCACTTAGCATAATGTTATGAAGGCTCATTCAGATTGTAGCATTTGTCAGAATTTTATTTCCTTTTAAGGAAAAAATATTCTATTGTATGTATATACCACATTTTGTTTATTCATTCATCTACTTATAGATATTTGAGTTATTTCCTCATTTTGGCTATTCTGACTAATGCTACTGTGACATTGGTGTACAAGTATCTGTTTGAGTCCTCATTTCTAACTTTTAGATCTATACTTAGAAGTGGAATTGCTGGTTCATATGGTAATTTTATGTTTGATTTTTGAGAAACTACTGAACCACAAACCCACATTCTCCATGTGAGATGGACAAAGCTGCCATCAAGTCCACTCTTCAAAGCCTGGCTCTGTAGATTAAACAGCTATACACACTGTCAAAACTCATCGAAGTGTGCACTTTCAAATGATGAATTTCACTCTAAGGGGAAGGGGACAGAAGAGGATGAGATGGTTAGATAGCGTCACTGAATCAATGGACATGAATTTGAACAAACTCTGGGAGATAGTGAAGGACAGAGGAGGCTAGCATGCTACAGTTCATGGGGCTGCAAAGAGTAGGACATAACTTAGTGACTGAACAGAGACAAAATTAGGCTAGACTTTAAAATCATAACCTTCTTGTCTAAGAGGGCAGATCTCTGAGTGGACGCTTTAGATGGCTACAGCGAAGAAGAAAGAACACTAAAAGCCAGGTAAAGGCAAGCCAGAGAATGAGAGAAAATATTTGCAATTCCCATATAGGATAGAGGATCAATATCCAGATTATATAAACAACTATTACACCTCAACAACATCAAAACAGATAACCCAATTTAAAAGCAAACAAAAGACTCAAGTAGACTTTTCTCCAAAACGATAAACAATAAATACACAGAAGGATTTTCAATATCACTAATAATTAGGAAAATACTAATCAAATCAATATATATTGCTTCACATTTTTTAGGATGCTTTTATTCAAAAAGTCCCACAAAATAACAAGTGTTGGTAAGGCTGTAGAGAGAGTGGAATCCTAAAGATAACTCATGAGAATGTAAAGTGGTACAACTTCTATAGAAAACTGTGGATATTCCTCAAAAAGTTAAACTAGAATTACCACATGACCCAGCAATTCTGCTTCTGGGTATAAACAGGAGAGCATTGAAAACAGGGTCTTGAAGAGATATATAGACACCCGTGTTCATAGCAGTGTTATTCATAATAGCCAAGAAATGGAAGAAACGTAAGTGTAAATGGATAAACGAAATATCATTCAGCATTACAAAAGCAGGAAATTCTGACACAATCCACAACAGGAATAAACCCTGAAAACATAATACTAAATAAATCACAAAAGGACAACTGCTATGTCATTCCACTTATATATAGTACCTAGAGTGGTGAAAATCAAAGAGACAGAAAGGAGATTGTTGATTGCCAGGAGCTGGGGAGAGGGTGGAGAAGAGAGTTAGTGTTTAATGAGTACAGAGTTTCAGTTGGGGAAGGTGAGAAAGTTCTGAAGGTGGCTGCTGGTGGTTTTACAAGTGTGAATATTACTTAATATCACTGAACTGAATGCACACTTAAAAATAGTTAACATGGTACATTTCATACTATGCATATTTTAACACACACATGCACACACATACATAGCCTGGCAACAATACTTCTTCACTCCCATTTGCCTGAGAGATATTTTTAAGCCTGCAATTCAATTCAAACTCTTCAAAATTTGGCTTCCACCCTTCTTCTCAGGACTGTATTAACTCCTAATACCCTCTCCCACCAGAAACTCTGGCCACGTTGTTTAGTTGTTGTGTTCCAATATTTCCCTGCTCTGTCTTCCTTCACTTTTTGGCATTTCCTAAAGTTGCTCCCTTTCCTTGGAATGGCCTTCCTTTCTCCCTGTCTCTACCCTTAAAGTCCCATCTGTTCTTCAAGAGTCTGTGTTACCTTCCTCAGGGCTCGACCTCAGTTCCTCTTTTCCAGTACTCTTTACTATCTGCTTTGTAGGAATTCTTTCACATTTTTGTCTTTTTTTAGAAAAATTTTAAACCCACTGAATGATCTATGTATCTATATCTATATAAAACCAACCACAGAGTTTAGCCTGTAGTACATAACAAGTAAATGTTTATCAAATGAATGAAGCATTCTTCACAACAGAGGTCCTCAGTGGGAAAACTGAGAAACTTTTGGTTTATTTTGCTCTTCCCAAAAATCTCAGAAGAAACGGCAAGCGCTTAATATCCATCAATAGAAGAACAGATAAAGCAGATGTGATGTGTATACACACACACACACACACACACACACACACATACAGACATTACTCAACCATAAAAAAGAACAAAACAGCGCCATTTGCAGCAACATAGATGGACCTAGAAATAATCACACCAAGTGAAATAAGTCAGGCAGAGAAAGACACATATTTTATAATATCACATGTGGAATCTAAAAAAAATCAAATCAATTTATTTACCAAACAGAAACAGACTCACTGACAGAAAACAAACTTATGACTACCCAGTGGGAAAGAGGAGGGGAAAGGATAAATTAGGATTGTGCGATTGACATATACACATCATTATATATAAAATAATAAGGATTTACTGTATAGCACATGGAACTGTATTCAGTGTCTTATAGTGATCTATAATGGAAAAGAATCTGGAACTGTACAGCTGAACCTAACACAGAACAGTAAATCAACTATAGTTTAATGAATTTAAAAAAATGAATGCATTAGATGAAATTTTGAAAATTTATTCTGTCAGTATTTTATATATGTTGGCCACCATGGTTAGCAAAACGACATTCAGAATAAGCAGAATTTGTCTGAAGATGTGGGATTTTGTTTTGGTTTCTTTCTTGAACTAAGATGAAGAGTCATGTGATGAAATACATAATGAGCAGTTCCTCTGAAAACTGCGTTTTGTTTATTCACAACTGCTTGAGATGTATTAGGTACGCACCCCTGAAAGCCGCGCAGCATGTGAGCAGATGGGAGAGCAGTTAGTCACTTGCTTACTGCTTGGTTTTGAAAGAGATGCCCTTGCTCACGTAAATGATCAGTTTAATAAATTCAACTACAGGCAATAAAGATGTAATTTGGCAGGGTGGGGGGAGGCCTAGGGAGAATATTATGTAATATACAAACTGCATATTCAAAGAATGAGGTAGAAGAGAACTTAAATCATATCCTGTGAACCAGGAAGACCTCCATAGGAAGAGTGTTCTCTAAAAAGAAAATTAAAAAAAAAAAAAAAAGTGAATCAGGAAGTAGCAGTTGACGCACTTAGTTCACCACCACAAAGTGGTGACTTAGTGGGAGCAGAGGAGGCAGACCTGATCAGCAACAACATCTAGGAGTTGGGGTCCAGGTTACCACTCTGATATGACTTAATCTGGGATCCTTTATTAAGTCAGCCTTTCAGGAGATGTTGTTTTAGGAGGCACATGAGTGGAGACAGTACTATGGAAAAAAGCATTTGTGGCTCAGCTGGTAAAGAATCTGCCAATGCGAGAGACCTGGGTTCGGTCCCTCGGTTGGGAAGATCCCTTGGAGAAGGGAAAGGCTACCCACTCCAGTATTCTGGCCTGGAGAATTCCATGGACTGTATAGACACGACTGAGCGACTTTCACTCAGACTTAGTGGGAGCCAAAATAAGGTATCTTTTTGGTCATGCTGTATGGCTTGTAGGATATTAGTTCCCCGACTAAAGACTGAACCCAGGCTCATGGCAGTGAAACATTGAGTCCTAACCACTGGACCACCAGGAAATTCCCCCCAAATAATATCTTTGATAAAATTACTGAAGCAAAACACAGCATAAATGCAGAAAAATGCACAAATCACAAATGTTATAAAGTGAACACACATGTATGACCTGCACACATCTGAAGAAAGATAACAGTACCAGGGATTCTGAGGTCTACTGGTGTGACCCTAACCTCTCTTTCCTCACTTCTAACAGAATATGTTCATTTGCCTTTTCTGAACTTTAATCCATGATATCATGCAGTATTCGCTTCCCAGATGGTGCTGGTGGTAAAGAACCTGCCTGCCAATGCAGGAGATATAAGAGATATGAGTTCTATCCCTAGGTTAGGAAAAGCCCCTGGAGGAGGCATGGCAACCCACTCCAGTATTCTTGCCTGGAAAATACCGTGGACAGAGTTCACGGGGTCACAAGGAGTTGGGCACGACTAAAGTGACTTAGCATGTGTGCACATCATGCAGTATGTAAAAGAAAAGATGTTAAAAATGGAAATGATCAGACTTAATATGAATTAGAAGAAGATTCCATTTGAATTAGAAGATGTAATATGAATTAGAAGCTGATCCATCAGTTTGTTTTGAGGGAGGGGAGGGAGAAGAAGCACACCATGACTACTTATATGCCCTTAAGTTTGCCGGCGATACTCTTGTTGGGGTCTGTAAGCGCTGGTAATTATGCCACACAAGCCACCAAACATTGATTTTTCAGGTTGGTGAGTGAATCATTCACTTCACCCTTTCAGTCTGAAAATGCAGCCTGCAGAAGTCCATTTGGTCTTAGCATGTGGATGGTAAAACCTGGCAGACTCCTGAGTTCCAAGCTAGTGTCACCCACAAAATGGGCTGCAAGAAGCTGATTAGGCAGGGTGCGAAGGGGCGGGGATAAATCGGAGACTGAGATTGACATTCACACATATACACACTACTCTACGTAAAATAGATAATTAATAAGGACCTATTTATACAATTTATAGCACATGGAATGCTACTCAATACTCTGTAATAACCTGTATGGGAAAAGAATCCAAAAAAAGAGTAGATATGTGTATATATAACTGATCCATTCAACCATATATCTGAAACTAAGACAATATTGTAAATCAACTATACTCCAATAAAAATTGTTTAAAAGGAAGTTAATTCAGTTTGGTGGGCCCAGAGCATGCTTTCAAATGCATAAAGTCCATGTGGTTATAGAACTAAAAGGCCCCAGTAGCTGAGTAAAATAGGAATCTGTTAGCAAAAGTGGGAAGGATGGCTATTGGGAAGAAACCCACAATGTCGTCATGACATCATTGTCATGGTTGTCATTATATCATCACAGTGACGGCAGACAGCCCAGCTCTTGTGGGGCTGAAGTGTAGAAACCCACAGAAGGACGTAGTCTGTTTATTTCCACGGGTGGGAGAGAACGCTGCCCACCACCCCATCAATTCCTAACTGTATGAGACTCTTAGGGCTGCTATAACAAAGTGCCACACACTGGGTGGCTTCAAACAACAGAAGCTTGTTGTCTCACAGCTTTCTGGAGGCTAGAAGTCCAAAATTAAGGTGTCATCAGATCCATGCACCCTCTGAAACCTGTCAGAGAGAATCCTTCCTTCCCTCCCGGCTTCTGGGGGTCCTCGTGTTTTCTGGATCCTTGGCTTGCTCTTCAGCGCTTCAGTGCCTCACACATTCAGTATCTCTTCTCCTCTTCTTCTAAGGACAACAGTCATATTGAACTAGGGGACCACCTTCCTCCAGTATGACTTTGTCTTGACTTGACTAACTGCATCTGCAATGATCCTATGTCCAGTAAGGTCACATTCCGAAGTACTGGGGGTTAGAACTTCAGCAGGGCGTCATCTGAGGCATTTCTTCCTGAAAGGCTTTGGAGGCTGCAGAACCAGAACTGGAAACTGGCCTTGGATACTTATTTTCTATTAATCTCTAGGCTACGAAATACCACTCAAAAGTTTACAAGAGACATAATTAAGAGCAACAGGGAAGCGATGTAATAAAACTTAAAACTCTAGAGCTGGGTGTGAATTCAGTTTTGCCATTTACTAGTAATGTAACTAGTTTCCCGTCTGTAAGATAAGAAAAGCAGAAAGGCCGGGAAGCATGATTAGCATACTCTTAAGGTAGCCTGCTAGTAAGGTGACCAACCAAAGCAAGCCCAGTGGAACATTTCCTTTTAAAGATAACACAAGTGCGTTGAAGAAAACAGAAGAGAGATGATATTATCCCATGATTTGCCAGCATATTAGGGATCTTGCACATAGTCATGATGATAAATATTTGCAGGATGAATAACAGTTTAGTCAGTTCCACTGTGAGTCAGTTTTCTGCTCGATGTTTTACATATTAATAAATTATCTTACTTAATCCTCAGGACAGCATGGTGAGATAGCTATTATATTTTACAGAGGAGAAAAATTTAGTCTTAAAGAACTTAAGCAACTCACCGAAGGTCACAAAGCTAATACACAGCAAAGCTGAGCTGCAACACAGCCAATCTGATGCCAGAATTGGTGCACTTAACCATTAGACACACTGCCCTGCCAGGAACAAGGCCATTTTCCCACAGTGTCTTCTTAGGCTCATATACTTTTACATATTTATCATCATTATGTGTAAATTTTTCTATGCTATTATACCCAAAATATTCTGCCAGGTCATAAAATGTTTTCATAAACCTGATTTTTAAATGGGTGTGTGATCATCCACTAAATGGATATAGATCACCAGTTTGACTCACTATCTTCATTCTTGGTATTTTTGTCTTTCCTCAGTTTTCACTAGTATATATACCAACAAGTATTTTCATACATATAATCTTTTCCATATATAGAGTTATTCCCATACAGTAGATTTGTAGAAACAGAACTGCCACCAAATCAAAGGCCTTATTGCAATTGTGAACCCTTGATTCACATTTTGCCAAATATCAAGTTGGAAATGCTTTTCAGTTCCCATATGCATCGTATAGCCCCATGCAGACTATGAGATTGTCAATTTCAGCCCACCCTCTTTGCATTAAGAATTATTTTTTTTTAAATCCTTCTTATTTAAAGTGTTTAAAATGATACATTAAGTGTAATTTTAATCTGCATTCATTTGATTACTAGTAGGGTTGCATATTTTCCCATATCCTTGTTGATGAGTTACATTTCCTCTTTTGCGAATTGTTGAATCCCAAAGAAAGGCAATGCCAAAGAATATTCAAACTACCACACAATTGCACTCATCTCACACGCTAGTAAAGTAATGCTCAAAATTCTCCAAGCCAGGCTTCAGCAATACATGACCATGAACTTCCTGATGTTCAAGCTGGTTTTAGAAAAGGCAGAGGAACCCGAGATCAAATTGCCAACATCCGCTGGATCATGGAAAAAGTAAGAGAGTTCCAGAAAAACATCTACTTCTGCTTTATTGACTTTGCCAAAGCCTTTGACTGTGTGGATCACAACAAACTGTGGAAAATTCTGAAAGAGATGGGAATCCCAGACCACCTGACCTGCCTCTTGAGAAATCTGTATGCAGGTCAGGAAGCAACAGTCACAACTGGACATAGAACAAAAGACTGGTTCCAAAAAGGAAAAGGAGCACATCAAGGCTGTATACTGTCACCCTGCTTATTTAACTTATATGCAGAGTACATCATGAGAAACACTGGACTGGAAGAAGCACAAGCTGGAATCAAGATTGCCGGGAGAAATATCAATAATCTCAGATATGCAGATGACACCACCCTTCTGGCAGAAAGTGAAGAGGAGCTAAAAAGCCTCTTGATGAAAGTGAAAGTGGAGAGTAAAAAGTTGGCTTAAAGCTCAACATT
Source organism: Aepyceros melampus (assembly GCA_006408695.1). Classification (NCBI taxonomy): domain Eukaryota; kingdom Metazoa; phylum Chordata; class Mammalia; order Artiodactyla; family Bovidae; genus Aepyceros; species Aepyceros melampus. Next base: position 27,541 of record SJXQ01004798.1, read on the forward strand.
CAGAAAATGAAGATCATGGCATCCAGTCCCATCACTTCATGGGAAATAGATGGGGAAACAGTGGAAACAGTGTCAGACTTTATTTTTGGGGGCTCCAAAATCACTGCAGATAGTGATTGCAGCCATGAAATTAAAAGATGCTTACTCCTTGGAAGAAAAGTTATGACCAACCTAGATAGCATATTCAAAAGCAGAGACATTACTTTGCCGACTAAGGTCCGTCTAGTCAAGGCTATGGTTTTTCCTGTGGTCATGTATGGATGTGAGAGTTGGACTGTGAAGAAGGCTGAGTGCCGAAGAATTGATGCTTTTGAACTGTGGTGTTGGAGAAGACTCTTGAGAGTCCCTTGGACTGCAAGGGGATCCAACCAGTCCATTCTGAAGGAGATCAGCCCTGGGATTTCTTTAGAAGGAATGATGCTAAAGCTGAAACTCCAGTACTTTGGCCACCTCATGCAAAGGGTTGACTCACTTGAAAAGACTCTGATGCTGGAGGGATTGGGGACAGGAGGAGAAGGGGACGACAGAGGATGAGATGGCTGGATGGTGTCACTGACTCGATAGACGTTGAGTCTGAGTGAACTCCAGGAGTTGGTGATGGACAGGGAGGCCTGGCGTGCTGCGATTCATGGGTTCCAAAGAGTCGGACACGACTGAGCAACTGAACTGAACTGAACTGTGCACTCTGCATATTTATCTTCTGGAGAGTTTATAAGAGCCATTTCCGAGGCAGACTCTCCAGATTTGGGGAAGACATTGGGGTGAGCGGTTGAAGCAGAGAGAAAACCCAGAATTTGAGAAAATCTCCACTGATTGCTGAAATGGTCAAATACCTTTTAAATATTAGACATCAACTTACCCACAATAACTTGGAAGATGAAAACATAAACACTCTTAGACACAAATTGTGCTGGACCCATTAAACAACTGGTACATTGAAAAATTCAAACTCAGAGTATTAACTTTCTTCTAAAAAAGGACAACATTATGCACAGGATTACTACTGAAAGGCCTAAAGTATAGAATTGATGTACTTAACTATGTCACAGTTTTAGAGAACAAAGACTAATCAGTGTTTCCCGGAAGTGATCTGCCTACCACAGATGTGCTGATTTAGGTGATACCTGAATGAATACTGTTTAAACGTTGTCTACTTATTTTTAAATGTATTAGGAAATATATAACCCACTCATCAATCTGTGTGATTTCACAGATATGATTACAAAGAAAGGCACAGAGGTTTAAATGAAGAAATTGAAAGAAGTAAATAATTGTACAGATGATGGTACTTGGTTAGAACAAAAAGCACAAGGTTGGCGTGCTAGTAATTAAAGTTGTGGAAACACGGCTTTCTATCACCACCATTGGAACAAATACAGAGTGTCCATTAAGTATCAGATGTTGTGCTTAGGACCAAGGAGACAAAGATAAAGGAATGTGCTTTATCTTCTAAGAATTCACAGTCAAGGCAAAAGAAGACATGTAAACAGGTAAATGTGGAAAGTCTTTACTGTGGGAAGACAGGGTATGCACAGAACAAGCAGAAAATGATAGACTTTGATGATGAGTTAGAATGAGACCATGGAGAAGGAAGTGGCAACCCATTCCAGTATTCTTGCCTGGAATATCCCATGGACAAGCAGCCTGGTGGGCTGCAGTCCATGGGGTCACAAAGAGTTGGACATGACTTAGCGACCAAACACACACACGCAGAATGAGACCAACAGCAGAGGCTATGCGTTGGCATATTACAGATATCTTTCTGCTTGTTTCCTTTCACAATGTTCTTGCCCAGCAAGATGAAACCAAATTCTTCCTTCCTTCTTTCTCCCCTTCCATTTCTTTTTTTTTCTTATCCGCATCCTCTCAGACTGCCCCTCCAGTTCCAGATTTGTTTCACATGCCACCAAATTGCCTGCCCAATAAGTGAGGCACCCAGGATATCCAGGTGTGTGCCACAGGGCATTTGAGAAATAAAGTATGCTTATGCACCTGGTACAACAGCCTCAACTGGTCAGTCAAGTCTCTGTTCTTCTCACCCTGATGATTTCCTTTTTAAAATTCATCTTGAAGGAATTGTGTAACATTTATTTTCCACTCAGTGTTGAATAACAACTGGCTACCTTGAGGACTGTGAACCCTGTTGGCTGTGGGAATGGGGGAAGGGGAAATATTTCTGGGTGATGGTTCACCAGTTGTAATTGATAACACAACCTTGGAAGGATTATAGTGACTTTTAAGAACCAGTGTGATGGGTTGCTAGCAGCATCCCTGAAAAGGTGTGGGCACCTGCTATGAGCAAGCTGTCATGTGGTGTTCTGGGGATGAAATAGTGGCACAAAAGTCTCTGCCCTCAAGGACCAGAAAAAGTGACTGGCTGGAGAATAATATATATATATATATATGTGTGTGTGTGTGTGTGTGTGTACACATAAATTTATATCATAGCACTAATCAAGGGATCATGTGATAATTGCATAGGATGTACACAGAAGAAAGATCACTTCTGATATAGGAGATCTTGGGGAGAATAGAACCTGAGTTTTTCCAATCTCTGTTCTGACTGACCGACTGATTCAACAAATGGTCCTTGGGGAATCTTTGGGTGGGATTTCAATAGACACAGACAGAAAATGAGGGCATATAATTAGAAGAGGGTAGATGGGGTGGGGGGACAGGGAATAAACCGAGATGTAAAGAATGGAAAGCACATGACTTATTTGGGAGACAAGAAGTGCTTAGGTACATGAGTAGACCAGGCTATGGTGGAAGTTAAGGGACTTGTGGCTGGAAACCCTGGAAGATAGCTTAAAGGACCCATTTGAAGGGTGATGGGGAGCCATTGACATTTTGTAGGAATAGTGAGAGCGACATTACATTTGTTTTTTGGGAATATTATTGTGGCAGCTGTTCTGAGCAGGTTTGGGAGAGGAAGAAAGTAGAGATAGGAAACCAGTTCGGCAGCTATTGCTATAGCCAGTTAAGAGCTAATGAGGGCCAGATGAGGGTTGTGGTGATGAGACTGAGAGAGAGGCAAAGGATGCAAGAGGCATTTTGGAAATAAAGTTGCCACATTCTGGGAACTGATTGATCTATAAGGTCAAAGAGAGAATTGAAGATGGTCCTAATGCAGAGGCTAGAGGAGAGTAGAGATGTCACTAACTGAAGTGGAATTTCTGGTTCCTGGGGAATGTTTGGGAGTTTCCTTTGTCTAGGCATTGTTGTTGTTCAAGTCGCTAAGTCATGTCTGACTTTTTGTGATGCCATGGACTGTAGCATGTCAGGTTTCCCTGTCCTTCACCATTTCCCTGAGTTTGCTCAAACTCATGTCCCTTGAGTTGGTGATGCCATCCAACCGTCTCATCCTCTGTTGCTCCTTTCTCCTCCTGCCCTCAATCTTTCCCAGCACCAGGGTCTTTTCCAATGAGTCAGCTCTTCGCATGAGGTGGCCAAAGTATTGGAGTTTCAGCTTCAGCCTCAGTCCTTCCAATGAATATTCAGGACTGATTTCCTTTAGGATTGACTGCTTGGATCTCCTTGTTGTCCAAGGGACTCTGAGAGTCTTCTCAAGCACTGCAGTTTGAAAGCATCAGTTCTTCAGCACTCAGCCTTCTTTATGGTCTACTTCTCACATCCATACATGACTACTGGAAAAACCATAGCTCTGACTATTTGGACCTTTGTTGACAAAGTAAATGTCTCTGCTTTTTAATATACTGTCTAGGTTTCTCATAGCTTTCCTTCCAAGGAGCAAGCATCTTTAATTTTGTGGTTGCAGTCACCATCCGCAGTGATTTTGGAGTCAAAGAAAAGAAAATCTGTCACAGTTTTTCTACTTTTTGCCTGTTTATTTGACATGGAATGATGGGACCAGATGTCATGATTTTAGTTTTTTGAATGCTGACAACTTTTCACTCTTCTCTTTCACCCTCATCAAGAGACTCTTTAGTTCCTCTTTGCTTCTGCCATTAGAGTGGTATCATCTGCATATCTGAGGTTATTGGTATTTCTCCCAGCAATCTTGATTCCAGTTTGTGCTTCATCCAGCTCAGCATTTTGCATAATGCACTCTGCATATAAGTTAAATAAGCAGGGTGACAATGTACAGTCTTGACATACTCCTTTCCCAATTTTGAACCAGTCCATTGTTCCATGTGTGATTCTAACTGTATGCTCCTAACCTGCATACAGGTTTCTCAGGAGGCACGTAAGGTGTTCTGGTGTTCCCGTCTCTTTAAGAATTTTCCACATTTTCTGTGATCCACACAGTCATCTATGCATGAGTTTAAGCAAAACAGCCCCTGTTATTGGTGGAACCATTCATCTCTGGCTGTCCCTGGAGGAACAAGGATCCTAACAGTTAACAGAAGACATGATTGTAATTTTCTGGTGATGAGAGGACACTTGTGGAAGGGACTTTCCTGGTAGTCCAGTGGCTAAAACTCCAAGCTTCCAATGCAAGGGACCTGGGTTCGATTCTTGGTCAGGGAACCAGATCCCACATACTACAACTAAAGATCTCGTACACTGCCACTCTCAGGGCAACCAAATAAATAAGTATTAAAAAAGGAGCCCTCTATTACAGATTCTACTCCTGGAGGTGTTTATCAAGGCCATGGTCAAAACTGACCAGTCCTATTGCCCCTTGTCTCAGGGCCTTGATCTCTGTTAGGCAGCAGTTAGCTTGGAATTCATTCATGCATTCAAGGAATAGTCACTGAATGTCTTCCACAGCCAGGCCCTGTTCTAGACATTTTACTGTTAAGATTGTAGCAACAAACAAAACAGACAACATCCTTGCTGTCATGGACCAGCGTTTTAGTAGGGGAAGCAACCATGACTAAAATAAATAAATAAGCAAAAGGTTTGTTAGACAATGGTAAGTCCTGTGGAGAGAGATAAAGCAAGAAGGGAGGCTGGAAATTAGGTAGGGAAATTGCTCTCTCAAATAGGGTGGCTAGGACAGTTTCACTGACAAAGTGACATTTTAGTAGGAGAGGAGAGGTGAGCCATGTGTATATCCAGGAAAGAATATTCTAGTTCAGGGGTGGGGAGGAGAGACAGCAAATGCAAACCCCCTGAGTTAGATACAAGGCTGAAGTGTTAGAACAGTGGCAAGGGGGCTAGGGGGATAGGGCAGAATGAGAGAGATGTGGGAAGTAATGAATAGCTGAGGTTGAAAGGACAGCTCGGGCTCGGTCACTATATCTTAGCTGGTATCTTCTGGAGATGATGCCTTAATCATGTAGAGTGACCTTAAACATGGAAATTTTAATCATTGGGAAGGAGATATACTTGGCTGTCTTTTACTTATGAGTGGGGCTTGCTCTGCAAAGAACTAAGTCAGTGTCTGGGCACAGGCAGGAAGAAAGGTTTTTGGTCAGAAAACACTAAAAAAAAAAGAAAACACTAAAGCTTTTGTTCCATTTGGTAAAGGCGACACCAGCGGTAGAGTTCCCTCTGCCCTTCTTCCTCATACTGTTGTGGCTAGCAGGAGGCCTGGGTCTCCTTAGCAGTCTTGGAAAAGTTGATATATATATCAGTATTACTCAAAATGGGTAGATTCTTAAACATAAAAAAAAACATAAATGATTCCCTGAAGGATCCATTCTCTCTGTTTAACTCTTTACATTAGAAATTGTGTTTACAGTTGAAATTTTTTTTAATCTATGAAACTGCAAGGTGGGCTGGGAAGAATAAAACCATGCAAAGTCCTTCAAATGCTGCAATTGAACTCCATCTCCATGGCAGCAGGCAACCTCTGATGATCTGCAACTGTCACAAGTGCTGAAGAATAGTTTTGGAGATATAATTCTTTGCTTATCTTAAAAGCTGCATTTACTTTTAGTGAAGAGGTTTATTATATCTCCCCCACTGCTACTGACCATCAAATTGGGGAGGGGGGTTATTTTCCTTTATTTCTCTGAATTGAGCAACTCATTGGTTTCATTTTGGCTGGGAGCCAAAACCCTTGCAAGGGCAAAGACAAACACAGGAAGGGGGAGGGGTGGAATGGGACAGAAGGTCTTGCCCATGGTGGAGTCATATGAACTTGTACATCAAAAGAGCAGTCCTAGCTGTAAAAGACTGTGGCACCATTCATGAACCCGGTAACTGCCCAAGAAGGAACACAACTGCTTGTTGTCACCGAAGATAAAAAGCTGCAGCTGGTTCCCCCACCCCCACCCCAAATCAAGTTAGACCCCCACTATAAGGAAGGTGGAGACTTTGACTCCAGTCGGTCTCATTAACTGGTAATAAATGGCAGACACACAAAACAGGACAGACGAAAGGAAGTTGACAGAGAGGGACCCTTTGGAGAATGCTCTTGGACCTGTCATTCTCTTAATTTTATACCATTAGCTTGGCGATGAGATGCCCTTTCCCTTTAGGCAAATGAATTTAATCAGATAACATTAGTCCTCGAAAAGATTCTAGAGTTTCTACTCTAGCAATTCCCCAAGTGTGTCTATGCCCTGGAATCCTAATCCATATATGTCAATAGATATCGTGTGGGAACACGATAGTCAGACACGACTGAGCGACTTAAGCTCAGAGCAGCACATTGTGTGGGGAATAAAGGGACCTGGCACTTGGCTCTATGCTCAGTTATGTTCACTCTTGTGACTCCATGAACTACAGTCCAACAGGCTCCTCCATCCATGGAGAGGGACTCTAATCAAAATAATGTTGAAAAATCCTACATTTAAACAATATTGAGCAAACACAAGACTCCGCAAGACTCCCCAGAGCTCAAATTCCTCTAGAGCAAATAGGAGACATTATACCCATTTCCCAAGCTTGAATCACCCAATTCATGTTCTTGATTAACTCATGAATTACAAGATTAACCCACTGTCAGAACCAGAACCAGAAGCCAAATGACTTGGCCCCTCCAACTCTTTTTATTTGCTTAGAAAAATACAGAGCATTAAAAAAACAAACAAACAAAAAAAACCTCTGAAAACAGGTATTCGTGAACCATTGTGTATTGTGTACTCAATCACAGTCATGTCTGACTCTTTGTGACTTCATAGACTGTAACCCACCAAGCTCCTCTGTCTGTGGAATTTTTCAGGCAAGAATTTTGGAAAGCGTTGCCATTTCTTACTCCAGGGGACCTTCCCAACTCAGGGATCGAACCCACAACTTTTGCATTTCCTATAATAGCAGGCAGATTCTTTACCACTGCACCATCTGGGAAGCCCATTCGTGAACCACTGTGGCAAACGAAAAAGTAAATGTCAGATCTCAAATTTGGGGAAGTCAGCCTTGAATCAGTCTTTAAGTGAAAGGTGCCAAAGGCCGAGTGTGAGGCAGAGACCAGAAGCCAAGGAAGGCTATAGAAGTCAAGCGTTGCTCATTTACTCCACAAATCCTTACCGAATGTGTATAATAGATCAGGCATAATTCAGGTGTTAGGGATACACAGGTGGACAAAGGCATGTCTATTAACAACTGCTCCTGAGGCATGCTTCACTTGGTGCCCTACCTTAAAGATGTTTCTGATGTACCTCCTGTCCCCCTAGGTAGCCCTTCCCTTCACCCTGGATAATACGGTCTAGATTCTGCAGGATACAGGTGGGCACCTACTTGCAACAGGCAGAGAGAGGAACAAGGCAAAGCTGAGGGTGGTCCCTGGAGCAAGTGGGAGAGGCATGATGCTTTGGATGGGGAGCTGGCAAGGTTGACTGGCTGTGGGCAGCTGAGGCTAGCAGGCCGAGGTTCCTCTGGCTGGGCTGTCTGGTATCAGAGGTGCACTTAAAGGACTGCAAAGACTTAAGGATATGTTACACTATGGTGCTCAAGGCTGAGGCCAGAGTAGTTTCTATCTTCACATTCTGGAGTCTCTTTTCCCAAAATGACTCAGGTTCTTTCTGATGGCCTCTATCTGTAGTGTCTTCCTGCTAAGTTACTTCAGTCGTGTCCAACTCTATGTGACCCCATAGACAGCAGCCCACCAGGCTCCCCCATCCCTGGGATTCTCCAGGCAAGAACACTGGAGTGGGTTGCCATTTCCTTCTCCAATGCATGAAAGTGAAAAGTGAAAGAGAAGTCGCTCAGTCATGTCTGACTCTTAGTGACCCCATGGACTGCAGCCTACCAGGCTCCTCCGTCCATGGGATATTCCAGGCAAGAGTACTGGAGTGGGTTGCCAGTGCCTTCTCCCATTCCAAACCAAAACTAGAAATACAGGGGTTTTTTCCTCTGGAATTTATTTATATGAAAAGTGTTACAATGTATAGACATTATATTGTTTTTCACTATTTATATTTATCAATCTTTGTTCTTTTTTGAAAGAATAAAATTAGATAGATACAAAATTTGGTAAAACGTATCTATGACAAAACGCATAGAACTATACAACACAAGAAATAAACCCTAAAATGTAAATTTTAGTTAATAATAATCCATTAATATTGACTAATCATTTATAACAAATGTACTGCCCTAGTGCAAGGTGTTAATAACAGGGGAAACTATGAATTGGGGGGAAGGGGCCTATACTGGGGTTCTGTGTACTATCCAATTTTCTATAAATCTAAAGCCACTCTAAAAAAGTAAAAGCTATCATTTAAAAAAGAAAAAAAAAGAAACGACTGCTGTGTTAAAAGAAAAAGCACAGAGAACATTTTTTCAATAAATCATAATTTGGAAAGTTAAAACTATACTTTATAATTTAATACAATAATTACTTTCTTAGTTTAATCATCTAACTAATAATAATGCTAATAGCAAATTATTTTCCTTGCATTTTTGAAGAACTCAGCTTGTTCACTAAGTGTGTATTTTGTTTAATTTTCTCAAATATCTCTAAGTCTCTGAGCTCTAATTAGAATTACAAAGAGAGAATCTGCATCAACATCACTGATGAGGGTTCATGATCTCCAAAAATTTTTTTTTTTTGCTGAAGTTTGCACCTTCCATCATGGTGTATGCAGTAGAGAGGATGAATGTGCACTTTAAAAATAAGATTGAGATGCTAATGTACACAGAAAAAAACCCATCCATTGTATTCCATTGTTTTTCATCTGTAGATACTTTCTTGTTGCCCATTAGGCTAGCAAGTTCTCATTATACTATGATTTAAGGACATGGTGTTCATTAAAAAGATCATTGTTTGATAAAGAAGGAACAGCACTTTGAAAGGGACTTATGGCTCCTCTGGATGATTTATTTCTAACTCCCCCCAGCTGAATCTAGTATTAATGATCGATCCTATACCCAAGTTTTGTGATTAAGCAGTTTATATATAACTCATCTGTTACCAGCAGATCAAATCTAAACCAGAGTGAAAGCTATGGCCAGCAGTGTTCTTTTACAATTTTCTTAGTTTCTAAATAAAAGTGAAAAGAGAATTATTTATGGCTTTTGCATACTACTAGAAAAATACATAGTCTTCAGTAATGATATATTTTGCCCCTCTTTTTTTTAGAAAGAGTATCACATAAAATAGTGGAAATGGTTTACTTAACACTAGAACCAAAGTTCTGAATTAGAATCTTTAATATTTTTGCTTTTCTTGCATCCATGAACTACTTGGAACACTTTTAGTCTTCTTTTAAAAGAAGGCATCCATCTAAGTTATCTTGGGTTTAACACAATGCTATTAGCACTGTACTTTGACTTAATCATCAAATTATTACAGTGGCTATTCATATCATATGAATATAAAATATTTTTACAAGACAACTTTCCTCAAAAACTGGAAAATCATCAGATGTGTTATTATTCATAGACTTGATATGAGTGTACTGTCAGAATCAATCCTCATCAATGTTTTGATGAAGTTAGTCATCAGTTTCTAGAAGAAAGTCTTTGAACTGGTAGGATTTTCCATCTCTGAAGTTAATATTAATGTTATCAGTTCACATGCTAATCATGTTATCAATCAGTGTACCACCCTCCTAGCAGAGAAAGTATAACTATTTAATTGGTCACTTGTCCCGCACCTGGCAGGACAAGTTCAAGAACTTTTACATTATCTCCAGGAATTTCATTAAAATAACTTACTAATATAGGGACAACTTTTTGATTTTTGTGGTTAGCTGAAGCTGTCATATTGCTGAGACATAAAGGTTTTACTCAGTTCTTATTGTTGAATCTTTTGTGATACTGGAGCAAATTGTTTTTCTTTTATGCTATATCTTTGGTTTGTGCTAATGGAAATTTAAGTCAAATACCATGGAACTTAGCTCAGAGGTGCAGTTTAAAGATCACTAGCCATGATTGTGTTCTGTGGCATTCTATGGAATTACTGCTTCTTTTCTGAGCTATTTATCACTGAATCCTGAAAGCTCCGGATCTGACAGATAAGGGCTGTTTCCTTAAATTGAAAGTGCAAGAAGATAGCAGATTTGGCCTCAACATTTATCTCACTACCACATAAGAAAACAAAATTCTATGGTGGATTGACACCTTATTTTATACAAGAGCTTTCCTTTTGCAAGCCTCATTAAATTTTTTTTCCTTCTTGACCTCCACCTTTATAATCATTTTGATACTAAAATAGACTTCCCCAGTGGCTCAGATGGTAAAGCATCTGCCTACAATGTGGGAGACCTCGGTTCAATCCCTGGGTTGGGAAGATCTCCTGGAGAAGGAAATGGCAACCCACTCCAGTATTCTTGCCTGGAAAACCCCATGGACGGAGGAGCCTAGTAGGCTACAGTCCATGGGGTCACAAAGACTTGGATGTGACTGAGCGACTCACTTTCTTAACACTTCCTGATACTAAAATAAAACAAATAAAATAATTTTAAGCACATCTCAAATATCTCTGAACTACAAGCAACAACAGAAATAGCCACTGTAATTATCATCCTGTATCACAAGAATCTACTTTTTCTGGTGACTACTCTGCATTTAAAATATGTGCCTAGCTTGCTTGCCTCGTGACTCAGACAGTAAAGAATCAGCCTACAATGCAGGAGACCTGGGTTCAATTCCTGGGTTGGGAAGATCCCCTGGAGGAGGGCATGGCAAGCCACTTCAGTATTCTTGCCTGGAGAATCTCATGGACAGAGGAGCCTGGCAGGCTGTAGTCCATGGGGTCGCAAAGAGTCGGACACAACTGAGCAACTAAGCACAGTCAGACCAGTACCTGCCTCAGTCTCAAGGGAGCCATCTTCTCACTCTTTGCCCCTCTTTCTCCCTCAACTTCCTAATGTTATTTTTCTTTTCCTTAGAGGTGTCCGGGCCCTTGCTTCCCTTCCCCCACCTTTCACCCCTGGGTGCCATAGACCCAACGATAAACCCTTATGAGACTTTATACAAACCTTTGTAATCGATTGTAAATCATTCAGCTTAGGCTGCTTCATCTTTTGTACTTCTTGGACTTTTTCTTAATCCTTTAAAATGAACATCATTCATTGAGTCTTTCAGTCACCATCTTCTAAAATCTTGGAAGTTTTGAAACACTTTAAAATATTTGTTTAATTTATTTATTTGGCTACCAGGTCTTAGTTGTGGCATGCAAGATCTTTAGTTGTTGTATCTGGAATCTTTATTTGCAATGTGTGGACTCTAGTTGTGGCCTTTGCACTTAGTTGCTTCTTGTGGGATCTAGTTCCCCAACCAGGGCTTGAGCCCAGTTGCCCTGCATTGGGAATGCCAACTCTTGACCACTGGACTTCCTACCAGCGAAGTCCCAGGAACACTTTTATATTTATGCAAAAAAAGAGAACGAAATAGTTTTTTTTTTTTTATCAAAAGTCACTATGTATAAAATAGTAACTAAGGAGAACCTATTGTATAGCACAGGGAACTCTACTCAATGCTCTGTGGTGACCTAAATGGGAAGGAAACCCAAAAAATAGGGACTACATGTATACATATAGCCAATTCACCTTGCTGTACAGCAGATACCAACACAACACTGTACGCAGCTATGCACGTGTTAGTTGCTCAGTCATGTCTGACTCTTCAACCCCATGGACTGTAGCCCACCAGGCTCCTCTACCCATGGAATTCTCCAGGCAAGAATACTGGAGTGGGTTGCCATACCTTCCTCCAGGGATCTTCTCGACCCAGGGATTAAACTCGTGTCTCCTGCATTACAGGCAGACTCTTTACTGTCTGAGCCACTCAGGAACCCTGGGTGAAGCAACTATACTCCAATAAAATTAATTTTTAAAAAGTTTTTATCAAAAGTCTACCTCCTCCCAAGCCTCAGTATCCTGGCTCAAGTGCTCCTCCACCACCTTCACCCCCATCGTTCTATCCCATTATCTTAAAGTATGTTCTTCCTTGCACTTATCATTATATAAATGTGTCTTACATATCTATATGTTTTGTATTAAGATGTATGTATTTTTGGAACATTATTTTTCTCCATTTAGAAGCAGGGGCTTTGTTTTGTTCATGGCTGTTCCCGGATGCCTAGAACAGGGCTGGCAGAAACTCAGTACAGACTGATTGAAAGAGAGAAATGAACCTGACAAGCTTCTTGGTCATTTCCCATCTTCAGAACTAAGCCACCCGCGAAAAACCCTTATTTGGAAGATGCCAAGGTTTCTTAGGATCTCTCTCAAAGTTCCACCACCTCTGGGTACTAACACTTTTTGGGAAGTGTTGCCTCCTGATTCTCATACCAAAACACAATGCTTCAGGCAAATGATATCTTTTTACACATGATTTAAGCCCCACAGAGGTCAGATAAGGTAACTGAGGTCTTTTAGAGACCATGAGCCAGAGGTCTCGCCGTTAAAGAGAACTGAATAATTTCCCAGGGCATACATCAGTATGTTACACAAAAGGGCTACCTAAGGTAAGATTTTTTAAAACTAAGAAATGATTAATAGTAATAGCTTGTTTTTCTTAGAAATTTATTAAGCATTGAATTAAAGGCATGGATCTCTAATTCCACAAACTGCTTCAAGGAATATTTGATAGCAACTGCTGTATCCTGGTCTATTAAGACTTTGGAATCCTGTAAATAGGTGAGTATTATTTTATCTAGAGTCAGAGCATCATTGGGTGTTATACCAAGAGGGAACACAGAGACTGTCTAATAATCAACCTATTCATTTTTACTAATAAAGATGATAAGGATCTGAGAGAATGGAGATTCATCTAAAGGGGCTAAACTTGAGTCCTGTGCTGGATTTCTCCATTTACCGCCCTCAAATTTCATTGTCCCACATTTTCTACTCTGCTCTGTGAACTCTTTCCTGCCTTCTGGTTTTCCTGTGCGTTCATAGGGTAGGAGGCAGGGGCAAAAGATTAGAGGATGAGGGACTTCCCTGGTGGTCCAGTGGTTAAGAATCAGCCTTTCAATGCAGGGGATGCGGGTTTGATCCCTTGTTGGGGAGCTAAGATCCCATATGCTCCGAGGCAACTAAGCCTATGCTGCAACTATAGAGAAGCCTGCACACCACAGTGAAGAGCCCATATGCTACAACCAAGACCCAACGTAGCCATAAATATTGAAAAGAAATAGAGAACGAAAACTCATCAGGTGCCCCAGGATGGGATTGAAGCCATTTACTCTCCCTTTCATTAAAACAAAAACAAAAAACAAAACACGAAACTAAGATCAATTGAACTAGAAAAGGGTAAATAAATACCTTTGAGGCAAAAAAAAAAAAAAAAGATTAGAGGATGAGAGGAGGCAAGGTGGTGGCATTTATTTCTTCAAGAACCTCGTTATTGGGCTGTGTGGCTGGCCTTATATTCTTTAACAGAAGGCTTTTGTTGGCTGCCTTCTCTCAGACCCAGAGCTTACCCTTTCAGATAAGGCTTCCAGGTGTTGCTAGCCTCAGAGTGCTTCAGCAAATTCGATGTCTCTCCTTAACCCTGCCTATGTCTTTGCCACATAGTTCTTTTTTTCTTTAATAGTCAATGAATATATATTATGGGTTTCTTACCCCAGACTCTGGCCACACACACACTGGAATCCAGGTCTTTTAACTCCAGTCCAGTGCTCTTTCTTTTATAGTCTCAAAGGCATACACTACTTTGGAAATACATATGACTCTACGTGCTCAGATTATGTGGAAATATTTTTAAATACGTTCATGAAGAAGTACTAGAATCAGAATCTAAAAGTATGAGTAATGAGGACCACAGAAAGGGGAAAGGCTGAGTCTACAGAGGTTCTGCAGGAAATCTTGCAAAGGTGAAATTGACTGAGGCAAACAGTGGAACTGCCTTGAGAAGGAGGAGGGCAACGTGGTTCCTGTGTGGTTAGGAGAACTGGGGTTGCTGCTTTCGGTCCTGCAACAGCTGAAGTCACCCCTGCCTGGGTGCAATTTGACAAGATAGGTATTTTTCATCTAGCACAACCCTTAGACACCAGCTAAATAATTTTTCTGTGCTCAATTGAGAAAGCAGCACATCTTTCCAACATTAGGTAGAAAAACTGTCTGGGTTGGACTTATTGAGAGGGAGTCTGCTGGTTTCCCCCCAGGGTGGGAGGATGTCTCCCTAAGATATTTTCAAGGGTAAAGTTAACCAAGGCAGTTTTTACCTTGCATTCTGACTCCACCGGAATATCTTCTTTACGTATTAGTATTTCATCTTCGTTCACTCCCACTTCCTTCTTTTCCCCCGTGGAAATGGGGTATGAGTAAAGCTATAAAGTAGTAATAAAGGGAAGTTTCCAGAATGGAGCTGTTCCTTAGATGTAAAAATAACTTTGATCTAGTCTTGATTCTGTCACTGATTTTGTGTGACCTCATTCAGGTCTCTGAGACTCAGGTTCCTCAGAGTAAAATGAAAACACTGGTTAGAGTGAAGCTGCAGGGTCACTTCCACTTTTCAGATTCTATGATTCTTTTAAGAACTAGACTGAATGATGCATCTTCTATCTTGAGCTGTCTCCCTGTTTAACAAAACAGTTCATGCACTCAAGGCTCCTTCATTCTGAATCTTGGAATCTGTCTCATGGAGAAAGAAGTAAAGTCCCAGTACCTCCAGCCTTCCTGGATCTCTACAACTGATGTCAGCTTGAGACCACACTTTCCTGGAGCTCATCTTCCTTCTGCCACTGTCTCTCTGGAGATGTGTCATATAGGAAATGAAAGGCAAGAGGTGGAATGTTCCACTGTTTGGTTGTACTGTTGGGAGGGCCGAGAGAGTCATTCTGAGTTCGGCTGGATTATCCAGATCGTGTTTCCATTCTACCTGACTCCAACTGTCAATATGTGTGAAAAGAAATCAATGCAACACTTTTCCTTTCTGATCTGTCCTAGGTCAAACAATCATTTTGGCTAACATCTCCCCTCATTAGCCAGTTGTTAAGATGCTGTGTGAATTCAGTTTATGGAAAACTCTATTTCAACAGTTGCTTTCTACAAAGGCCACTTAAATCCAGTGCCTTTAATTTTTTCACTCCTTGGTAAACTTTGCCTCATAGCTTGAAAGCATAACTTGAGTAACACCTCCACCGGGAAGCATTTGTTGATGACAGTCCTTCCTCAGGCAGAATTAATTCATGTCCTCTTCCTCCTCTGTGCTTCTCAGGTCCTGCACACCCATCTTTTCTCTTAGCATCCATTGTCTTATAGAGGAATTGTTTGCATCTGCTGAAGGAGATCCTGGAGCTCAGAGTTCTGGTTCTTGTGTATCCCTGCCTAGAATAGTAACTTCTTAGTAAGCATTTCTTAAGAAAGGTAGATAGATAGAGAGAAGGGAGGAAGGGATCAAAAGGAGAGAACCTTTTTCTGTTTATCAAGGATGTGTAATGCTCTCTCCTTATGCCTATTCTGAGTCAGTGACATAGTGCATAGAAAATGTGTGAGCTTCTTTGACAGTGAAGTAAGAAGAAACCAACTGCAGTAAAGTACTACTGAATGGTTTGCTTTTCCCTGCTCTTCGAGTCTGACTCCTCCATGGCTTGTCTCTGGGTGTCCAAAGTTATTCATTAAGAGGGGTAGAGATTCTGGGGAAAAAGAAGCAATGACCTTAACTTCATCGGATACCTAAGAGAGATGGTCTTCTGTTCTGAAAGAAACAGTGTCTACAGTTTCCTAGAGAATAAAGGCATAAACAGTTCCCTACATTTAGAATTGCTTCTTCTCTGGGATAGGGGATTTGTCTGAAATCTCAGCGTAGGCATAATCAATCACCTTTGCTTTGAAAAGAACAATTCAGTCTGAATATTAGATGCCGTGGGATTAACCAGTGAGTGGTATATCCAGGAAAATTAGGATATCATCTCTGCTGAAAGTCTATCTCCAACTAGCCCTGTGGTCAACAGGTATCCCAACTTAAGTGTTAAATAGTTGTCTGTCCACGTAATCTATAAGGATCTCAAAAACTTTTAGAAGTTCTGATGATTCTTGGTGGATAAGGTAGAGTTTCCAAAGACTATCTACTGTCAGAAAGTGGAAAATGTTGTCAGCTCCATATTTGTTTTGACTTTATGACAATAAACCACCTATTTGCTAAACTTTTCACTAGTGTGATTGAACTGGCTGATGGTTTTGATTAACATTGGGGTCACTGCTGACAACGTGAATGCATTTGCTCCATCCTTCCACTAGAGGACTGTTTACCATGAAGGGTTCTGACAGAATCTCAGCAAAGGATCTAGACCTAGAACTCAGTCACCTCATCTAGATTTCCATACAGCATAAGAATAAAACCATGACAAATGTTACTGTGCTTTTGATCACTGATGGGAACACTTGCGTTTAGTCATTCTAACCTAGCCTTGGAAAATATCAACATCTAGTTTGTGCAAAACAAAACTCATTTGAACAAAAAGATGTGAAGTATCAAGTATGTGCCATGCCCTGTCCTAGGTGCCTGGGGGTACCTCACTGAAGCAGACAAAGATCTCTGCCTTCATGGAGCTCACGTTCCATGTGGGGAGAGAATAGGCCGTAAACGATGCACAAGTAAATAGGTAGATGATCTAATATATTTCACGATGACAGGTACTGTGGAGGAGAAAAGGAAAAATAAATCAGGGCAAGGGAGATTGGGTATTGAAGGGACAGGAAGCAGACAGGTGACAGTGAGTGCTTATGATAAGATCTCATTGAAATAGTGATATTTAAGCAAAGACTTTAAAGAGACTGGGAAGTTTAGCCAAGCAGATGTCTGGGAGAAGAGCATTCTGGGAAGGGGGAACAGCCAGTGAAAAAATCCTCAGGTGGGAATGTGCTAGTCTTATCTGAGGAATAACAAGGTGGCCAGTGTAGCTGGAGCAGAATGAGCTGGGGAGAGAAGTAGGAGGCAAGAGGAAGAAGATTAAGGGGATTTAGAAAGGTTTTGCTCTGAATGATATGGGGAACCATCATCGGGTTTTATACAAAGATGTGGCACCATTTTGCATGTTTTTAAAGGGTTACTTTGATCTCAATGTTACAAATGGACAATCCTACAGACAAACTTGAGCAGCATGAGTAAATTTGATCTGAAACCTGATAAAGGACATTCCTCCAAGGAGAATCACAAGATACCACATTCAAAACAGGCATTTGGATTCTACTTCCAGAATGTCACTGTAGGTATGCTGCCATGCAGCTTGATTGAAATAGCCATCCTATCCACATTTGTTAAAGCCACCACCATTCCTCATTCTAAGACTTTCTTGGAGTTGTCCCTTTCATCCACTGCATTAAAAATAAAATGTTATCTTCTCTAGTTACAGAGCAAGAGAGTGGGCAAGATGTGGCCAAGACAAAGGTGGATGAGATGCAGTTTCCATCCTCTCCTCTAGTCCTCCCCTCCGAAATTTAGATACTTGATCTCAAAATGATAGATCTCTTTGACGTGTGTCAGGTGCTCACTTCTTTCCCCAAGATATCCAATTAGTTTGGAGTTGAAATCTTTGTAAAAGCTCAAATGAAGCTGAACTGGAGGTAGCATGACCCTTGCTTAGAGTTGAGTTCAGTTTATCCCGGTCACTCTGTGTGAGTAGACGAACTCTAAATTGTTATTTCTATAAAGTGCTGTGTTCTCAACAGCACTTTATCCTCCTCCAATATCATCCTCCAAGAGGGATATAGGAAGGGGAGAGGATAGAGGATGGTGGCAACTGAATGAAAAATTTAAGATTCTCAATCCATTATCTCTAGTCCCAAAGGGCAAAGTCAAACCCGAGCAGGATATATGGTGCTCAGAGCATTAATGGGCATAGCTAGGGACCTGGAGAAGTAAGCATTTTTGTAGGGTTGCTATAACCCACTTTAACAAGAAGGAGAAGCAGATAGATAGTATATTAGTTTTCTAGGGCTGCCATAACTGCAGAGAAGGTAGTTTAAACAAAAAAAAAATTAGTTTTCTCACAGTTCTGGAGGCTAGAAGTCCAAAATGAATGTGTCGGCAGGTTTGATTTCTCCTGGGCTTCTCTCCATGGCGTTTTCTTCCTGAACCTTCACATGGCCTTTCCTCCATGCCCTTGTGTCCTGATGTCTGTCTGTGTGTCCAAATTCTCCCTTCTCATAAAGACACCAGTCAGCTTGGAGTACAGCCCACTCCCATGGCCTCTTTTAAACTTAATCACACTTTTCTCTTAAGTACAGTCACATTCTGAGGTGCTGTGAGTGAAGACTTCAACATATGGCTGGAATGGGGGAGAAAATTCAGTCCATAACAGACGGGAGAGTTTCATTGTCCAGGTAGCAAAACTGGAATCTCTAGTAATTTCCACAAGAGAAGCTTATATGCTCTGTAGCTGATGGTAGCTATGCAAAATCCGTGCAAATTTTCTGCTGTAGGCAGGACCCAGGTCTGAGTTAGTTTTCCAAGAGAAGGAATGGCATTGTGTCTCCTTTCATTTGAGTCCCTTGGGTGCAGGCTATAGAACTCGTTTACACTGAAGCCTGAGCCAGCCTTGGCCTTAGTGTGGTTTTTCTAACCAGCTGACTCAAAACAAACAAAGCCAAGTGGGAAAACTGTGATTGAAGGGCAAGTGGTTGTCCAGCCAATGTATGTACATTCTGAGAGAGCCTCACTGGGTAAGTATTTAGTTCCTATTTTCTAATGACAACTCTGAGATGATCTCAGGAACCAGGGAAGCAAAGAAGGCATTCATGGCCAGATGCCCTGTGGTTGCTAGTAGGGAGAAATTTTGATTTAGAGTTTGAGCATGGTCTGACAGACAAGGGTTTCGAAAGGAAAATGGATTTGTTTCTAGCATTCCACAGCATCACCTCTTTTCCATTAAGCTGGCCAGACATATTCTAATGAACACTAAGCAAACACTCTGCTGTTCTCTCAGCTCAATTTATTCTGCAATGGCAAATATCTCAAGTCATAGAACCCTCAGTCTGAAGTTGCTTTAGGGCTCATCATGGAAATTTGAAAGGAACAAAGATGTATGTTATTATATTTTACAGAGATGATGAGTAAGTTATCTGGAGAAGGCTGGTGGGACATAATCTTGGTGGATCTGCCAGAGTCTGGTCTTCAGACCTTAAGATATCAAGATGTGTGTGAAAATGAAAGTGTTAGTCATTCAGTCATGTCTGACTTTTTGTGACCCCATGGACAGTAGCACACCAAGTTCCTCTGTCCATAGGATTTCCCAGGCAAGAATACTGGAGTGAGTAGCCATCCTCTTCTCCAGGGGATCTTCCTGACCCAGGATCAAAGCCCTGTCTCCTGCATTGAAGGCATATTCTTTACTGTTGAGCCACCAAGGAAGACCCTCCTGTATTGTATACTGATTAGAAAGATAATTTGCTCAAAGAAAGATAATGTGTTTTAGAGACAGTATTTTCAATAACTGAATTAATGAAGCTTATTATAAATCTAGTGAAAAACAGAACTTTTAAGAGGACTAGACACTCCTGTCTTCCGAAAAGCCCATTTGGGCTTCTGTAACTTCCATGGGAAACTATGTTATATCAGAAGGTTGTTTGGTGAATAATCAGAAGGTTGTTTGGTGAGTCAGAGATCTAAACAAAAGGTGTTACTTATATGATTCAAATGTTTAAATGTAGGGATGAAAAATAATTTCATTTCACGGAACTCATTGATTGTTAACACCTGGAGTGCTGAGAAGGAGTATCAGTATACATTTAGACTTGGTGGAAAAGCAACAGTTGATTAGCAATGTCTGTCATGGGCACAGGATTAGAAGTGACATATGTGCTCTATCTGAGCCATCCTTACTGTGAAAACATCAGACAAAGACACCTCATATATTCTTAGACACACAGACATGCTTGTATATGCACACGTGTGCACACACACATACATATCATTAGGACTGGGGGCTAAGGTAACCTGGGCAGTGCTTAGTTGGCAACCGACAGCATCATTTTTCAGGGGTTCCATGTGTGATAGAACTTTCTTCTCAGTAGCACATCCTTTCTGCGGATATGTCCAGTCAAGTCAGAGTTAAGTTCTACAGGTCTGAGAGCAAGCCAGTGTATTTGACATGACTAGGTAACTCTGCCCTGAACCATCTTAGGCTGGTTTATACTTTCACTCCCAGAGGACAGTCTTATACACCAGATGCAGACACTTCTCTATAGCCCCTATATAAGGAAAAGAGCAATCTATTTTAGTGATTTCTTTCTTTCTTTCCTTTTTGGCCATGTCATGCATTTTGTGGGATCTTAGTTCCTTGACCAGGGATTGAACCTGGCCAATAGCAGTGACAGCACTGAGTCCTAATGCCTGGACAACTAAGAAATTTTCTATTTTGGTGATTTTCATAGTTTAGAAGGACGCTTTTTTTTCAAACTAAATCTTAGCTGAAATCCCAATACATTAAAAAAATAAAAGCAATGGACAGATTTCTCTGAAAATCTCAATCTTTGTTGCTGGGGACAATTTTTCTGTATAGAGAAGCTCTGAAACACGTTTGTAGTGAGTCTTGGGGATGCTTGGCATATCATTTGAAAACCACTTATCTAGTCCAATTCCTTCAGTTCAGATCTGAGAAAATCCAGGCATTGGAAAGTAAAATGATCTACTTGGGATCACAGAACAAGTGAGCTGGGCTGGGGAGAGGAACCCCCAACTCCTACCCTTTGTCTGGTGTTCCCTCCAAGAGACCAACACTTGTAGGTTTGGGAAAGATTCTCTGTCAACCCCCCAGTGGCCCAGCCTATTCTCCATGGTGAGTCTTAGAGGGAGCAACCCCAGGCCCTCGAAAGGACGAGCTGGGGACCCTATAGAGAAAGAGGTCTGCTTTGTCTCTCCTCCGTTTCAAGCGAAACTTGACAGCATAGATTAGAAAAATAATAAAAGGCCATCTCATCTGTGTTCCTTATTTATTACACATTATCCAGGTATCTGGTTGCAAAACACGCACTCCTACTCCTCTCTCATTGTTAACTACGTTTGAAACAGAGCACACCGACCTGCTTCATCAGATAACATCGGCATTTCAGCCAGTGCTCTCTTTCCAGGTGACTTCCACCCTCTCTCAGCCCCCAAAACGTTCGACATGGGGAGACGCTTTAATTAGACCACCCCTCCTTTCTTGATATGACCGCTCCTATATCCAGTCAAGGAAAAATGAGGGAAATAATATCGCATCCCTTTAAAAGAAGATGGGCAGACTATCGGGATTCAGGAAGAGGGTCAGAGAACGGAGTCTGAAGGAATGTGACACATTAATCAAGATGGGCGAGGGGCAGATATCTCAGGCCTCCTCCTCTGGTGCTGTTCAGTGACCCCTCCCCAATCTACGGAGGACACACAGACACACAGCTCGAATGAGAAAGTAGTTCTTTGTCCTTTGTGGGGGGAGGGTGGGAGGAGGGAAGAAGAGGAAGAGAGAGAGAAAGGAGGGAGGGAAGGAAGGAAAGGGAAGGGAAGGGAAAGTGTGAGCAGAGGAGAATAAGGCAGAGAGAACCGAAAGAGAGGTAGAGATGAGACACAGAGAAAAGTGGGGACAACCAGAAATAGGGACAAGGAGAGACAGGAAGAGGAGGAGAGGGAGTTTTGTATTCAAAGGTGTAAAGTGTAAGCCAACGCAAGTATCCCAGTCTGAGCTGCCACATAGAGGCTCATGGTGTGCCATGTAAGGAAACTTGGCTTCCCTTTCACCTCCGCCACCGACTCTGTCACCTTGAGTGAATCTCCTGTCCTCTCTGGGCCTCAGTTTCCTCAACATGCAATGCAAAGTGTATGTAGAGGCCCTGAGTGTCTCGTCAGCTGACTCCCACCGGCCTCAACCCTGGCCCTGAGGTAATCCTGAGTCCATGTTGAGGAGATACCAGCAGGAGAACAGAGCCCTTTGTGGCCATCTGTGGCCCTCTGGGGACCGACAACTTGAAAGACCAAGAGGGCAGAAGAATTAAAGCATTTTTGTTGTGGAGGAAAGCGTGGGCTGCAGGCAGGTAGCCAGAAACTACTGACATCACCGTAATACTTGGAACAGGCCTCTGAGAGGTGGGTAGGAGCCTCAGGTGGTGGGCAGAGTTACCTGGTGAAGGGGATGGAGGGCCTGAGTGTAGCCCAAGAACAACAGCGACACTTGAAAGGACACACAAGATCGGGGATAGGCGGCTGTGGACCTGAAGGCAGGAGGAAAACGTGTAGAATTTGGGAAATAATTTCTCCACTTAGTTCCTTGGTTTTGATCTTGGAGTAGAAGAGGGAAGGGAAAGACGAGTGTGGTCATCTCTGGGAAAAAATCCACTCGCGCTTATGCTTCAACCTTATGTTTTAAACACTTGATGCAGCAGATGTTAATGTCTGCCTCCCCACTCTGGCTTTTAGAGTCTGTGCAACAGGGAGCAAAACTGGAGTCACCTCTGTGATAGGATTATAGAAGTATCAAGAGTTACTTCTTTGCCCTCAGATGTAGCCTCCCCTAAAATGCCACAGTGCTTGTAATCTCCCCTTCTGTAGGCCCCTCTTTTTTGTATTAAGTATTGCCCTCTTCCCACAGATCTTTTGTAAAAATAATATCTCATTCCTTCCCAGGGATTTGCAACTACTAACTTCTTAGTGAATCTTAGTGCAAGCTTATCATCTCTATGGCATGTGCTCCATTACTCACTCCACTGAGTTCAGAGCAGACACTACTCATCAATTGCTGTGCTCTTTTCTGTTGAACCAGAATCTCTCTCAATTCAGGCTTTACAGGCACTACCAATTAATTGGAATTATTAATTGATCCTGTTTATCACCCCTAGCTTAGTGTGAATTATCAGAGCTTTTCCTTTTGGATAGGAAAGTCCTGGGAGTGGATGGAAGAGGGAGTTATGGGGGATCATGAAAACTGGGAAAAGGAAGAAAAGGGGGAGATAAGAGAACTGAGTGAAGACAATGTTTATTATTAGTATTATTTGTAAACTTCCTCTTCAGTTTTTCATGAGTGAGTGAGTGAGTGAGTGAAGTTACTCAGTCGTGTCCAACTCTTTGTGACCCCATGGACGGTAGCCTACCAGGCTCCTCTGTCCATAGGATTTTCCAGGCAAGAATACTGGAGTGGGTTGCCATTTCCTTCTCCAGGAGATCTTCCCAACCCAGGGATCGAACCCAGGTCTCCCACATTGTAGGCAAACGCTTTACCATCGGAGCCACCAGGGAAGAGCATTTATCCTTGAATTCTGTCATCCTGGGTCTTTTCTCACAGAAAAGAATTTTAGGAGAGAATTGTCCAGGATACTATAGACTGAGGTGCTGGAATAACTGGAAAGGAGACCAAGAGCTTTTCCCTTTGCCCTGAGGAAGCTGGTTTCTGTCCATGCTTATAGAATCCCTGGAGATGCCTCGCTCTTCAGGATAGTCTTTGCAAGATCCTTGGAAGTCCACACCCCTCTTCTGTAACCTCTTCGGTGATGGGAACCTCATTACCTCATGAGACAGCTCATTTCATTGTTGAATGACCTAAGTGGTTAGAAAGTGGTCAGCTCACACTAAGTTGGAATCTCTCTGCTTGACAAGTCCACCCATTAGTGCTGGTTCATGGAGCATGTCTGCTTCCTCTTCCCCCGTGTTAGCCTTTCAAGTTGTTTAAGACGGCTATCATGGGCCTCCTGAGTGTCTCTTCTCTAGGCTAAAATATCTCAGTTTCTTGACTCTGCCTCAAGTGACTAGTACTACAGTTTTATGATCCTGAGTAACCCCTAGGTTTCAGTGACTGTCTTATAACCACTGCTCCAAATGGAAATATGTGTAGTCTGACTTGTACAAGTCTATGGAAAGGATGTTTGTTGAATGAAATTAATTACCCTTCTGTTTATGTAACCAGAGTTGTTGTCTCTAAGATGCTGCTTCATCTTGCCATGTAATAAGCTTGTAATCAGCTAAGACCCTTAGATTGTTTTCGCATAAGCTACTACCCATCCTGTATTCAGCTGATAGGAATTTGTAAAACCAGCTACCATAGTTGCTAAACAGGAATGTGTGTTGACTACCTGTTTGGTATGGTCTTGTGCTGGGCACTGAACCAGAGAGATAATTCCTTTAGAGAATTATAATTTAAAACTTATTTATTTAACACATGCTTATCGTTACTACTGGATTTTTAGTGGACAATTTGTCATCATCAAAATTGTATATGTTCTTAGTCTTTGTCCAATATTCTACTCTTATTTTACAGATCAGATCACTCATATAATTAACATAGATATATGCATAAGGACATTGATTACTGCATTAATTTTAATTATGAAAAATAAGCAAACTGAATTTCCAAAAGGAATCATTAGTATAGTACAGTACTTCCATAAATGGAATGTTGTGAAGTCATTAATATTATGAGTTAGATCCATGACACAGGAAGATCTCCAAGAGGTATTGTAAAGTAAAAAGTGCAAGTCATAGCAGAGTGGGTATACTATAATCTCATATGTGTTCTAATAGACTAAATTGCATTCAAAAAGTATTTGTATTTAAATATATATTAAAAGGTAAATATGGGTTTGCAACACACACTGTCAACTATTAATGGAAGCTTCTTGTTAGAAGAGTTAGAAAGGAAGGAAAAGAATAGAGAATGGATTATGTTTTCCCCACACACATATACTGAAAGTAAAAGTGTGTTTCGTTCAATCATGTCTGACTCTTTCTTGACCCCATGCACTGGAGCCCACCAGGCTTCTCTGTCCAGGGGATTTCCCAGGCAAGAATACTGGAGTGGGTTGCCATTTCCTCTCCACCCACATATATAGGTAATATCTAAATTTTTACAAGCATGTATTCATTTTTTTACTTGTGTGATTTTTGAAAAGTTTTCTAGAAGACAGAGGAGACAAACCCTAAGCAAATATTAGGAAACACAAGGAATTCAAAGATGGAGAAGGCAGTGTTTCCTTCTCACAAAATAAAATTCAATAGGAGGGATAATACAACATATAGAAAATGATAGTCTGACGCCATGGAACGTGGTGTGGAATTTGTACGAAGGAGAGACTCCCTCTGCCTGGAGAGAGGAGAGAAGGTCAAAAGGGAGACCGCAATGATGACAGGGTTTTGACAGGGTACGGCATGAGGGGGTTTTATGAAAAGGTGGGAGATGCTGCACCAACTTTGAGTGGAACATTCAGTCCACTTTCTTGACAATGTAAGGTTTGTGTGAGGCAAAGGCAGTAAAAAGTCTAGAAAGATAAGTTGAGCCTAAAACTCGGATGCCTTTCTTTTGGTAGCTTACAGGAAATACCTCTGGGCTACACTTCAGTTTGATTAATTCAACTGTGATGGAATCAGAAGGTTGAGCGATTGTCATATATTAGCATTTTTCTAGGTCCTATTCGAAGAGTCGGACACGACTGAGCGTGTTCACTTTCACTTTTCACTTTCATGCATTGGAGAAGGAAATGGCAACTCACTCCAGTGTTCTTGCCTGGAGAATCCCAGGGATGGGGAAGCCTCGTGGGCTGCCGTCTATCGGGTCGCACAGAGTCGGACACGATTGAAGAGACTTAGCAGCTGTAGGAGCAGCAGGTCCTATTCAAGGTTCATAGTGCTTCCCCTGAACATTCGTAAATGTGTTCAGCAGCTAAATAATCTTAGAATACGTGCATACTAAATCTCTTTCTGAAGATTTGCTGTACTGTTTTCAATTCTTTCTTGCCAAATTCAGACTTAAATTGAAGAAAGTAGGGAAAACCACTAGACCATTCATATGACCTAAATAAAATCCTTAATGATTATACAATGGAAATGAGAAATAGATTAAGGGAATAGATCTGATAGACAGAGTGCCTGATGAACTATGGATGGAGGTTTGTGACATTGTATAGGAGACAGGGAGCAAGACTACCCCCAAGAAAAAGAAATGCAAAAAAGCAAAATGGCTGTCTGGGGAGGCCTTACAAATAGCTGTGAAAAGAAGAGAAGCAAAAAGCAAAGGAGAAAAGGAAAGATATAAGCATCTGAATGCAGAGTTCCAAAGAATAGCAAGGAGAGGTAAGAAAGCCTTCCTCAGTGATCAGTGCAAAGAAATAGAGGGAAACAATAGAATGGGAAAGACTAGAGATCTCTTCAAGAAAATTAGAGATACCAAGGGAACATTTCAAGCAAAGATGGGCTCGATAAAGGACAGAAATCGTATGGACCCAACAGAAGGAGAAGATATTAAGATGAGGTGACAAGAATACACAGAGGAACCATACAAAAAAGATCTTCACAACCCAGATAATCACAATGGTGTGATCACTCACTAGAGCCAGACATCCTGGAATTCGAAGTCAAGTGGGCCTTTAGGAAGCATCACTACAAACAAAGCTAGTGGAGGTGATGGAATTCCAGTTGAGCTATTTCAAATCCTACAAGATGATGCTGTGAAAGTGTTGCACTCAATATGCCAGCAAATCTGGAAAACTCAGCAGTGGCCACAGGACTGGAAAAGGTCAGTCTTCATTCCTATTCCAAAGAAAGGCAATGCCAAAGAATGCTCTAACTACTGCACAATTGCACTCATCTCACACGCTAGTAAAGTAATGCTCAAAATTCTCCAAGCCAGGCTTCAGCAATACATGAACCATGAACTTCCCGATTTTCAAGCTGGTTTTAGAAAAGGCAGAGGAACCAGAGATCAAATTGCCAACATCTGCTGCATCATCAAAAAAAGCAAGAGAGTTCCAGAAAAACATCTACTTCTGCTTTATTGACTATGCCAAAGCCTTTGACTGTGTGGACCACAGCAAACTGTGGAAAATTCTGAAAGAGGTGGGAACACCAGACCACCTGACCTGCTCCTGAGAAATCTGTTTGCAGGTTAGGAAGCAACAGTTAGAACTGGACGTGGAATAACAGACTGGTTCCATATAAGAAAAGGAGTACGCCAAGGCTGTATATTGTCACCCTGCTTATTTAACTTCTGTGCAGAGTACATCATGAGAAACATTGGGTTGGATGAAGCACAAGCTGGAATCAAGATTTCCAGGAGAAATATCAACAATCTGAGATATGCAGATGGCACTACCCTTATGGCAGAAGGTGAAGAAGAACTAAAGAGTCTCTTGATGAAAGTGAAACAGAAAAGTGAAAAAGTTGGCCTAAAGTTCAACACTCAGAAAATGAAGATCATGGCATCCAGTCCCATCACTTCATGGCAAATAGATGGAGAAACAATGGAAACAGTGACAGACTTTATTTTCTTGGGCTCCAAAATCATTGCAGATGTTGACTGCAGCCATGAAATTAAAAGATGCTTACTCCTTGGAAGAAAAGTTATGTCCAACCTAGAGAGCATATTAAAAAGCAGAGACATTACTTTGCCAACAAAGTCCGTCTAGCCAAGTCTATGGTTTTTCCAGTAGTCATGTATGAATGTGAGAGTTGGACTGTAAAGAAAGCTGAGAGCCAAAGAACTGATGCTTTTGAACTGTGGTGTTGGAGAAGACTATTGAGAGTCCCTTGGACTGCAAGGAGATCCAATCAGTCCATCCTAAAGGAGATCAGTCCTGAATATTCATTGGAAGGACTGATGTTAAAGCTGAAACTCCAGTACTTTGGCCACCTGATGCGAAGAGCTGACTCATTTGAAAGACCCTGATGTTGGGAACAATTGAAGGCAAGAGGAGAAGGGGATGACAGAGGATGAGATGGTTGGATGGCATCAATGACTCAATGGGCGTGAGTTTCAGTAAACTCCGGGAGTTGGTGATGGACAGGGAGGCCTGGTGTGTCCATGGAGTCCATGGAGTCACAAAGAGTTGGATACAACTGAGTAACCGAACTGAACTGAAATTGCATAGTACATGCTCTGAGAAGTCTGCAAGAAAAAAATGTGTTTAAGTATTAAAAATTTTTTTTATTCTAGTTATAATTTACATATCATATAATTCATTAGCTTTCCTTACAAAATGCAATATTTTGTATATTTATAGAGTTGTGTGACTATCACCACAGACATAGAGTTTTTGTTTTGTTTTTTTGGCTGCACTGCATGTGGGATCTTAGTTCCCCTACCAGGGATTGAACTTGGGCCCCCCTACATTGGAAGCACAGAGTCTTAACCACTGGACCACCTGGGAAATCCTGTGTTTGTTAACCCAGCATTTCTCAAATTTGTTGAAACATGGAATATTTAACTTGCAGCCTGTATTTTTCACAAGGGCATTCTGAAGAACAGCAAGCCCTTTGGAAATCTACAGTAGAATCATAGATGTCTAAATGAGGGTTGCAGTGGAACAATGGAAAGAAAGGATGAATTCAACCATACTGGAGAAAGAAGAATAGAGAGGGCTTGGTATGCCATTTGGTTGTGAGGTCAAGACAGAGATGTGCCAAAGACTAGTCTGAGATTTTCTTACTTCTGCTATCTTCATTCATGCCCAAAACCTTAAACACCAGATTTAGCCCTCTGAATGCTTGGTCACACACACTAAAGCCATCTTTGTTTCAGTGAAAGTCACTCAGTCATGTCCAACTATTTACAACCCCATGGACTATACAGTCCATGGAATTCTCCAGGCCAGAATACTAGAGTGGGTAGCCTTTCCCTTCTCCAGGGGATCTTCCCAACCCAGGGATCAAACCCAGGTCTCCTGCATTGCAGGCAGATTCTTGACCAGCTGAACCACAAGGGAAGCCCAAGAATACTGGAGTGAGTAGCCTATCCCTTTTCCAGCAGATCTTCCCAACCCAGGAATTGAATCGAGGTCTTCTGTATTGTAGGAGGATTCTTTACCAACTGAGCTATGAGGGAAGCATAGCTTCAGTGGGCCCAGTGCAAATTGCTGGCCTGGAAAAAAATTCCAGTTCCTTTCATACCCCTAGCCCTCATTAAATTATTAATTAAAAATGGGATATAACAAAACTAACAGAATGAAAAGGCAACTCACCAAATGGGAGAAAATATTTGCAAATAATATATCTGATAATAGATTCATATCCAGAATATATAAAATTATATAACTAAACAGACACATTAAAAAATAATTGGTAAAGAATTTGAACAAACATTTCTCCAAAGAAGGTGTACAAATGGCCCATAAGCACATGAAAGGATGTTCAACATCACTAATCATCAGAGAAATGCAAATCGAAACCACAAGGAGATATTGTCTCACACCCATCATGGTGGCTATTATCAAAAAACAAAAAATTACAAGTGTTGGTGAGGATGTGGGAAATGGGATGGCAGTTTCTGAAAAAATTAAATATAGAATTATGATATGGTCCAGCAGTTCCATAACTCAGTTGGTAAAGTATCTGCCTGCAATGTGGGAGACCCGGGTTCAATCCCTGGGTTGGGAAGATCCCCTGGAAAAGAAAACTGCAACCCACCCTGGTGTTCTTGCTTGGAGAATCCCATGGACGGAGGAGCCTGACAGGCCACAGTCTGTGGGGTCACAAGAGTCAGACACGACTTAGCGACTAAACCACCACCATCACCACCAGCAGTTCCACTTCTGGATATATATCCCTGAAAGCAGAAACTCAGAGAGGTATTTGTACACCCATGTTCATAACAGCGTTATTCACAATAGGCAAGAGGTGGAAGCAACCCAACTGTTCACTGAATCATGAATAGATAAACAGAATATAGTGTATGCATCCAAGGGAATATTATTCAGCTTTAAAAAGGAAGGAAATTTAGACACATGCCACAACATGGATAAAGATTAAAGACAAGCTAATTGAAATAAGCCAGTCACAAAAGAATGGATACTGTATGAAGTACCACTTGCATGAGGTACACAGATTAGTAAAATTCAGAGACAGAAAATAGATTAATGGGTGCCAGAGGCTTCATGAAGGGGAATGGGAAATAAATGGGTACAGAGTTTTGGTTTGGGGAGATGGGAAGTGTTTGGAAGAGATGGAAGTGGTGATAGTTGCACAACAATGTGAGTTGTGATACATAATGCCACTCAACTGTACACTTACACACGATCAAGATGGTACATTTTACATTACATGTATTTACCACAGTTTTGGACTTCCCAAGTAGCACTAGTGGTAAAGAACGCACCCATCAATGGGCAAGACTTAAGAGATGTGGGTTCGATTCCTGGGTTGGGAAGATCCCCTGGAGAAGGAAATGGCAACCCACTTCGGTATTCTTGCCTGGAGAATCCCATGGAGACAGGAGCTTGGAGAGCTGTGGTCCATAAGGTCACAAAGAGTCAGACATGACTAATGTGACTTCACACACACACACACACTACAATTTTTAAGAAAAAACTAGATGCAGTATCTTGGTTCCTGTAGTCAGAAAGATTCTAAATATCTTTAACTACTTAGTTTATCTTTTCTACAAGTTGCTGTCATATAATTGGTCTGGAATTTCAAAACCTACTATATGCGAAACATTAACAAGTACAGAAAATTTGTAAAATGCAAATGTAACACATTATCCACTGTGGAAAACAGAAAAACTCAAAAATAAAATAACATCACCTATCTCTATCTGAATTTAAGCAATCAAGTTACCTGGAGGTGGCATTTTGGTGGATTTCCTTTAAGTCTTTTTTTCTAGAGTATTTCTATTTGAAAATATTCAGCTCCATTTCCCTCTCTTTTTCTCTCTCAGGTTACCAAGGACATGACAATCACTGCATAAGACAGATACTTTTGGTAGGTCCTCGTCTAATTTGTTGCCAGGCTATCTGGTTAAGACAACCATTGAATAAGTGGTTAAATTATTAATAAGTGGTTAATAACTATTGAATAACTAGAGAGAGTTTCTCTCATGAGGTGGATATGTGGAATGCTCACTGATCACCCAAACTCTGCCCTACGCTAACATAAACACAAGAGGATTTAGAAGGGATTTGCCATGCCAGGAATTAATTAGATTACTGATTCCCAAAGTACCCTGGAACTTCCTATTTTTAATGCTCACTAAACTTTATTGTGATGAGTGGTTTGATGTTCTATTTTCCACTAGAAAATAATGATTTTTTACAAGATAAATGCAAGTCTTTTGTTAGATATATGTATGACAGATATCTTCTCCCACTTTGTGGCCCCATCTTTTCAGTCTCTTAAAGTGTCCTTGGGAAACACAAGTTTTATTGACTATGCCAAAGCCTTTGACTGTGTGGATCACAATAAACTGTGGAAAATTCTTAAAGAGATGGGAATACCATCATTTTAACAAAGTCAAAATAATCAATATTTTTCCTTTGAGGTTAGTGCTTTTATGGATTATATAAGAATTCTGTGCCCACCCCAAGTTCATTTAAAAATTGCTTGTTACCTTTATTGTTTTACCCTTCACATTTAGTTCTAAATATCCATTTTGAATTGACCTTTGTATATGGTGTGAAGTAGACTCACAGTTCCTTTTTGACATATGATAATTAATTGATCTAGCACCACTAATTGAAGACTATCTTTTTCCCATTATATTGCAGTGATGCCTTAGTCATATGTGAGTCTGTTTTTAGATCCTATTCTGTTTCATTGCTCTGTTTGTCTGTCTTTCTACCAATACCACTGTTTTTCTTTTTCTTTTTTTTAACATAGCACAGTTTTATTAATATAATAAATCTTGCTATCTGGAAGTGCAGGTTCTCAACATAAATTTTTCTTCAAAATTATCTTTTATGGAATGCATCTTTTATTGTTATTTTAATTAAAGTATGTAAGTAGTAAATACTGTGGTGAAAATGGCTTAATTTTTCCCACTCTCTGATAATGACTTATATGGGTATAAAATTTTAAGTTGACTGTTATTTTGTTTTCCATCAGCACTTTTAAGATTTATCTCCATGGTTGTGTGGCTTCTGTTACTGTTGATTAAAGTAAGTTTCATTGTGACTCACTTACAGGTATCAGTTCAGTTCAGTCGCTCAGTCGTGTCCAACTCTGCAACTCCATGAACTGCAGCACGCCAGGCCTCCCTGTCCAGCACCAACTCCTGGAGTTCACTCAGACTCATGTCCATCGAGTCAGTGATGCCATCCAGCCATCTCATCCTCTGTCGTCCCCTTCTCCTCCTGCCCCCAGTCCCTCCCAGCATCAGAGTCTTTTCCAATGAGTCAACCCTTCACATGAGGTGGCCAAAGTACTGGAGTTTCAGCTTTAGCATCATTCCTTCCAAAGAAATCCCAGGGCTGATCTTCTTCAGAATGGACTGGTTGGATCTCCTTGCAGTCCAAGGGACTCTCAAGAGTCTTCTGCAACACCACAGTTCAAAAGCATCAATTCTTCGGCACTCAGCCTTCTTCACAGTCCAACTCTCACATCCATACATGACTACTGGAAAAACCATAGCCTTGACTAGATGGACCTTAGTCGGCGAAGTAATTTCTCTGCTTTTGAATATACTATCTAGGTTGGTCATAACTTTTCTTCCAAGGAGTAAGCGTCTTTTAATTTCATGGCTGCAGTCACCATCTGCAGTGATTTTGGAGCCCAAAAAAATAAAGTCTGACACTATTTCCACTGTTTCCCCATCTATTTACCATGAAGTGATGAGACAGGATGCCATGATCTTTGTTTTCTGAATGTTGAGCTTTAAGCCAACTTTTTCACTCTCCACTTTCACTTTCATCAAGAGGCTCTTTAGTTCCTCTTCACTTTCTGCCATAAGGGTGGTGTCATCTGCATATCTGAGGTTATTGATACTTCTCCCAGCAATCTAGATTCCAGCTTGTGTTTCTTCCAGTCCAGCATTTCTCATGATGTACTCTGCATAGAAGTTAAATAAGCAGGGTGACAATATACAGCCTTGACGTACTCCTTTTGCTATTTGAAACCAGTCTGTTGTTCCATGTCCAGTTCTAACTGTTGCTTCCTGACCTGCATACACATTTCTCAAGAGGCAGGTCAGGTGGTCTGGTATTTCCATCTCTTTCAGAATTTTCCACAGTTTATTGTGATCCACACAGGTATAGGTAATCTTTTTACTTTGGTTGCTGTTGGGATGGTCTCATTATCCTTGATGTTCTACAAGTTTTTATTTCATGGGAATTTATGGCTCAGAGGGTAAAGTGTCTGCCTGCAGTGCAGGAGACCTTGGTTTGATCCCTGGGTCAGAAAGAATTCCTGGAGAAGGAAATGGCAACCCACTCCAGTACTCTTGCCTGGAGAATCCCAAGAATGGAGGAGCCTGGTGGGCTACAGCCCAAGGGGTCGCAAAGAGTGGGCCACGACTGAGCGACTTCACTTTCACTTATCCTTGTACTTGGCCACTATTACTAAAAAAAAAAAAAAAAAAAAAAAAAAAAAA
>SJXQ01004798.1:61161-78912 GCA_006408695.1 Aepyceros melampus
AAAAAAAAAAAAAAAAAAAAAAAAAAAAAAAAAACCCCTTAACTTTAAAAGTTTTTTATTTACAGAGTTATTGAGAAGATAATATAGTTTCTATATACCTCATATCCAGTATTATTTAATGAATAATGAATATCTTACATTGTTAGGGTTCATTTGTCCCCAGCAATAAACCAGTAGTGGCATATTATTAGTATTATCTAAAATCCATACTTTATTCAAATTTTCTCAAATTTCCCCTAATGTCCTTTTTTTCTCTGTTCCAGGATACCACATTACATTTAGTCAACTGTCTCCTTAGATTTGTTTTGGTTGTGACAATCTCAGATTTGTCTCATTTTTGATTACTTTGACAGTTCTGAAGATTACTTGTCAAGTATTTTGTAGAGTGGATCTCAAAAAGGATTAATCTTATGTTTTCTTCATAATTAGCCTGGAGTAATGTATTTTTTGGGAAGTTCACACAGATAAAGTTCTATTCTCATCATATCACATGAAAGGTACATACCACCAACATGACTTCATCCCTGTTGATATAGTAACTTTGATCACCTGCCTTGAGTAAGTGTTCACAGGTTTCTCCACTGTAAGGTCACTCTTTCTTCCTTCTTCCTTTCCACACTGTTCTCTGTGGAAGGAAGCCTCTATGTGCAGCCCACACTAAGTAATGAGCTACGTTCCACCTCCCAGGGCGAAGTATCCACCTAAAGTATTTGGAATTCTTCTGCATGTGAGATTTGTCTATTTTCCCCCATCGGTTTATTTATTCAATAATTTATTCAACTCACATGTATTTTTAAACTTTGCATTATAAATCAATCATTTATTTTGTTCTTTGAGCTATACCAGCTTTGGCCCTTGGAAGTGGCTCTTTCAGTTGGCTCCCTGTGTATCCCTTTGATATACTTCCATCAATATATTTTTGTTGCTGTTGTTATATTATTTTCTTACTTTCTCAAACCATAAGGTACTCCATGCTTATCTTGTGTCTTTCCTGTTGCAGTCTTGGAATCAGTAATTTCATTAAGGAGCCCTGGTTCCTTTATTGGAGAATAGTAACCTAAACCAAGATCTGGGTGTTATGGGTACTCTGCAATACACTTTTGATCTCATGTTGTCTTGCTAAAATGTGTTAATATTATCTCTTCGTATAATGCTTCTCCATTATTCTTTTCATTCTTTTCTAAAGGGGCTTATGAACAGTTTGCTGAAGAGTTTCCATCTATCCCTCATGTGAGCTTCCTTTTCTCTTCTGTTTTGTCCTCTCTTTTTCTGTATCTTCTTCATCTTTTTTGTCTGTGCTGTGTTCTGCTGAATTCTTCAGTAGCACTGGGTTAGCCAAAAAGTTCATTCACGATTTTCTGTAAAGTGTTATGAAAAATCCAAATGAACTTTGTGGCCAACCCAACATGTTCCCCTTTAATAACACTCTCTCTGATTACCTCTAGCCCTGATTTTTATTTTATTGTTTTATAACTTTCACTAGCATATTTTTCATTTCTAAGACTTCTGATCAGTTATTTTTTTCTCTCTTCCTACTGTATTTCATTCACTAATTGGCTGGTGGCTTCATTAAAGTCCTATTTCTTAAGCTGTATCTATCTTTACATACTTAAGTATGTGAGTCAGACAGTGGGTCAGCAATTTTTTTTTTTTTAAGATACACATTATATAAAATAGTAGTGAAGAGCCTTTCTCAGCCCTGGGTTTTAAGCAGACAGCCAGTTCCTGTCTTCCCCATATTTAATCCTTTATATTCCCAGAAGCTGAACTTAAAAAGCCACTTCACTGTGTTGGCTGGAAACCCCAATATATCTGTTTTTATGATTTCTAAAAAAATTTATACCAAATAATACAAGTTTCTATTTTGCAATAGTAATATAAGGTTTTCTTTTAACAATATATTTATTTATTAAAGTAAATCCTTTAACAGAAAGTAAAAGTAAATAATATTGCAGAATAAAATAAAAATGACTGAAGTTTGAGTGACCTAGCACTGAGCCACAGTGAGATTCCGTGACTTAAATGCTATTGGCAGAACAAAGACTCCAAGCCCTTACACTGGGATTTTTGGCACAGTAACCTATACAGATTTTCCTGTGCAGCTGATGAATGTCTGTCACTGTTTGGCAGTAGGACATAGGTTTGGGGCATCATGTGTGCAGTGATGCTGAGGTAGTGAACACAGAAGTTATTGGTTTAAGGAACATGAAAATTAGAAACTTCTCAGAGGCTTGCTTGAAGGGACCCAGCCACTCACACTGACTAGCCAAGGAGAGCCGTCCCACATGGTGAGGGGTCATGGTTTTAAAGGTGGGGAATCCTGGATCCCCTTCCTGGCACAACGTCTGAGTCTGAGGCTTGGGGATAAATGACTTGTCTGCTCCAGAGGTGACTCAGAGCAATTTGGAAATTCTCGGCTGCAGCCTGCATTTTAAGAAAAATTATTATTATCATCTCTGACTAATAACTAGCAAACTCAAAGTGAAAAATAACTCAGTACAGATGAAGAGAAAGTTCTTTCTCTTAATCTTCATATTGAGCTACAATGTAAAATAAAGCAAAAGCAAAGAAATGTAAATAACAAATCTTAAAATATTAACTGGGTAATTATGCCAATTAACATGTAATTTTATCTATGCTCATCACATTTTTATCTATAATAGCGTCATGGGTAACTTTTATTGCTATACATTTCTGAAAGTTAATTAAAATCACTGAGACAGAACCAACAAAAGTCCCTGCTTAAAAAAAAAATTCATTGATATTTAAATAATCAATTTTCCATTCTGAAAATTTACTCCAAATGGAAACTTTGAGATCCACGGCCTCTGTTTTTTTTTCCTTTTCTGTCAACTGCCTTATCATGAGACTCTCGTTGCTAAACATCCCTTAGTTCTCACTGAGGCAGAATAAAAGGCAGGGTAGGGTAGAGGCCAAGTCACTGTGTTCCCCAAGTTTCTGATTTCTGGTCCCTCAGCCTCATGCCAAAGACCACCCGTCACAAAATGAGGTTTCTCCTGGCTCTCCAAACTTAGCAACTGTAGTTCAAGTGATTTCTAGATTCCTGTTCCAACCAGGAGCCCTGGGAGGTGCGAGCAGAGGTGACAAACTAGAATGCACATGTTGAAGATCCCTCATGGCTCCTTGGATCCCAGGGGAGCTGTCTGCACAGTGTGTGCAGATCAGCACGGATCAGCTGATGGGGGAGCAACTGTGGAGAGTCCAGGGACCAGGGCTTGGGGTGGGTGGGGAAACCCTGTCTTTTCCCTCCTAGGGGAAACCCTAGGGGCCTGGCATATCCTTTGGGGGAAGGCTCTTCTAGACTGCCAGCCCTGTGCATGAAGCTCAATCTTTACTTCTATCTATCCACTTTATAAGGGCTTCCCTGGGGGCTCAGCTGGTAAAGAATCCGCCTGCAATGCGGGAGACCTGGGTTTGATCCCTGGGTTGGGAAGATCCCCTGGAGAAGGGAAAGGCTACCCACTCTAGTATTCTGGCCTGGAGAATTCCATGAACTGTATAGTCCATGGGGTTGCAAAGAGTAGGATATGACTGAGCAACTTTCACTTTCACATCCACTTTATAAAACCAAGCCAGTACAATTCAGGACCCACCTTCTCCCATCACAGAGCCACAGAACCACTTTTTGATGAAGTATCTGCAAAGTAATTCTCAGTGTATTCTGATGGAAACGAAAACTTAGCTGCTGCTAAATGCAACCTCCTTCATCTTTAGTAGGCTGCACAAATGCACATTTTTTTCCTTCCTTGATTTGGTTCAATCATCTTTGCTCAGAAAACTGAAGATGATAAATATGTACAGAACTACTGTTTATAGGTCCACAACTACAGTAGCCAAATATTTTATTCATCCTGAGTAAGTCCCCAGGACTCACTAATTCTATCAATTGACTGCGAGAGCAAATGTTTGGACTATGTTTCCTTTGGTTTTTTATTGAGTATCAATCAATTGATTGATCTGTCAGTGTTTATTAGTCATTCCTCACAGCCATGACACAGTGCTAGGTATACGGTAGAAAGGTGTACCAAGCTACGAAGGACAGGGTCAAGTTTGGAAAATGAGCGATCTCCAAGTGTTCTGCCTCATTGAACCCCAGCACCACACCCATGACTGTCTTTCCTCTTCTTGGGACCCCAGAGAAACATTTTTCAACATTTAGAACATTTGTTTGATAATACCTACCATGACCACCTTGCATTCTTTTTCTTTGTGCACTTGCCTTACCTCTTTTCTTGGACTAGCAGTTTCAAGAGATAGGAAACCATCTAATTCATATTTCATTCTCTGTAACCTCTGGTACAGGGTCGAGCACCCAGTAGGTCTCAAAAATATTTAGTGGATTATTTTGCCAGCACTGCCCCCCCCCACTCTTTTTTTTTTCCTTCTCTTTTCCCCCTCAATTCTTTTTTTTTCTTTAAGATTTTTTTGATGTGGATCTTTTTTTTTTTTTAAGTCTTTGTTGAATTTGTTACAATGTTTCTTCTGCTGTATGTTTTGGCCCCAAGGCATGTGGGATTTTTAGCTCCCTTGAGAGTCCCTTGGACTGCAAGGAGATCCAACCAGTCCATTCTGAAGGAGATCAGCCCTGGGATTTCTTTGGAAGGAATGATGCTAAAGCTGAACCTCCAGTACTTTGGCCACTTCATGCGAAGAGGTGACTCATTGGAAAAGACTCTGATGCTGGGAGGGATTGGGGGCAGGAGAAGAAGGGGACGACTGAGGACAAGATGGCTGGATGGCATCATGGACTCGATGGACGTGAGTCTGAGTGAACTCCGGGAGATGGTGATGGGCAGGGAGGCCTGGCATGCTGCGATTCATGGGGTCGCAAAGAGTCGGACATGACTGAGTGACTGAACTGAACTGAACTGAACTGACCAGGGATAAAACCAGCACCCCCTGCACAGGGAAGCTAACTCTTAATCACTGGACCTTCATGGAAGTCCCTGGCCCCTCAATTCTAACAGATGACATTTGTAAAACTGTCTGGTATTGTTCATTTCTAACACTTCTGATTATTTTGGAACATGGTGATAAAAAAAATTGACTTCTTTCTTTGCACATTCATTTTTAAAAATTTGTGGTGCATTTAAATAACCAGGCCCCAATAGGCCAACCTATAAGAACTAAAAAGCCTCTTGATGAAAGTGAAAGAGGAGAGTGAAAAAGTTGGCTTAAAGCTCAACATTCAGAAAATGAAGATCATGGCATCTGGTCCCATCACTTCATGGCAAATGGATGGGGAAACAGTGGAAACAGTGTCAGATTTTATTTTTGGGGGCTCCAAAATCACTGCTGATAGTGACTGCAGCCATGAAATTAAAACACTCTTACTCCTTGGAAGGAAAGTTATGACCAACCTAGATAGCATATTGAAAAGCAGAGACATTACTTTGCCAACAAAGGTCCATCTAGTCAAGGCTATGATTTTTCCAGTGGTCATGTATGGACATGAGAGTTGGATTGTGAAGAAAGCTGAGCACCAAAGAATTGATGGGTTTGAACTGTGGTGTTGGAGAAGACTTTTGAGAGTCCCTTGGACTGCAAGGAGATCCTACCAGTCCATTCTGAAGGAGATCAGCCCTGGGTGTTCTTTACTTTGGCCACCGCATGCCAAGAGTTGACTCATTGGAAAAGCCTCTGATGCTGGGAGGGATTGGGGGCAGGAGGAGAAGGGGACGACAGAGGATGAGACGGCTGGATGGCACCACCAACTTGATGGACGTGAGTCTGAGTGAACTCCGGGAGTTGGTGATGGACAGGGAGGCCTGGCGTGCTGCAGTTCATGGGGTTGCAAGGAGTTGGACATGACTGAATGACTGAAGTGAACTGAACTGATTCTTGATTGACTTATTCTTGATTTTAAAGAAAAGTATGTAGACTGTAGTTTCATTTCTATAGCCCAAATTAAAATACATCATTGAAATGAAAGTAATCCGACAAGAGTGCCATTAGTGAATTCAAAGCCAAATGTTGATAATAATGGTATTTACTTACTGAAATTTAGCAGTATTCATTCAAAAACAACATGCAGCCCTAAGTATCTTAGACCAAAGAACACAAGTAGGTTTAAGTTTCTGGATTCTAATTGGGTAGAAAATAATTTCTTTTCCTCTTATTAACTGTCTCCTTCCATTTTATTATATATCACTTTAACAGGACAGCCATTTGAAAGAGTTCATGGAATCCTAAGATCTTACCTGAAGACTGCAAAAAGGTAAATCACCATTATTTACAAAAGTTAAAAAAAGATCCCAGTAGTTGCAACTCAGTTAAGCCTACTTCTAAGCATATCTCATGTACATATCTGAAAAATGATTTGTTCCATCCATTTGCAAATGCCTTGGCATGAGCAAGGCAATAAGATTCAATCAAAAAGATTTTATAGAGGAAAATCTCTGGCAATCCAGTGGTTAGGACTGTTAGAACTCTGAGCTTTCAGTGCTGGGGGCATGGGTTCCATTCCTGGTTGGGAAACTCAAGAGCCCACAAGCCAAGTAGCATGAACAGAAAAACAAACAAGAAAACAGGTTTCATGGAAAACAATTCCCATCAGAATTATCTGAACTTTTCCTAGGAAGAGCAGAGTCTGATTTTTTTTCTCTGTAGAAAGAGGGAGGCCTCTTCTATGGGCCTAATCTGCTTTGCTCTATCATGATTTGAGATGCTGTATTACCTCGAAAATCACAGTCCAGTATGGAGTGAGGAGGCTGCAGCCCTTGGGCTCCCCATATAGCCAAAGCTGCATGGGGACTTAGACGTCACATAAGCTAATACCCTCTTTTTACAAATGAGGCAATTGGCACTCAGGGAGGGAAAGCAACCATTCTAGGCAGTGGATCCCAAACCTTACTGATAGTGGCTTATTCATGCCATTCATTCAGCAAGTGCTTATTTCACATTCCTCTATGTTAGCACTGTTCTTGGTTCTGGGCATACAGTGATGGTCAAAAAATGTGTGGTCCTTACCCTCATGTGTGTTCAGCACCAAGAACAGTGCACAGTAATGGACAGGATGAATGGGGAAGGGTGGGGAAGGCCAGGAAGGGAAGGCTTGTGCTGAGACCTGAATAAGATACCTTTTGGGCACCTTAACAGAATACCATAAACTGTGTAGTTGATAAACAACAGAATTTTTTTTCTCACAATACTGAGGCTAGGAAGTGCATGATCAAGGTGCCAACACATTCAGCCTCTGGTGAAAGCCCACTTTCTTTTATTATTATTATTAATTTTTATTGGACTATAGTTGCTTTACAACGTTGTTAGTTTCTGCTGTACAGCGAAATGAGTTAGTTACATGTATACATATATCCACTGTTTTTTAGATTTCCTGTCCATTTATGTCCCCACAGATCATTAAGCAGGGTTCCCTGTGGTAAACTGTAGGTCCTTATTCTTTATCTGTTTTATACATAGTAGTGTGTATATGTCAATTCCAGTCTCCCAATTTGTCCCACCCCAAAAGCCCACTTTCTGACTTACAGATGGTTTATCTTTTCACTGTGTCCTTACAAGGTGGAAGTGGGGCAAGGGAGCTCTCTTGGGTTTCTTTTATAAGAGCACTAATTCCATTCATGAGGACTCTGCCTTCATGACCTAAGTCCCACTGAAAGCCCTCACCTCTTAATACCATCACTTTGAGTATTAAGTTTCAACATCTGAATTTGGATGGGGGTAGTGCACAAAAATTTAGTTTATAGCAGAAGAACTAGATGTGGGGTGATCAAAGGGTCAGGGCAGGAACCATTCTAGATGAAGAGAGGAGCACACAGGTTCTTGAGATGGGAAGGAGCCTAAGCTGCTGAAGAGGGGACTGAATTTAGTGAGCCTGGGGAAAGAGGAAGGAGCTGTGATTAAAGGGGAGGTCAAGGCCAAGTCATGTAAGGGCATATAGCGGGTGGTAAGGAGTATGGATTTTTAAAAATTGTAACAGGCAATCAGATTCTTATCAAATTTAGCTTTTTGAAAGGGCATTTTCTTTGTTGTTGTTATTGTTTTAGTGCAGATTCTTGGAACTAAGATTCTGATGAGCCAGATCCAAAGATGGACTAGCACCATTACTGGCCATTTTCTGGGTCTCCAAGTCAGCTCCTTCCAATGTATTGACTCTCTTGCAACCCTTCAGAGCAAGAAACAAGAGGGGAGGGGAGTGTCACCCATTGGACAAACAATTGAAATGGGCCAAATTTTAGCCACAAACACAAAAGATTTTACCTAAAAATACTATTGCAGTCATCTCTGAGCAGACTGTGACATAGGTTAGCTAAGTTTGGGAAAAAAAAAAAAACATCAAAGCCTTCTGTTGATGAAGCTGGTAAATTTGTCTCCTCCCCTGGTCAGGCTGGTCACCCCAGTAAGACATACCCAACCACACTTAGCCATTCCACAGAGATGAGAATCTCTTCTGATTGCACCACAGGCTGATAATCCAGAGAGTGGTAATCAGTGAGTCAGTTGCCAATCTCACAGAAAGGAGACAGATGAGGACTACAGGGGCTGGACCCAAAACTGCCTTTCGTGACCTGGAAGCCTAG
The DNA here is from genome assembly GCA_006408695.1 of Aepyceros melampus. NCBI lineage: Eukaryota > Metazoa > Chordata > Mammalia > Artiodactyla > Bovidae > Aepyceros > Aepyceros melampus. Next base: position 69,720 of record SJXQ01004798.1, read on the forward strand.
GATCTGGTTGTTGATGCTGAACTTCATGCTACCAGTCTTCACCCACTGGGGATAAAATGGCATAGAGGAAGAGATCACAGGGTCAGTACACACCTGGGGAACAGAGATATGACCTAAATGTTACCTGGCCACCAGCCATAAAAGCGTCTCAGGGATTTCACAAGTGTTCACATGCCCAGGCCTTCCCAACCAAGAGTTGAGGCTTGCAATAGACAGGCAGAGCTCCCAACATCAGCACCAGGAGATTCTGGCTAGGAATGCTGGCTCTGATTCCTTATTACCTGTGTGACCTTAGGTAAGTCATTTAGCCTCTCTGGGTCTCACTTGGCTTCTGTGGACAATAGAGAAGAGAACGTGGCCTTGCCAACATCATGGGGTTGTATTTCAAGGCCCAAAGGAAGTGACATTTATATAAGAAAAGGACTTGGAAAGAGTAGAGTACAAAATAAAATGTCTTGTTAGGCTTTATGATCACTGGGAAGTTTGAGGAACTAGGAAATTTATCAGAGTTGAGGTGGATGGTGAAAGGATCAAAAGGCAAAAATTCTAAGGATGGGCTATAGAAATGGAGATTTTTCCATGTGAAACAGAAAAGGTTTGAGAGCTATAGTTCAGTGTGTGACTGGTTCTGCTCGTACTATCATGACTAATTTCTTTCAGCCTCCAGAGGAGAAAATAAAATAAATTACATAATTAAAAGGGGGTGTTTTCTATCTCTGAAAAAATGTCTTTCAAGGATATTAAATACCGGAATGTGTTACTAAAGCACGTTTGGTATTCTTTCTCTAGTGACCTTAGGAGAGATTTGTACCTGGGTATGGGTGGCCTAAACATATTTTCTGGCTGAAGACAGAGAAGAAACTACAGAGGTTTCCTTGCCTTTTTTTTTTTTTTTTTTTAGTTCATGGAATTAAATTCATAGGAATTTTCAGGCTGTAAGCTACATACAGACGGGGAATTCTGTTCACTGATACGTCCCAAGCACCTAGCATAGTACCTGGTATATACTAAGTACTTAATAAATATTCACTGAATGGATTAACAAAACACCATGAACTTGTCCCGATATTTGAAAGCAAGACAGGCCCATCCCTATACATTCATTTGCTCTCTGCTTCACCTGTCTAAACCAGCCCCAGCCACAGAACATTGTGGGCTGGCTCTGTACATTCAGAGCAGTGGCTTCCAACCCCAGGGATTTTGCACAGAGTGGATGAAGTCAAGCCCACTCTGGCTCAACTGGAACCACCCAGCTTTTTCCTAAGATGCCTACATACTGGGATTCCAGATGCTGTTTTTCATTTCAGGGGTAACATTCCACCCAAGTTGCCATTATGGGAGAGAGTTTTTGATGCCAAGCCCGAAATGCAGGAAAAGTAAGGAAATAGGCCTCCTTTTAAAGCAGCTTCCATTCCCAAGATTTCTGAGTAACAGATGAAGGGACTAAAGTGATCAACCTGGTCATGTCTTTGGTGTTGTTTCATAAAAGCCAAACAGAGAGAAGAAAGGATCTAAATTGTTTTCATTTTCCTCTTTTTGAAGTTTCTACCAGCTGTTGATTAAATAATCATATTTTTAAAAGGCAATCTTTCAAATTTGAAAAGGCTGGGAGTTGCCAGGTCCCTGAGGAGGCTCTGATTGTATGCTCACAAGGCCATTGATTAGAATTGTTCTGCTACCCGTGGTGAACGCCTTGTGACCACAATATTCTCTCAGGTACAACAGCTTTTGAGCAGAAACATGCTTCTAGTTAATTATTAAGATCCAGGAAGGAGTGTGACCCTGTGTCTAGGCCTATTATTAGCATCAGGAGAAGCAGAACTGCCAAGCAAGGACTTTTTCCAAAGGCCCCAGTGCACCAGTAAACACCTTCTCCAACCCCATCTCCAGATGAAAAGGAGAACACAGGTCTGGACCACCCTTCAGTGTGAGGAGGGATAAAGAGAACTCTTTGAAGGGCTTTAGGATTGGTCAGCAAGCAAACAGGTTAGAGTTCAGTTCAGTATCTCAGTTGTGTCCAACTCTTTGAGACCCCATGAATCGCAGCATGCCAGGCCTCCCTGTCCATCACCAACTCCTGGAGTTCACTCAGACTCACGTCCATCGAGTCAGTGATGCCATCCAGCCATCTCATCCTCTGTCGTCCCCTTCTCCTCCTGCCCCCAATCCCTCCCAGCATCAGGGTCTTTTCCAATGAGTCAACTCTTGGCATGCGGTGGCCAAAGTACTGGAGTTTCAGCTTTAGCATCATTCCTTCCAAAGAAATCCCAGGGCTGATCTCCTTCAGAATGGACTGGTTGGATCTCCTTGCAGTCCAAGGGACTCTCAAGAGTCTTCTCCAACACCACAGTTCAAAAGCAACAATTCTTCGGTGTTCAGCCTTCTTCACAGTCCAATTCTCACATCCATACATGACCACAGGAAAAACCATAGCCTTGACTAGTCAGACCTTTGCTGGCAAAGTAATGTCTCTGCTTTTGAATATGCTATCTAGGTTGGTCATAACTTTTCTTCCAAGGAGTAAGCGTCTTTTAATTTCATGGCTGCAATCACCATCTGCAGTGATTTTGGAGCCCCAAAAAATAACAGGTTAGAAATTCAGTTCAATACCTGGAATCACAAATGTCACCTTCTATCACATCCTGATCTACATTCACCTCTGACAACTGAAGCTCAGCATCCCAAACTATCACCTTGGAAGGCACAATTAGATGTGAAGTGAATGTCCCACTTTTGAGAACACATCTTTAGTCCTTTTCCTTTGATTCACCCCAGTTCTCTGGCTGAGGGCATTTGAGGTAGACAAGTCCAGTCCCAGTGTAAAGAGGTACAGAGAAGTTAAGTGGCTTGCGTAAGTTAAGTTCATGGGCTAAGGTAGGTACTAGGAGTCCAAGTGTTGGAGTCAGATTGCTTGGGGTCATGTCTTAGTACTTTTACTTAATTAGCTCTGTGGTGAGGGCTTTGGTGACTGAGTTTCCTCATTTGCAAAGTGAAGAGAGTAATGCTATCTGCTTCCTGGGGTGGTTGATAGACTAATAGATAAGGGAACATAGTCAGCAAAGTGCTGAGTACCCTTAAAAGTGAAAAGTGAGAGTGTTAGTCACCCAGTCATATCTGACTCTTTACCACCCAGAGGATGGTACCACCCAGAGGATCCTCTGTCCAAGGGATTTCCCAGGCAAGAATACTGGAGTGGGTAGCCATTCCCTTCTCCAGGGAATCTTCCCAATGTAGGAATCAAACTCGTATCTCCTGCATTGTGGACAGATTCTTTACCATCTGAGTGACGAAATGCTCAATAAATATTACGCATTATTATTATTACTATTGAGAATATTATTATTTTGGAAAGACATCATTGAGCCCACCCTAGTCTGGTGGTTTTCCCACTAACAGTGCTGCACTCAGCAAGCTGCTGGCATTCCCCTTTAACCAATGCTTTCCTTCCACCCCTACCACTTTTCTAACTCAAAACAGTGAGAATGTAAACTCTTTTTAAACATTGTGGACTTTTTTGACTGTTGTTTAAATTTCTGGGCAGGAATGAGGGGACCTGATGGTTCTACATCTTTGTGGCACGTAGTTAAGATTTATCATCAGATATGGCGAAAGGCTGCCACCAGAGGCTTGAGCGGTAGAGTGGAGCACACTCAGCTGGTCTTTCCCAGCATCAACCACCAACCATCAGTCAGTTGGCAAGGGCAGAAATGGTAAGGGAGTCTTGGGTTCCTTGCCCTTAGTCCTTTCTATTCACCAGGGACTTGTGTCACTTTGCATCGGTGACCAGTTGTATGAGGAAGGGAGGAGTCAGGAAAGAGGGAGGGCTCAGGGTAGATGCCTCTGAAGTGATTCTCACTGCTGGCCAGCTGCCATCACATCAGTGGCACCCCCTAAGCTTACATTAGAGTGTGGTGCTCAGAATTGGATGATTTAAATCTCCACCAAAGAGCATACCTGAGGACAAACCCTTCAGAAGATGTTTTCTGAGGTCCATATCTTTATTCTACAATCCACCATCTTCTGGGGAAAACATCTGTGGACTGGGTAGAAATAGTTACTCAGGAGTTCTTGGATAAGACAGCATATGAAAATCTCAGAAGGCCAGGTTTCATTCCCTTTCCCTGCTGGGAGGGTGTACTTTGGGTTTCTCTCCAGAACCTTGCTTAGTGGAGCACAGACAGGGAGAATACCATTCAAGGTCCCTGCCTTCAGGGCATTTATAAAGGAGTTGAAAAAGTAACAGCATAGAAAATAAGTGAGACAACAGAATGAGGCAGGTCCCCTACACAGGTGACACCAAGGCTAAGAATGTCTCTTTTTGAGCCCTATCTCCAGATTTTGGAGGTCATTCACTAATCCACTCTTCCAAAAATTAAAATTTTTGTTCCACATTTCCAAACTTCCTTGAAAAAGCAACACTGTTACTGTTATGTGTTTTGATCTTTCTGGGAAAAAAAAGGGGGGGGGGGATGTTGTTTCAATTCAATTATTGGAATGTGGAACTTGGCTTTCCAAGTTTAGATGACGTTTTCCAGAAGGGTAGAGGTTGTTATGAGTTCCATGCAAATCCATGCTGCTTTCTGGATCAGCTTTTCTCATCATTATTCTTGGAAGTGGAGACTCAGAATTTAAGAATAAATATTACCAATACCTCACATATCAATATTTGTAGTGTAGCTACTCTTATGCTTTATCAGCTTTATCTTAGTCATCTGTAGGCTGCTTTGCACCACATGATATATCAATATTGAAATATGTGGGCTCTGGCAATGGAGAGAACAGAGTTCATATTCTGGCTCTGCCACTTCCTTACTTGGTGAATTTGGGTATCTCCTCTGAGCCTTAGTTCCCTCATCTGTAAAATAGGAATAAATAGCCTTAATTTTCAAGGTGGTTGTGAGGAATAAAGCAGTGAACTGAGAAAAACACAGTTCAGTGTCTGTCTGCCAAATGGGTGTTCCATAATAGTGATAATTTAATAGCTAACAGTATGCGCTGTGCTTCGTGTATATCACTGTATTGAATCCTTAGTACACTCATGAGGTGGCACCAGTGGCAAAGAACCCACCTGCCAATGCAGGAGACATAAGAGACATGGGTTCGATCCTGGGGTCGGGAAGATCCCCTGGAGGAGGGGAGGGCAATCCACTCCAGGATTCTTGCCTGGAGAATCCCATGGACAGAGGAACCTGGGGCGGGGCTCTAGTCCATAGGGTTTCACAGAGTCAGACATGACTGAAGTGACTTAGCACATAGAATGCACACACACCCATGATATAGACAGATATTTTATATATATTTATATACGTAATCATTTTGTCCACTTTATAGTTGAGGAAACTGAGGCACAGAGAAATTATATAACTTAGTTAAGAACAAACAGCCAGGTACTGTCAGAGTTAGACTTTGAGCCCATGATCTATGATCTGAACCCAGACCAGATGGGTCTCCAGAGCTCGTAATATCAACCACAAGAAATGGTGACCATTCTTATCAAGATTATTCAGTTGAAATATGAAATGTTTGGGGCTTTCTCTCTCTTTTTTTTCCTTTTAGAAATTAAAAATAAATTTATTTGGTTGCTCCAGGTCTTTATTGCAGCATGTAGCATCTTTAATTGCAGCCTGTGAACTCTTAGCAGCAGCATGTGAGACCTAGTTCCTTGGCCAGATTGAATCTTGGCTCCCTGCGTTGGGAGGAGTGCAGAGTCTTAGCCACTGGACCACCAGGGAAGTCCTTCTTTTTTATTTAAATACTGAGAAAACTGCTTGACAACTAGATGCACTGATTTGCCTGTTCTTTTCTCAATGCAGAAAGAAAGCTTCCATAGTGCATCTGGCATCATTTGGAAAAACAAAAATTGCTTCCTGTAACCTGGTAATGGAAACAGACTAGTTATATGTGCTTAAAAAATCCAGGGATTTCCCTTCCAAGGGTTTTAGAAGCCTGAGTCAGAAATTATAGATGAAGATTAAATATAAATTTCTCTTTAAAAATTCCAGGAATTTCCTATAGTGAACTTCATTTTTTGTACAATTAGATATATAAGCTGAAAGATTTTAAACTTAAAGGCATAAAAAAGTGTGACGTGGGATGAATATTTTGCTTCGAGCCTTAATGACCAGATTGACAGACTATCACTTATTAACTTGGACCCTAGGTTGATATGCAGCTTGTCATAATGGTGATAAATAATGCACTGATTTACCTTTTATTCTTTGCCAGCAATGGTAAAGTAATCTGTAGATTTGACATGATGTGTTTCCACTAGAAAGACTGCACTTCTCCACTCTATTCATTTTAAATGGGACAAAATTCACATTGTCTGTCATTTCAGTATGGAGAAATAGACAACTAAGGAACATTATTTCATTAAGACTGTCACTGAAACAGAATGCTGATGCCAATAAGTATTTCTGTATATGTTCTTTCTTCTTGATGAAATCTTGTTGGCATGCTGCAGAAGCTGAGTGGTTAAAAAAAAAAAAACCTCAAATGTAAAAATTATAATGCCATTGTCATTATCTGGAAAAGATAATGGCAGAGAAAAAGGACAGTCATAGAAGTTAAAGTCTTTTGAAGGGTGGGAGAAGGGCAGGGACTTTCAAGGAGCTTGGCTGGATTGGCGGCCCTTCGCTCCAGTGTACTAGGCAACGAAGGCAGCCTGGAGGTTTCCACCCACGTTGAACTTTCTTTATTCCACAAATGCACTTTGCTTCCCTGCATCTCTGGGTCTTTTTCATACTGACTCTTTCTCCCTGAAATACTCTATCCACGGACCTTCCCCTAAGCTCACACATTCTTCAGATCTCTGCTTAGAGAAGCCGACCTAGATTCAATCGGATCCTTTGTCCTTTTTTCTTCACTGGGGTCAAACATTGTCATTGTTTACAATTGTATATTTGTGTGATTGACTGCAAGCTCCAAGGGCCTGGGAACTAGGCTTAGTTTTAGGGATCTGTAGCCTTTGGCATAGCGCCTGACACATAGTAGATGCTAGAGAAATATCTGTTGACTTACGACATGCGTGCGTGCTAAGTTGCTTCAGTCTAAAGTTCACCTTAAAGGAACCTCTGCTTAGGCCAGTGCTGCTGCTACTACAAAATAAGATCATAGAGGTCTTCCTTCCCCATCCAGATTGCTTGTACCAATGACACATGAATTTGGCTACACGTTGGACTGGTGTGAAGCAAAGATTCTCTCAGGCTTCACAACAATTTTGGCATAATCTCGGTTTGGTTTACAGTTCCTGAGATTACCAGATTCATAGTGAGATGCTGAATGCCAGAAGGCACTTAGCAGTTTTCTCAGCACAGAGGGGCACTTTTAAGAAAGGCTTGGCTGGATGGCAGAGTTGGCAATTAGTCTGTTCATTACTGAGGTTCACAGAGCTATGATTTTTGAGTTCAGGATTCACACCCTTGTGTGTGTCCATAGTTAAGGCAATTCTGTTTCACTCCAATAGCAGTGTTAGAATGGAAGTGAGTGAAAATGACATGACAATAGGGATAGTCTATAAAAATGTTTAAAAATATTTCTTAATAAATCAAAACACAAATGTTAACAAGTTATTTGTGACATGCTTCAAGGCTGATTGAGTGATTCTCAGGTCCACACTGTGGAAAAAAAGCTGAAAACCACTCAGTGCGTAGACCCCAAGGGCCAGCCAGGACCCTCAGGTTGCCTCCCTTCCTCCTCACCCCCATCACAGGGCAGGCCTACCGGGCGCCTCTGCTTCCTTCCTCTTGAACTCTCTGGGTCTGGAATCAGGACAAAGCAAATCAGAATCTGGCATCAATTTGCTACTCCTTATATAACACTGATCCATCTTGGAGCATTCCATTTACTTGAGCATTTTGACAGTTTTAAAGAAAATAATTTATTTGTTCAGCTTTTGATCAGAATAAACTCAACTGCCTAAAAGTAGAGACCACGGTACATCTCTATTCAACTTCCACCTTCTGCCTTCTTCCCCTCCCAGGCACAGGATCTTACTTTGTAAACACCTTTACGATTTTGTCTCTACCTTTTTTTTCCCTCCTCTCTCTCACTTCTTCTTCACTCGAGGAAGGATACTGTGGGATTGGCTTCTCTTATTACAGGGCCTATTAGTATGCTAGCTTTGTGGGAACCTGGTCACTTCATTCATAACACGGCCTAGGAAAGCCCAAGAACTCAAATTCTTCCTTCAACCTGGGCAGAGGGGTATGTCCATGACAGTACCTTGTCCCATGTTCTTGAAATCCCTGACTTCAGCTTTCCTCTGTTCCTCAGAAATGCCAAAGGAAAAAGATGAAGCTGTCGAAAGTGACCTGTTTCTTTCCTAATGGGCTGATCCAGGCTCCCAGTCCTCGAAGAGCCGTTCTCTTTCTGGAATTGGGTTTTCCCATATGAATAATGTAGTATCCAGAGCATTGTACTTACAGTCGGAAGACCCGGTTGCAAGTTTGGACACCACTACTTACCAGCTGTGCTACTTAGGCAAGTTACTTCAGCTTTCCGAATTTATTACCCATCCTCAGGATGGCTGCCTTGAGATGAGTATGCCTAGACTTTATTCCATTATTACTCTTAAAAGGGGCTGAGGGAGGCGGAGGGAGAGGGAGGAAGAGAAGGACAGAGGGAGGGAGGGAGGGAGAGAAAGAGAGAATCTACTGACCCGTTTCCAGCGGAGGTTCAGGGAAGGCCTCCCAGGACTGGCCCCAGGCACCTTTCCCCGGAGCCTGCAAAGCCTCCTTGCCGCTGTTGTTTGCCCCTGCCCCCAACCCACCCCTGGCGCAAGGCTGACTTGACGTGGCGCAGCTTATAAGGAGGTGTGAGTTGTTGGAAAACTGCGAATAATTCCAGTTGTCGGTCACTCCCATTCACTCTAACGAGCTTCTCTGACGGGCCGGGCAAGCCCGCCTCTCCTCGTTGGGGTCCCATCCCCCTTCTGACCCCCACTCAGCCTCCTCCTTCGGGAAGGGTAGCGCTGAAGACTGCGCGGCTCACCCCTTCCCGGGCAGCCCTCGGCCTGCGTCCTGCCCCCTGCGCCCAGCTCGCCCGGCACTCGCACTCGTACGTTCAGGAGCTCCCCCTCGGGGCGGCGCGCGGTGGCCGCCCGCGGGGTTGGCAGCGGCGCCCACCGCGGGGCGGCCCCGGTGACTCGCCCGCCTGCCCGCCCACGTGCGTGGAGAGGAGCGAAGCGCAACCA
>SJXQ01004798.1:79181-136144 GCA_006408695.1 Aepyceros melampus
TAACCCGAGCCCCGCTGCCACGACCCATATTTGCATAATTCGGTCCCCCCCAACTCTTTCGGACTCAGGGCTGGAGATGCGAGTCGGGCTCCCCTCCGAGGCGTCGTCTTGCCGGTGGTCAGCGCGGGGGCCGCAGGACTGGCCGGAGCGCAGGCGGAGCGGGCTGGCGCACGTGGTAAGAGGGCAGCTTTCTTTTCTTTTTAAAGAAACGGGAACTTTTCACGTTTTTGCCGAGGGTGGGGGTACTTCCAAGGGTGCTAATCTTGCCGCTACTTCCTGTCTTTCCCCTTTTATTTTTAATCTCCAATTGGAAAAGTGCGCGCAGCGCCAGCAGAAACTTTCCTAAAATTTCTCTGGGTGTTTTAAGTCAGGAAGATGGCCGGCCAATTACGAGGCGGGCAGAGGGAGAAGCGGAGCGCGAGAAGAGGAGCTGAGGCCCCTCACCGCCGCCCCGGGGCCCTGACCGCCGCGCGCGCGGAGCCGGGCGGGAGCCGGTTGGCCGCGGCAGGTGAGCGGCGGGAGAGCCGCCTGCAGCGCCGCGCTGCCTCCACGGCGTGGCGCCGTAGCTCTCGGTAGCCCGCGCCCCCACGAGGCTGGGGTTGTCCTGGCTGGCCGCGGGCTAGGACAGGGCCGGACCCTAGAGGCAGTCCCGCTCAAGGTCCCAGGCCTCGGCTGCTTTGGAGGCGGGAAAGGGGTGGCAGGCGGCCGCTCTCCAGGTTTGGGCAATTGAGACCAGCCTCCTACGAAGCCCCAGCCAGGCTCGGAGCGCTCCCAAGGCGGGCCAGGGCGCGCCGGGAGATAGGAGAGGTCAGAACAGCCGACCAGAGTCTGGACCTCTGAAAAGTTTAAAAATTGTTTTGAGAACTAAGCATAAAGGTTCTTGTCGGGGCCAGTTTTTTTGTTTTGTTTTTTACCTCTCCACGGTAAAAGTGTGTACGGTGATGGCTACTCGAACCTGGCGTTAGCGTCACCGTTTGCTATCACTCTGGACCTCGCTGAGCTCTCCGAGGTGGCTCTTGGCCAGAGAAAGGAAGAATATTCCTCTTAATGTGTGTTTTTGGAGTAGGCTCGGGTGCGGGCAGAGCGCCCCTCTGGAGGGTTTTGGGGGTGGGGGACTGCGGTGGCGGTCGGTCCAGGCAGTGTGAAGGTGAGGATGGGTGTTTTCGCAGAGCACCCTGTCGAGCAAACCCAGGCGCCCGCTCTTGCCGACCAGTCACTCTGTTGGAGAGGCGGATGCACGGGCGCGCTGTCAACAGGGAGGTGTGTAGCGTAAGGTGTGCGAGTGGGTGTGTGAAGAAGGCGGCGGGGGCTGGAATGTGTGTAGCGGAAGTGGAGCGCGTGTGAGTGTAAGAGTGTGTGTGCGTGTGGCGGGGCAGGGTGAGTGTCCAAACCTCCATCTGGACGCCCCCACACAGCCGACCGCCCAGACGCGCCGGGAAGGGCGCCCGCTAAGCGCAGCAGCTGACGGGGGGCGGGGAGCGCGCGGGCAGAGGAAGGGGGGTGTCTCCGCCTGAGGATTTCTCTCGAAGCTCCCCGCAGTTATCAGTTCCTCTGAGGGTCCACCCCCCCCCAGGTGCCCAAAATACTTAAACAAACAAACAACCCCAAACCTGTTCCGTTTTCGCTCCTGTATAAATAGAACAGACTTTCCAAAAAAGCAATACCGCATTCACTCTTATCACCAGCCACTTCTTTCCACCAAGTAATTCAGAAAAAAGCAGTCAGCTTCCGTGAATGCCTGCAGCTTTTTTTTTTTTTTCTTTTCTGCCTCCTTTTGCTTGCGGTTTTGAGCTGCCAAGAAAGTGAGTAGGGGTTTGACTATAGTGTCTCGGCTCCGTTCGGTTTCTTTCCGAAGTTTAATTTTCCGGAATGGCTCCCAAACAAGGGCTGGGGAGGCGGAGCTGCCGGCACCGGATCTTCGCCTTTTTTGGAAAGTCCCGGAGAACCGGAATTCCTCCCCGCCCCGGAGGCCGCGCCGTAGCCGGGACCCAATCGCTCTCCCACAGTGGCCTAAGCCGGACCGGTGGCGCGGCCCATCGCTGCCGGGCTCTGAGCCCTGGACCCGGGCTGCGGCTCGGCCGCCTGCCCCAGACCCCTGCGGGGTGCAAGCTGGGAGTCGCGAGCCTGGAGGAGCCCGCGCAGCCGAGCCCCTATGCAAATAGGCCATGTGACGGCAAAAGCCGCCAGGCCCAGCCCTGTTCCTCAGTCCATATATGGGCAGTGACGTCACGGGCATTGAGGACCTGCCCATAAATACTTAGAGCAACACTTTCCGTCTAACCGAGAGAGCAGCAATTGATTAATAGCTCGGCGAGGGGACACACTGACTGTTATAATAACACTACACCAGCGACTCCTGGCTTCCTAGCCGGAACCCAGGCGAGAGTCAGTGGCAAATAGCCATCTTTCTTCTTAAGAAACCAGCAACTTGTTTGCTAGTTTTAGATCTGTTAGATTTTTTTTTTTTTTTGAGGGGGATAGTTGCTTTTAAGTGTGGAGGGCACAAGGAGATACCAACCTAGGCTCAGTCCAATCCCTCTCCAAAACGGCTTCTCTGACACTCAAGGTAGCGAGGGAGTTGGGTCTCCAGGTTGTGCGAGGAGCAAATGATGACCGCCAAGGCCGTAGACAAAATCCCAGTAACTCTCAGTGGTTTTGTGCACCAGCTGTCTGACAACATCTACCCGGTGGAGGACCTCGCCCCCACGTCGGTGACCATTTTCCCCAATGCCGAACTAGGAGGCCCCTTTGACCAGATGAACGGAGTGGCCGGAGGTAAGCCGCGTGCCCCCTTCGCGAACCGGGACTCACTCAGCTCGGAGGTGGTGGGTGGGTTTTCGTGCGTGTGCGGGACTTGGAGGAGAGGTGGAAGGTGTTGATTGAACTGGATTTGAAGAACAGAAGGGGGTGCAGGAGGAAAGCGGGAGCGGGGACCCGGGCGTTGGAGCTGGGCGCGCGGGCAGATGCACCAGGTTGCCAGCGAGCGAACCGGCGTGCGTGCGCCGCGGCGCGCCCAGCCCCGGGCGGGCTTAGGCATAAGAGTAGGAGGTGGTGCCCCACCAGGCTTCGGGGCTTATGCGAGCCTTAATGCCGGCGGCACCCAGCCTCCCCAATCCCGGGGTAGGGGCAAAGTGATGGGGCAGTTCGGGGCTCTGGAGGAAAGCTGAGCGTCTGGAGAGCGGAGCGGCGGAGATGCCCAGGAAGCGTCCGCCGCTTCCTCCTCGGTAGAGGAGACCCGGGGAAAATCTCGGAGAGCGCTCCTCCTGCGGTCTGAAGGAGCGCCCCCACCTGCGCGCTGCCAGCGAAGTTGAGGGGGTTGGCCCGGCGGGGAGGAGGAGATGGAGGGCGGGCAACGGCGGGAAGCGGCCCCGTGGCTGCCGAGGGAGGCCCGTAGGGCGCCGGCGCCGCGAGTTTCCTTGGCGGTGGCAAGTGGTCTCCCGAAGCCCGCGCACCTTCCCCGAAGCCCTGCCACTGCCTTTGCGCTGAGGCGAGGCCGCGCAGGTGTGGGACAAGGCTGAAAAGATTGGGAAAGGAAACCTATTTAGACTCCTTCCATGGCAGAGCCCGATTCCCTGCAGCGGCGGGAGAGGGAGGGAAGGAAGGAACCTGGGGTGGGGAGCAGCTGGGAAATCATTGACCCCCTTCTTTGGCTCACCTCTCAGGCTGCCACCTTCGCTGCACTGGCTGGGGTCAGTCTCCTGGGTAGTGCCTGCCCTAGCTGTGGGACCTCAGGCAAAGGAGAGAGAACTTCCAGGCAGATGGGGAATTTTTAATACTGCTGCTGCTATTATTGGGTGTTTTCATTGGGGACTGGAGCCACAGATGGCTGTATGTGGTGGGGGTGGGGGTGGGGGTAGCTCATCCTGCTTTCCTGGAGGTAGTTTGAATCCTAGACTGTGGCTGGCTTCCACAGTAGGATCCTGGGCTAGCCTCTCCTTACTGTCTTTGGGCCACAATTTCCCCACCTGTTGAATTCCGCCCCGGCTTTACAGTGCTGGAGTCCTTGGGGTGGGACTTATGTGAGACCAGAAGGGTGAGAAGGGATTCTTGGCTGCATTCTCAATGCTCCACCTCCATTCTTCTTTTCCCTTCCCCAGATGGCATGATCAACATTGACATGATGGAGAGAAGAGGTCCTTGGATCTTCCATATCCCAGCAGCTTTCCTCCGGTCTCAGCACCCCGAAACCAGACCTTCACTTACATGGGCAAGTTCTCCATTGACCCTCAGTACCCTGGTGCCGGCTGCTACCCTGAAGGTATCATCAACATTGTGAGTGCAGGCATCCTGCAGGGGGTCACCTCCCCAGCTTCCACCACAGCCTCCTCCAGCGTCACCTCTGCCTCTCCCAACCCACTGGCCACTGGACCCTTGGGTGTGTGCACCATGTCCCAGACCCAGCCTGACCTGGACCACCTCTACACTCCGCCGCCGCCTCCTCCTTATGCGGGCTGTGGAGGAGACCTCTACCAGGACCCCTCTGCGTTCCTATCAGCAGCCACCACCTCCACCTCCTCCTCTCTGGCTTACCCACCACCTCCTTCCTATCCGTCCCCCAAGCCAGCCACGGACCCAAGTCTCTTCCCCATGATCCCAGACTATCCTGGATTTTTCCCCTCACAGTGCCAGAGAGACCTACACGGTGCAGCTGGCCCAGACCGCAAGCCGTTTCCCTGCCCCCTGGACTCCCTGCGAGTCCCCCCTCCACTCACTCCGCTCTCCACCATCCGCAACTTCACCCTTGGAGGGCCCAGTGCTGGGGCCGCAGGGCCAGGGGCAGGCGGAGGCAGCGAGGGACCCCGGCTACCTGGCACTGGCTCGGCAGCGGCTGCCGCAGCCCCCTACAACCCACACCATCTGCCACTGCGGCCCATTCTGAGGCCTCGAAAGTACCCCAACAGGCCGAGCAAGACCCCAGTGCACGAGAGGCCCTACCCGTGCCCAGCAGAAGGCTGTGACCGGCGCTTCTCCCGCTCGGACGAGCTAACCAGGCACATCCGAATCCACACGGGGCACAAGCCCTTCCAGTGTCGGATCTGCATGCGCAACTTCAGCCGCAGCGACCACCTCACTACCCACATCCGCACCCACACTGGCGAGAAGCCCTTTGCCTGTGATTACTGCGGCCGCAAGTTTGCCCGCATGATGAGAGGAAGCGCCACACCAAGATCCACCTGAGACAGAAGGAGCGCAAGAGCAGCGCCCCATCCTCGGCGGTGCCGGCTGCCTCCAGCGCCTCTTGCAGCGGGGGCGCGCAGGCCGGGGGGACCCTGTGCAGCAGCAACAGCAGCACTATTGGTGGAGGGTCCCTCGGCCCTTGCTCGTCTCGGACCCGGACGCCCTGAGATGAGACTTACGTTGACACACCAGCTCTTTGAGGCCCGGAGGCCCTTCGTCCATTGGAGCTGCACGACCAACACTACCACCCATTCCTGCCCTTCCCTCATTTCATTGGGCAAAGGGCCTTGAAGGAGCCTAGCACTGCCCCCACCCCGCCCCCTCCTTTCCACTTAGAAGCAGGTCTTAGCCTGCTTCTAAAACTTAGCCCACCTTAGTCTGTCTGAGGTGAGTTGACTGTCACCCCAAATTAATGGGGAGGCTCAGAAGGGAGTTGGGTGGGGGGGCCTCTGGCCTAGAGGGCTGAGGCCTGACCCTACTTTAAAGGGTTGTTTGACTAGGTTTGGTGCCCCTCTCTTATTTTGACTGGTTAGTTTTTTGACTCTGGATATCAGAACTGATTTGAGACTTTTTCTACAGTAGTTTGGGAGATGCTGATCTCTTCAGATGGGGACAGCAAAAAGGCAGAAGCAAAGCTGATGTGCACTTTAACGGCCTGGGACTGATTTGGGGGATGCTGTACAGTGGGCGAAGCATGGCCTTTACGCTGCATTCTGTTGCCCTAGAAGTGAATCAAGCTTATCTAGTCATCTCAACCCTTTAAGCAATATGTATTATAAACTTAGAGAACAGAAGTGCAATGTGATGGGAGGGACATAGCAATACCTGCTCCTTTTTGAGTGGTTTGAGAAACGTAAAGACTATTTTTTCAGTGTATATCCATTCAGATTTTGTGTATTTTTGATGTGCACTGTTCTCCAAGTTCTGAACTTTTGGGAAAAGAAAAACATTTATGATCTCTTGCAATGAGTCAGAGGTTAACTTATTAAAGGGGGATGTACATATATTCTCTGAAACTAGGATGCATGCAATTGTGTTGGACGTGTCCTTGGTGCCTTGTGTGATGTAGACAATGTTACAGGGTCTGCATGTAAATGGGTTGCCTTACTATGGAGAAAAAAATCACTCCTTGGGTTTAGTATGGCTGTATATTTCTGCCTATTAATATTTGGAATTTTTTTTAGAAAGTATATTTTTGTATGCTCTGTTTTGTGACTTAAAAGTGTTACCTTTGTAGTCAAATTGCAGATAGGAATGTAAATAATGTTACTGGAGCTGACTTGTTTGGTTATTAGCTCTTAATAGTTGTGGAAATATAAATGATTTATTCTAACACAAAACCACTAACTGAAGTTCAGATAATGAATGGTTTATGACTATAGTGTAAATAAATACTTTTCAACAATATTTTTGCTGCAGAAATTATTTATGCAAGATTTATTGGGTGTGACTTCAACAATACCCAGTGGGTTTTAGTACTTTGACCAAACCATGATCTCCAAGTTTTCTTTGCTAGTCTCCACGTCGGCCCTCTTGCTGCAAAGCAATCTCCATTCATAATCAAACGCGAGCATTCGCTGGCGTTTGGGGATTTCCCCCATGCAATAGTGTAAAAGTGGGGAGGCGTTGTTTTGACTCATTGTTCCGTCCTCTGTAACAGCCTATAGCTTCTCTCTGCTCCTGAGTGGGCTCCGGAAAATAAATACTTACAAACAAGTGCCCACTCGGAGACTACACATTTGCAACTGCTTTCAGAACCCTGACCAGAGCCTGGAACTCAGACGAGATGTGGCTTTGTGGAAAGTGTGGTGGCGTGGTCAAGCTGGAAATGACTTTCAGGTTCCAGGATTAGTCTCATGACCACAGAAAACTTTTTGAAAAGCGCTATCGCCTCTTCTGATCAAAAATGCACTCAGACACTGCTGATGACAGTATTAATGGGTTATCAAAGGAATTACCCCAGGACTCATTTCTCTCCAGACGTCTCCCCAATTACACCCATTTGGAAGATCATTCTCTGCCATAGGTCTGGTGGGTCTAAGGACAAATACCCAGCTTTTTAGTTGATGTACAGGTGTACACCAGCCTTAAAATCTCAAAAGACAGTCTGAATCAAATAGGAAAATATGGCCCTTCGTTGGATAATGCTTTGCAGAACAATACTCTAGGGGTCATTTTAGTACAAGCCTTTTGTAGTAATTTTAAAGTATAAATTAACTGACACCCCCTCCCCCTGACAATATCTATCTATAATACAATACAGATTGTCTTTGTTATCTTTCTTACTCTTAAAACTGGACCTGAGTAATATTTAACTTCACTTACTGCCTCTGGATCCTTACACAAGCGTAACACGTTGGAGTGCCCACTGTCTAGATACATCATCTGAAAACTGTGTCGTCTGTCCTTTGTCACTAAGACATGGCTGACAATAGATGGCTTGTTTTTTAGAACAGCAGACAGTGGCTGCTACTCAGGGAAACTTTTTTGGCCCTTACCAGCACTAGAATTTGAAATTTGATTTGTGGGGATAAGTAACCCTTATTTCTTCCCTGTCCTCATTTCAAAGATGCACAATACCCCTCATAACTACTAAATGGAACTTTCTAAACCCCGGTGTCAGATCGTTCTAAGTGACTGGTGTCATCCCATTAGATTCATTATTTCCTAGTTTGTTGGCATAGTATCATCCTTGCTTGGCCAATTTTGTTAAAGAAGTTTTGTATATACAATAATGCCATTTTGATAATTGTTTTTAATAATACTCTCCTACTAGAACATCATTAAAAAATAAACCTAAATGAAAATGAAATGTTAGTTGCTCAGTCTGGTCGGACTCTTTGCCATTGCATAGACTGTAGCCTGCCAGGCTCCTGTCCATGGGATTCTCAAGGCAACAATACTGGAGTGGGGTGTCATTCCAGGGGACTTTTCTGACCCAGGGATCAAACCCAGGTCTCCCATGTTGCAGGCAGATTCTTTATAACCTGAGCCACCAGCGAAGCCATGAATACATGTAAGTTTTATGTGATTATAACTGTCTTGCCAAGTTTTAATTTTAGAGCACCTTCAATCAAGACAAGGTAAACAATCATTTACAAAGCAACAGACTAAAGTCTTTTTTTAATAAGATGAAAGACATTTTGATAGTTAAATTTATTACATAGTCACTTTTGCCTTGATGTAGGTTTGGTGACCTGGCATTACCATACCATAAGGAATACACCTTGGTGTTTTTTCAGAGCCAACTTTCTGGGTTTTACTCCTTGATTTCAACATGTTAGGTCAATCTTTAATCATATTTTACTCTGCTTGAAACATTCAGGATACTTTCCACAGGTGTCTCATTCTTTTTACTCAGCCCAAGAAATAAAGCATATAAAGCTAATACGTCTGCTTTTAGTCAATATGCTTTATTAAATAATATTATAGATGTTTCAGCTGTTACTGGGAATTCTTATTAAAAATAAATGTCCAGAGACTAATTCCTTAAAGATTATAATGCAGTTGAGATGGTTCAGTACACATTAAAAATAGGTATACTAATTTTAGGTTAGGTTTCCAACTATTTGTAAACCGGGCTATTTAATTTCAATATC
The DNA here is from genome assembly GCA_006408695.1 of Aepyceros melampus. Lineage (NCBI taxonomy): Eukaryota > Metazoa > Chordata > Mammalia > Artiodactyla > Bovidae > Aepyceros > Aepyceros melampus. The sequence goes on from SJXQ01004798.1 coordinate 87,959, forward strand.
CTAACTGCTAATGAAACTAAGGCAAATTGTTTGGTATATATTAAAAATGGTTGTAGTGATATTTTAACAGTTCAATACAACTTTGGGGGTGGTGGTGGGAAGGAAAGGTCACTATCCCCTCCCCACAAGTGCCTACAATGCTGCCAATCCAAAGTAGTTAAACAAGTTTTACAGAAAACGCAAAGACAAGAAAATATTTAAGTCCAAAGATTCTTTCCTCCAAGAATGAAAGTTGTTTTTCTTTTTTCTGCACTAGCTTATTTTCCTTAGGTTAAATATAAAAGCAGTATTTTTGGTGCAGCAAATAGTATGGTTGCATGTTAGATAATTTCAGATGTGTTTTCAATCAGGCTGTTTCAAAGATTACACACAGGGAAATAAAACTATTCAGTTTATATTATTACTTGGACTTTAGAATCTCCAGAAGACCCCCAGTTTTTTACTACAACATAATTTACCATACAAACTGTGAACCTTTTACAGTAATTCAAATATAGACATCATAGCAAGTAATATTTTCCTTCTCCATTTTGCAATAATCAAATAAGGTTACTTCTAAACAATTTCAAAATGCCTTTATTTTCCATAAATACAGATTTTAATCCAAAAATGTAAATATCCCTGGATCAGAAGATTATCTATATGGGGCTTAACAAATGATTTCCTTCTTTGACACTTATTGTACTGTAAGAATCAATGGTCAGCTTCTGTGTGTGATGGGAAGTTCTGAATTCAGAACAGGAGAGTTACAAGAGTGGCCCTGCCTTCAGGTTAGAGTTGAATAGTAATGGGCAGAGTCCTGAATTAAAGACACACTATTGCTTCTTCAGTGAGCAGAACTAGAGCACAAGATTCTACTATTTGGAATAGATCAGTGACGAGAATCCTCCTGAGATGCCTAGACTAATGCACCTACAAGGGGACAATGCAGAGGAATAAAAGGTGTCAGTTTTAGGAAAAGTTAAAGGCTGTTAGTGTTGAAAGGTCAGATAACCCACTCCTGTTGACCAACATACATTACTTTAAAAAATGGTTCATCATTTTCACTGGTAAACAGCAGTTAGTGTAAATCCCATCCATGCAACTCAGACTTAATAAAAAAAAAATCAATTCCCGTAAAGTAGTAGGTAGATATATAATACTCTAAATTGATATAACCAGAGAATTAAAAAGCTTTAGAAGTATTAGACAAACTTTCATCGATGAAAGGCAGTTATTGCATTTGTTATTCAACAGAAAAGTTAAGTGATTAGTATCATTGTGCTCATTAGTCTTTGTAGGAGAAGACAACCTTTTCCCACAGTTGTTACCCATACATATTGCTAATTGCTAAGTCACTTCAGTCGTGTCCGACTCTGTGCAACCCCATAGATGGCAGTCCACCAGGCTCCCCCGTCCCTCGGGTTCTCCAGGCAAGAACACTGGAGTGGGCTGCCATTTCCTTCTCCAATGCATGAAAGCGAAAGGTGAAAGTGAGTCGCTTAGTCAGGTCCGACTTAGCGACCCCATGGACTGAAGCCTACCAGGCTCCTCCATCCATGGGAGTTTCCAGGCAAGAGTACTGTAGTTGGGTGCCATTGCCTTCTCCGACTCATACATATTACAGGAATATAAGGAAGCACAACAGCAGCACATGATCATATCTAAGAGTTTATGCAGAAGGGTGCAAGGCTTTTCTGCATATTTTGTCTTTGTGTTAAGGATATTCTTTCCTCAGTGGCTCACTAAAACAAGTTAATTTTGTTTTCACCATTAATTTACTCAGAATTTATTAGTGAACCAAAAGTTCCACTGTTCTTACTGAACTAAATTATATATTGCTGTTTTGGCCTGCGATAATTTCAGTAACTCTTTTGAAAAGCACCTTAGTCTTTCCATTCAACTTGCTTGTACGTGAAAACTTTAAAAATTTTCATAATGAAGTCTGGAAAAACAATTCCTCCCTTATTACTGTCTTATTGCCAGAATGAATTTGTAGGTTAGTTTAATGTACTCCAGGTTGTATTATAAGTTAAACATCATCCATCATCAACAATTGTTATAAGTTGGTCAACTTTTTGCTACAATATAATTCAAAACAGGTAGGTATGTAATTGATAATAATACATATTCATCACTGTTATGAAAAAAAAAAACCCTTGTGAACAATTTTAAAGGAAGTCATCATTTGCATATCTAGAACTTAATTTCAAACAAAACAGCATGAAGAAGGGCTTCAAACACCCCCTAAGGTATAATGAATCACACCAGAATGGGACACTGTCATAAAACAACTTAGCAGCCTGGAAGAAATGCATTATGCCTCTGTGAGGTTTTACAGCACAGTGGTAAATCATATTGAGTACCATCTTTTTTGTTTTCTAAGAAAAATCATTAAGAATTTGCTTTTCCATTCTAAGTTTGGGAACAAACCTTCCTTCACTCTGGGCCTATGTAACTCAGTGTGCAAAGAGGCAAAGGCACATACTGCTTCCCTACAGGGTCATCACTTTCCACCATAGGAAATCCCTCTTTATTACAGATATTAGAACTCAATTACTACCTGGGTAAGTCAATCAAGAGAGCTTAGACAACAGCTGGGCAAGTTTTAATTTATTTATTTCTGCAGTTTGTTTTTATTAAAAGTTTTGTGAAAAAAGGAATCCTATAAATAGTAAAAAGGGGGGAAACAGGAGTGTTCCTTGGCCTGAAGCAAACGGTGTCAATACATTTGTAAACAAGGTAAAGCTGCTCAGCCTGTTAAAAGGACAAAGATAAAACCAGTCACAGATAGCACAAGTGTTCAAGAGGTTCGGAGTGGGAAGTGTTTTGTCCCAAGTTTGGGTGCCCTAAAGTGGCTAGCAATATAGTTAATTTTCAATTCTCTAGCCCTGGTCATCTGTGCCTCTCTTCCTGCAGAAAACCCACCCCAGATGAAGCAAGCACTGAGGGGGCTGTCCTAAGAACACTGCCACCAACACCACAGCTGGAACCACCAGCCCCTTGAACATTAGAGCTCCTAAGAGAATTTGAAACAGTCATCAACATTTTCCTCTACGTTTGCAGGAAAATACTGGAAGTAAATAGGGGCACAAAGAATTCAACAGCTGGCTACCAGTGTTTTACATTCAGTTGTTTGGAAGCATACTGATTCAACTCTGGTTAGAAAATACAGAATTACTTTATTATTTCCTAAAGTACATTAAGACATAAGTCACTTCAGGATAATACAGTTTTTGCACTGAAGGTGAACCTGCAGTAAAAACGTCTGCTCAACTCTAGATCTGGAGACTCAGTGGGGGAAGCCCTAAGTGATCATTTGTCACTGAGATACACAGGTGCTTGAATTGCTTAGTTTTTGCTGCCAGTGTAACCGAGATATGGTTACTGGGCAAGGGTAGGAAAGAAAATAAATCTTGTCCTCTACATGCATAGTTAGTTTGAGTGTAATCCCTCAAATCTGAAAAGATGGATTTAATTTTCACAAAACTTAATTAGGCCGGACAGCTCACTTTAAATAGTAGTTCAGCTCTTTAAACCTGTTTTTACCAATGACTTGACCTAAAAACTATTCAAACCACTAGGTCATGCAAAGTCAATAAGTTAGAACTATAACAATAAGCAGTAAAAGGACATAAGGACACAAGTGGAAAACAAACCCTATTTACCCAAAGGAGGGCGGAGAAAACCACTTTGTATATTTTGAATAGGATGGGAACAGAGGAAAGAAAAATTTCATTATGGCTTTAAGATGGAAGCACTTCAGATAAGTCCCCTGCCCCCTCCCCCTCCCCCCACTCCAAACCCCAGTGGCAGTGACAGAGCCAGAAAACCAACCTAGCTTCCCCGCCTACTCCGCCCCCAAAACCGTGCCCGGTGGTTGCAATCCAGTCGCCCGCGCTTCCCAAGACTCCCGAGGAAGCGGCTACTGCCCATTCCAGTAGATCCAACACCCAGGCTGGGGGAAGGAAGAAAGCCCTTGTGATGGGGTTGCGGCCAGCCAAGCCTAGATCTGAGCAGGGCAAGTGCTCGGCCCACCGCTTTAGGGCGCCGGCGGCTTCAAGGGAAGACCTTGGGACCTGGATAAGGCTCCCCCTCGCACCAGAAGTCATCGGCCTGCGGGGTCTCCAGGAGCCACACTTCTCGGGGCAGGTCACAGGCCGAGCCGGAGGCCTCCTTGGCCCTGACAGGCTCCAGCACTCGGTAATAGTGGCAGTCCCGGCCGTCGTCGGGGTCGTAGGGCGGGGCCAGGATGTCCAGAAAGGCGGCGGGCCCGTCCACAGCGTCGATCTGGTGCAGGTTGTCCCGGTGCGGCGTGAGAAAGCATGGGCCGCTGGCCTCCGTGTACTCTGCCCGTGAGCGCAGCACGCCCGGCTGTACCGCGTCCCGCTCCCGGGGCTGCAGAGGCGGCTCGAACTGCTGCTCTGGTGGCAGGGCCCGCGGCCGCTGCCCGCTGCCCACCTCCAGCTTGTCCATGCAGCTGATGCGCACGGTCCCATAGAGCACCTTGAGGATGCCGTGCATGCCCGGGTGGTCGTGCAGCGGGATGGAGGTGCCGCTCTTAGCAGGAACACGCCGAGGCTGAAGCCGTCGGTCTCGCAGATGTGCATATAGGTGACGGGCGGCAGGTTGGGCCGCAGCGGCTGCAGCGTGGCCTTACGCGGAGAGATGTTCAGGTCCTCCGCGCGGACCTGGGTCAGCAGGCTCTTCAGCTTGCTCAGGTTCTCCGGGAAGCCTTGCGGTATCGGCGCCTCCGGGCCTGGCGCCTCGCCGCGGTCGGAAGAGCTGCGGCCGCCCCCGCTGCCCCGGAAGGTGAGGCACGCCTGGCGGGCGATCCGTTGGATCAGGGAGGCCATGTTGTCTCGGGGCATGCCCTGCAGTTCCTCTGCGTGCCGAGGCCGACCCCCTCCGCCCCCAGCTCTCCTCCGCCCCTTGCGGTCGCCGGCGGCCGCCACGGCTGCCCGCAGCCCGGAGCGAGGCTGGAGGCCCCGCAACTACCGGTCAGTCGGGCGCACGGCACCACAGCCGCCAACCGCAGCAGCCACGCGCCGGCAACCGCCGGGCGTGCCTGCCTCGCGCCCCCTTTGAGCGCGCACGCGCACGGCCCACAACCCGCACTCACGCTCTGGGAGCAGGCACCGGCCGCGCGGACGGTGGCGGGCTTTGCCTTACGCCAGAAGCTCCATTCATGCGGCCCGCACCTACGACGGTGATCAGGCGTTCCCGGCGCCCTGCAGAGTATGCTGGGACTTGTGGTCCGATATTCCGCATGCGCTCTGAGAGAGTTCCCTTTGTCATCTGGAAAAGGGAAGGATTAGATTTGGGGTCATAAATCGACCTGCATTATGATTCCAAGGTGTTTGCTTCTTAGAAGAAAGGCGAATTGGGGCACAAGCGAAACAGCCAATTAACTACAACTCCCGGCATTCCTCGGCACGTTGGGGTGACGCACTTCCGTCTTCCGGCTTGTGGTGTAGTGCAGGCTCCTGGCCGTCACCGGAACCGGGCAAGAGGGTCGTTAACCTTCTGGCGCCACTCCGGCCTAGTACGCCCTCCAAGGTCGTTTTCCTGTGGCCTTAACCCTGGAAGGAGGCTGTTGAGTTAACTTTAGCTCCTTGTGGCTGCACAGGCAGCAGTATGTGCTGTACCGCGCTTTCGTAATTTTCTGTTTCTGAGGAGATGAGAGGGTCACCACAGCCGTCCCCAGCTGTTGTTTGCATCAGGGTCTGAGGACGCTGCTCTTCTGGTTACAGAGCACAGTAGGTTTTTTTTGCTGGAGCTTCAAAGGACATTTGGTCACTGATTCTGTATACTGTTATCAAACCCGAGTTTGCATAAGAAACACCTGGTTAGGGGAGAAGGGGAGTTATTCTAAAAATACAGAGTTTTGGTCTTCTTCCGGAGATTGGTTGACGAGATGATTCTAAGGCATCCTATGAGAAACTGTTGTGAGAGAATCAGGCAAGCTCTTGATTTTAACCTTACCCCGAGTTTAAAGTCCTTTTGGATTTCCGAAGCTAAACATGGGTTTCTTACTCATTTTGTAATTGGAGTGGTTTAGTAAATTTTCCCTAATTAAAAAAGGCATGTAATTCATCTAACGAGCACTCAGTATATGTAAGGCGTTGCGTTAGGAGCATTATGTAGTGAATTTACTAATCCTCACAGCAGCTCTTAAGAGGTAGGCATTATTATTGTTATTGCAGATGAGAGAATAAGGTGCAAGACGATAGTGAATTATTGCCAGGGCCTAAGCAGCAGTGCAGAAATAAGTACAGTTTTATCAAAACCAGCTGTTTGAGTTGGTGTTGAAACCATTAAACGCAGGATTAGGATATTGTTTTTCCGGCCTAGTGTTCTACTTATAAGTTGTCTGTAGCAGACTTCACCCTTTTATGTCCTCGATATAGTCAGTTGTAGAATCTGAAATCAGAGTAACAGACATTCTGAATTTTTCTTACTCATCAGAAAATCCTGCGAAGCTTTACAAGAGTAAAGATTTGGGGGTCAAACCCCAATTCAGAAGAACTGCTGTGAAGCCCAGAATTTTTATTTTTAAGATGCTCCTTAAGTGATTCTTAGTTATCAACCCAATTTGAGAACCACTATTTGTAAATAGTGAATCAGTTCTTAATATTTAGTGATTTTGATTGAAGATACAGATTGTTTTAGAAAAGCAATTTTAAGGTTTGTTTTCAGGTTTGCCGTGTCATTGTTACTTATATCTGGTTATGTACAGTGGTCCTTTGGAAGAACACAAACCACTGTGCACTGGGGCTGCTCAGTTGTGTCCGACTCTTTGAGATGTCATGTACTGTAGCCCATCAGGCTCCTCTGTCCATGGGATTTTCCAGGCAAGAATCCTGGAATGAGTTGCCATTTCCTCCTCCAGGGGAATCTTCCTGACCCAGGGATCAAACCTGTGTCTTCTGTCTCCTGAGTTGCAGGCAGAGTCTTTACCGCTTGAGCCATCAGAGAATCCCTGTCATTGTTAAGGTACTTAAATATACTGTCAAAATTCACCATGTAATGAAATTCCATGCAGTCTTTTTCTAAAGTGAGGAACATTTAAGACAAAAATGCTCTCTATCCATTTAAAAATCTAAAATAAAGGTTTTATTTATTGATTTTATTTCTATTAAGGTATAGTTAGTGGGAGGTGTAGACTCTGTGGGCTTCCCAGGTGGCACTATCTATGGGTTTGGTCCCTGGTTGGGGAAGATCCCCTGGAGGAGGGCATGGCAACCCACTCCAGTATTCTTGCCTGGAGAATCCATGGACAGAGGAGCCTCGTGGGCTATGGTCCATAGGATTGCCAAGAAGCAAACACAGCTGAAGTGACTTGTACAACACAACCCATGACTCCATAGATCACAGACTTTAGTAACATAGAGTTGTATTTGATTTCCAAATCTGTTACTTCTTAGTAGCTGCCTGTACTTATTTAGCTGAAGCTCATCTATAAAATGGAATATTAAGATACATATGCAAAACACTGATGATAGCATTTAGAGCATAGTAACTCTCTTATAGTAGCAGCTATTATAATTTGAAAGTTGCTAAAAATGGTAAAGACCAATGAATTTAAGTAATATTCAGTGAATATTAAAATGGAATTTGCTTGTCTTGGAATTAGCTTCAAGGTAGAGATTTGAAAAAAGATTATTGAGGCTTCCCTGATGCCCAGTGGCTAAGACTCCACACTCCCAATGCAGGGGATCCAAGTTTGATCTCTGCTCAGGGCACTAGATCCCACATGCTGCAACTGAGAGTTTGTATGCTGCAGCTAATACCCAGTGCAAGCAAATAAACTAATTTTTAAAAATTTTTCTTTAGAAAAAGATGATGTTTACTGGTTAACCATTCATATGGTAATACCATTCCTCAGGTCCTTATTGTTTGGCCAAAGAGTTCAAAGTTTCCTAAGACCAGGATCTCCTGGAGGTATTTGTTGAACGTACAGATTCTCAGATGATCTCAAAATCTGCATCTGAACCTTTTGCATGGTAAAATTTTTAAGAACTGCTAAGTGTCCTTAAGGCATATGGTACTTTTTTTTTTAAGGCCACAAACAGGCTATTTTTCATAATTCCTTTTTGAAACTGTCTTTAAGGACTGCTCTAATGGATGGGCTCTAACCTAAGTGCTTCTGCCCTTAAGAAGCCTTTTATTTGGCTTTCCGCCCCACTGTCAGTAGCATATGCTGACTGAGTTTCTATTACCATTAACATCCTTCTTTTTATGCTCCTTGTTCTATTTTCGTTTGTGATGCAGTATAGATGAATGAAGAAAAAAGTGAAGACCGAAAGACATTCAGAAAAGAGAGCAGACAAAAGAGAAGTGATAGTGAACAAGTGTTAGAAATACAAGACAGAAACAAGATTTGGGAAAAATTTGGGATAGATGGAATCCATCATTTGATAAATAGTGAGTATTTATTGGGTACCAGCATTGTTTTAGACTTTGGGGATTTGACAAGGAATATCTGAATTCTCTAAAAGGAATTTACCTACAAGTGTGTGTGTGTGTGTGTGTGTGTGTGTATATCTTGGGTATGGAGGTTGTTACATAATACAAATAAATGAGCAACATAATTTCAGACAGATGAGTTTATGAAGACAAACAAGGTGGCAGTGTGATACATTTGTGTGGTGTGTGTGTTGTGTGTTATTGGGTTGTCAGAAGTGGCCAGAAGATACCATTTGAGCTGCTCCTGAGTATTAAGGAGTCAGCCTTGGAAAAATCTGGTTGTCAGAGCATTCCAAGACGAAGAAAAAATAGTCCTAAAGGATATTAAACAGAGTATTGGAGACTGTGACTTTGACCAGGTGGAAACAAGCTTTGTGAATTGGAAACAAACGAAGGCTGGTGGGGTTAGACTATATGGTGACATTCAGAGTCACTGGGGAGAGATGAAGTTGGGGAGGCAAGCAAGGACCATATTACACAAGCCTCATAGGGCCTTCTTAGGGGGTTATAAGGGAGTTGAGGGCCATGGTAGTAAGTTGGATTTTATTAAAAGTGTACTGAGAAGCTTTCAGAGCGCATTGGGTAGGAAAATTACTTGATCTGTTCTCTTCTCTCTGAAAAAGAGATTGATGGTGGGTGGAATGTAACAGTATAGAAGCCCCAGTTGAAGGCAGTAATCTAGAGAAAAGAAAACTAGTGTAAAGATTAGTAATCTACTTTGGAGGTGGAGCTGACAGGGCTTGCTGATGAGCTGTTGCTTTGGCAATCTCTCTTAAAGTATATTCTCTCCACATATTCTTTTTCGTGAGTTGACAGCTACGTGGTGGTAGGTAAGGTTGATAAAGCTTAAATCTCACCTCCAGCCCACATCTAACTATTAAATTTAGGAGTGAAGGAAGCACACAGAAGCATGAGTAAAGCTGATTTTTTTTTTAACAGTTGCTTAATTAATCATGAAGCAAGAAGAATTGGAAGAACCCCCAGTATACAGACATACAGACACAGAGAGACACACATGTACAGCATCCTAATTCTACTTGCTTAGTTATACTATCTCTTCATTTTTTGGAAACTTGGCTGGTATTTTAATCTTTCATCCTTCTTTCTCTGGCCTGCTTCTTTATGAAGACTCATTTTACTTAATTCACAGATAGATCACCTTCTGACTTTTTCTCAAATCATTTTTCAGAAATTTTGTCCATCTTCTTTATCGCACTCAGACCGAGTCAAAAGAGTATTAAAATACTTACATTCTCAAATGCTCTTAGGTTCCTAGCTTATATTAGTTCATTTGTTTTTTTTTTAAGTGGGCACAAAGATTTCCTTTTTTTCCCCAGTAGTTCTTGCCAGCTTACTCTTATATCTGTCTTTTAATTTAGTACAGAACATGGGAAATAAATTGATAAAAATTTCTACTTTTGAACTCAATTATATTTGAAGTATTTGGGGTTTCTAGTATAGCTTTCAGTTTTAAAGAAATTTAGCATATATTTTTCATCCGTTATCATGAATGAATGTCAAGTTGTAAGAAAAAATAAATCATTGTGAAGGCAGAAGAACTGGTTCTCGGCATGGCAAACATATGTATTCTTTTTCATCTCATTTATCTAAAATTATAGCAGGATAACTCTCTTAACTCTGTCCATCTCCACTAAGGTCTTATGAAGTAACTCTGCTTCATTCTACTCTGATTTAATGTTGTGTGGTTATCTGAAATCAGATCACTTTGGTGTGTGGGCTCTTTATTTAAATATGCTAAACCCAGGAATTTTTAGTGTTCAGGTTACACGTTAGGTGTTCACATTGCACTAAAAAATTGTAGAGGTTGTGATGTGTGATGTAACTTTGTTTTCTAACTGTATGATTCTACACACTGATGTATGTTGGGATGGAGAAGGATTTAAACTGATTTCTTTTTCTCTTCTTTGCCATTCACTCAATGGGAGGCAAGGGAGAAAGAAATTCAAAATTGGGAGCATGCAGAGGGAGGTTGAGGAGGAAGGAAAAAACAGATGTGTCTTTTGGAAGTCAATAATGGAACGTTTTTGCTACGTTCAGTCTGAAGCACTGCCAAAGGCTAAAGAATAATGGAGTGGGTAGCCTGTCCCTTCTCTAGGGGATCTTCCCAACCCAGGAATCAAAGCAGAGTCTCCTGCATTGCAGGCAGATTCTTTATCAACTGAGCTATCAGAAAAGCCCTTGCTAAAGGCCAGGTATCACCTGTTTTGGAGGTGACTTAAGATGATGACAGCCACCTTACCAATTTAATATTAGGAAGGTTTTCCTCTTCTCCCTTAAGTAGTTCAATTATTGGAAGACCCAAAATAGTTCTGAACTGAAAATTAAACCTAAGTACCCTTTACCTCTCTTAATTAATTTTCCCCCAATTTTATGCTTCTTGTTTTTCTTTCCCTTTAAGAAGACATCAGCTATCTCCACCTCCTCCGCTTCCCCATCTGTCCTTTTCCTCTTGGCTGAAAGAAAGATTTTTTTAAAACTTTATATTTATTTTAATTAATGGATTTGAATCTCAAGTAGTGAAACAGTTGATGTTCATCTCCAAGAGGCAGTGAAAGGGAAAATCCTCCTCTTTAACTTGGCAGAAAAGAAGTTAAACTGGATGTTCATTGCTGGTGCCTACCTGAAAAATGACTGTGGAAGAGGCAGAGGAGTGCTCCAGAGTGGTGTGTTCTTGCAGGAACAGATGCTATAGCCCAGAACCAAGGGGAGTGAGGATGGAGAAAAACTCTTCTAATGAAGTTGTGCTTTCCTGGGAAATGACTTTCTCAATTAGTCATTATTGCTTAATGACTTATGATCCATTGATTTAGGATCACATACCACAGGGAAAAAATATCAAGATGCAATTCAGCTGCTTGGATTAGCTCTGATTAATAAAATCTACCATAAGTTTATCATCTTTTCAGTTGGGCAAGGTAAACAATAATTTTTTTTTTTTTTTTTTTAAATGTACTCCCTCGAGTGTTCACCTGAGAATACCTCCTGGGACATTTGACTGACTTTATATAGGGACACTATATGTGTTGCTTTGGAGGAGTAAAATGCTACTAATCAAAGCCTTTTGAAAATAAGCAAACAAACCAAAAATCTTATCCAATTAGATGGACAGCGTTTAGAAACAGCCTGAGAAATGACAGTATTATGTGAAAGTGGAAAGCAGGAATCAAGGAAGAAAGAAAATAGACTCACAGGATACCAGTTTTACTTCTGGTTCTAGCAACCCAGTGGTGACTGTGGGTAAGTCACTCCACTTCTTGGAACCTTAGTTCCCTTATTTATAAAATGAATAATTTAGATGATTTACTACCTTTCTACTAGCTTAAAAAAACCTATAAATTTAAGATATTATATGAAATTAAATAATATAATTTCATCCTGTAAAATACTATAGAACATTGCAAAAGACATTCAAAAATGTATTTTTAAAAACAGCACGTGAAGAGAACCTTCAGTAACTTGTATACAGTGATATCTGATTTTTCCTTTGTGTTTCTGTTGTCTTTCTAAAGGAGATTATCTTGAAATTTCCTGAGTGTAAATTATTGAATAAAATGAGCATGAGCTCTTGTTTAACATTATTGTTATTGTTAAGCTTCAACAATTTTTAAGGAAAACCTTTTTTTCATTCTAAGCATAAATTATGCAACAAGAGTGCCATGTATTGCTATTGGGAAAAGCAAAACAGGCCTTGAGTTAACTACTCATTTCAGCAGGACCTGCTGAGGTAATTGACAACTAACATCATAACTCTAGAAATTCCTGTAAGGCAGCAGAGCTTTAGTTTAATTAGGTAATTAGCCCTGGTCAGCCTATAATGAATGCACAAACAATTAACAATGAATATGGGCTGCTAAAACCTATTTTTCTTTTTTTGTGTTCTTTTGCTTTCATTAACAACTCTAGCTACTGAACAATTTATATCTTCACACTAACAATCAACATTATCATCAAACTCTATGCAAGCCATAAAGCAGTGAGACCTGAGGTTGGTTGTACAACATTAAATGAATATGTTAAGTAATGCCATTTATTTGCCTATCCATACTGCTGTTATATTATGTTAAACAAATAGAACTTTTAAAAGAAGTGCACACTTCTTGATTTTGATGATTGCTTTATTTGTCAAACCCAAGCAACTACTAAGAGATGTACCTCAATTTGGAGTTCTTTCTCAGTGACTTTCAGCAAACTGGGATAAAAGGAAACAGTTCCCTAAATCTACCAAAAGCAAGACCCTCAAAAAACAACTTTTTTTCTTTTGTGGCTTGAAGAGTCTTATGTTTGGAAGGGCTTGAGATAGAATTCAGTAAATGAAAGCCCTCACTTGGCTATCTTTTCCTGTTTGGGGACAGTTTTTAGTCTCATGGATGACAGAAGGAATCATTATGGTTTTCCTCACATTCCTCCACTATAAGTCTTTCCAATCCAAAATGGCAGAAAGGAAAAGGAAGAGAGGGGAGTGACAAAGGGAGGAGAGGAAGCTTTCATCATTGACGTTTTGGATTGACTAATTCTTTGTGGGAGAGCAAAGTTACCAAAGAGGTGGAGGTCATGTTCCTAAGACTTAATTTTACCAAGTGTTTAATGTCAAGAAGGCATTTGTGTTGCTCTAGTTCTGGACATGTGAACTGAAATACTACATTATATTTCAATCAGAAATGGGTTTTGAAAAATGAACATTTTAAGTTTCTATGGGAAGATTGTATATCTACAAAGAGATTTAATTTGCCCTATCAGTAATTAGTCTGATCCCATTAGAATTCACAGAGTCTGTAATATACAAAGTGTTCTTACAAAGATGCTGTTCTGCTTGTTAATAATCAAGTAATATTTGGGGAAAATAAACCCAATGTTAGGAAATTAGCTAGCCAGGAAATTAGGAAATTAGCTAGTTTAGGAATTAATTGAAGGAATATATTGCTTACTATTTAAGCAGAATTAGGAATGTATAAACAGAATTTTTCTTCTGATTGGAATATGAACATTGGCTTATAATTTCTTATCTTGAGGCATCCCATCTGGCTGGTCTTAGAAATATTTTTTTCCCCAGCAATAACTAGCAATTAAAGTTTCAGAAATGCCAATTTTAATCAAAACTCTCATTTCCAAAATAGAAAAACTTTTCGTGAACTATATAAAGCCTCTTCGTTTTATTCAATTGACTGTTTTGAAAAAGTAATTTAAATAATTCAGAGCCAGAATTAAGATGTTCCAGAAATGCTTAGAAAAATAGTGCAAATCCTTCCAATTATGGTCATTTTTACTCTTACCTGGGTACAGTAATTTCACTGGTATTAATGTTTTTATCATTCAAATATCAACTTTTAACAGTTAGCTCATGTGAAAGCAGGGTTTCTGTTTCTGCATCATTGATGTTTTGGATTGATAATTCTTTGTGGGGGCTATTCTGTGCATTGTAGAATGCTTAGCGATATCCCTGGCCTCTACCTTCTAGATAACAGTAGCACCAGTTGCCCTCTACCTCACCCCACTGTGATAGCCATAAATATTTTCAACTGCTACCTACCTCACCTCACTGTGATAATCATAAATATTTTGTTGAGGGGCAGAATTGCCCTCGGTTGATAATAGTATAGAATAAGACTGTGACAGTTTCTTTAAGTATTCCAATGTTGAAAAAATTAAGTGTGTTGAATTTGGATGTCTAGATAATCTTTAGTCAGTGAAGTCTTAATAGAGATAGAAAAATGAATCAGACCCCTGCTAACCTGCAGTTTGGAGTTGTTTGAGGGGGCACTGAAATAACACTCCTGCTCGCAAATGCCATTTGAGTTTCCCTAATGACAGAGGATGAGATGGCTGGATGGCATCACTGACTTGATGCACATGAGTCTGAGTGAACTCCGGGAGTTGGTGATGGACAGGGAGGCCTGGCATGCTGCGATTCGTGGGGTCGCAAAGAATCAGACATGACTGAGTGACTGAACTGAACTGAACTGAACTGAATGGTTTGCTAGGGCTTCCCTTGTGGGTCAGCTGGTAAAGAGTCCGCCTGCAGTACAGGAGACCTGGATTGGATCCCTGGGCTGGGAAGATCCCCTGGAGAAAGGAAAGGCTATCCACTCCAGTATTCTGGCCTAGAGAATTCCACAGACTGTATAGTCCATGGGGTTGCAAAGAGTCGGACGTGACTGGATGACTTTCATTTTCACTTTCAATGGCTTGCTATAGGATGGGAAGTTTGCGTTTTTAGAAATTTATTCTTTCCATCAAGATGCAAATATTCAAAAGAGGATAATCTCTTTACACTAAAATCGAAAGTTTAGTTTTCACTAAATACTAGCATGTTGTTAAATGTATACCTACTTTTTAAACCTATGGCAAGATCTTTCAGGAAGAGGACCCAGAAGAAAACTACCTTGGGAATTGAGAGTTGGGTGAATGGGAAGCAAACACCATGTGTGGGAAAAGGAGTGATTAAAGGGAGATGGAAAACACTAAAAAAAGATCCTCTAGACCACATTTTTAGTGGGTCAGGCTGAGTTGCTCTTGCCGTGTTTCAGTGTTTGTTTTTTTCCTACTACTCCCTGTATCTTTAGATTCCATTCTTTTTATTTTTATTTTTTTAGAAGCAAGGACTAATGGTTGCTTTGTTTTATTTTGTTTTTAATTTTAGTTTGCATTCTTTGCCACTCTGTGTTGGTAATTCCAAGTTGATTTTTAATTTTTAAAAAGTAATGAGTAAATCTAAAAGTCTAAAGAAGCACTGGTTAGATTACCTGACATTGAAACCTATCATCCACACTGATGGAAGAAGTATGAATGATGTCAAGCTTGATTTTCCCCCATTGTTCTCTGGCATTGTTGCCAATCAATGACTGACCGTTTCAGGCCTGCAAGAGGGCTGCCTGGACCATCTAGCATCACTCAGTGGGTACCACAAGTGATGGCCCTGTTTGTGGAACTCAAGGTCTCATAAGTAGTTGTTCAGGCTGATATTAAATTTAAAAAAAGAAACTTTCTAGGAACTTCCCTGGTGGTCCAATGGCTAAGACTCGTATGTTGTAACTAAGAGTTTGAATGACACAACTAAAGATCCCACATGCTGCAACAAAGATCAAAGATCCTGAATGTTGCAACTAAGACCTGGCACAGCCAAATAAATAAATATTATAAAAAAAAACTTTCTAAAGATTAAACTAATGCTTCATTAAAAGGAACTTTCTAAAAAGTAAGAGAGATGAAGTTCTGATGGCTAACATGCTGAGGCCTGTACCATGATATTTTCGTAAGTGCATTAGTAACTTCCACACTGAGCTTCCATGTAACTAGAGGATTTCAGTTATTCAGGGTGATTTTTGTCTGTTTTTTTTTTTGTTTTTTAAATACGAAGTTATTATATCATGGCACTCAGACAAAGACCAAACCTTTAAGTATAGATTCTGTTTATTTTTCTTTCATTCATCCGGTGTCATCTGCCTGATTTCTTCCTAAAGTGAGGGAGCCAAAATATATCACAGGTCACAGCTGAATTTAGACAACAGGCGTCTCCTTTGCAGGGACTTGCAAAGAGCCTGATTTATTTGTGACCATTTCACTGCTATGTAAAGTTATGGATGCCTTGATTAGTTACTGATCTTTTGCCTTCTAGTGGTTAACCCAGCCTGTTTTCAAAAGTCCAGTTGAATTTGAAAGTAAAATCAAATATTTTTTCTTGTTTGTTTCACCAGTACTTGGCTATAGTTTAACATTCTACTTTGACCTCACTTTTTTGTTTTTTTTTTTTAGGTTTTTTGCCTCAAGCTGGACCAAATGGTTCCTCTTTTTCAGTTTTGACTTAAGCATATTATGTAAGCTGCTGCTAAGTCACTTCAGTCGTGTCCGACTCTGTGCGACCCCATAGACGGCAGCCCACCAGGCTCTGCCGTCCCTGGGATTCTCCAGGCAAGAACACTGGAGTGGGTTGCCATTTCCTTCTCCAATGCATGAAAGTGAAAAGTGAAAGTGAAGTCGCTCAGTCGTGCCCGACTCTTAGCGACCCCATGGACTGCAGCCTACCAGGCTCCTTCGTCCATGGGATTTTCCAGGCAAGAGTACTGGAGTGGGGTGCCATTGCCTTCTCCGATATTATGTAAGCAGTTGTCTTAATATTATACTTGATTGACAAATTTCATTCTTAACCCTTTCAGCAGAATTTTTCCAATTTAGTATTATGTTTTTCTCTTTATTCGCTCAACTCAGATTTTCCCACAAACTTTCACATAAAGATAGTGTTTTATTATTGATAATAGTAATAATAGTATACTAATACTGATGGCCATATGTATTCACCTTTTAATAATTTTCTTTAGCTGTTTTCCTTCTTAAAAATATAGGACCTATGAAAATGATCCCAGTCCTGCTTTCAAGTATTGCGTTTCCTTGTTCCCCTTAAGGTTGTTATTGTTTTTAACAGTATCAGACAAATATATGCATTTACAATTCCAATAGATAGTCATGATTTCACAGAGTGATAATCACAGATAAAGTAAAAACATTGAATAGAAGTTTAGATTGTTTCAAAGAAATAATAAGCAGGAAAAAAACTAATGAGTTTGAATTCACATTACCTTTACTTACCTTACCTTTTATTCCTTGTTGTTAGCTACCCAGCCCTTATTTATTCAGCCCTATTTATTACAGACATTGGTAAGTAACTACCATTTTTTTTAAAAAAAGGTGAATAGAAATCCGAGACTGAATATGAAAGCTGCTGATCTAAACTAAGTAAACCCATCTTGGCCATGTCCAGGACAGTCAGAATCATGCTATACTGTTTATAGGTTATATTTGTCTAAACATACACAGTATGTATTATAGAAATTATCTGGTGGTGTCAATAGAACAATCATGAAACAACCATAAACCAGAACAAGTGGTCTCTTAACTATCTTGAAACTCCATAAATTTTGCAGCAATTCTCTAATTATATTACTGATAGAAAGTATTTTACTTAATAAATTATTGACCAAAAAATTTCCTATGAACATATTAGTAGGCAACACTAGAGAATATATTTGTTTTAAAATTTTCCAAAAATGAACCCGCACAATTTAGTTCCTTGAGAAACTCCTGCTTTGGGCTATGGCTGTTACTGGGATTGAAGAATATGGTCACCAAACTTATAAGAGGTAAAATGACAGATATCCTCTGAGCTCACGCAGACTGTGCAGATGCAAGATGATGCTCACCATTGTGGGCGGGGGTGGGAGAGGGAACTCCTTTACTGGAGTATACATTTTTTGAGGACAAAAACTGTGTCTAATTAACATGTTTCTAGCAGAACCCAGAATAATGCCATGAGCATCTTAACATGTATTAGTGTCTTATTCCTTTTGCACCCTTTCAAGCAAGCACATCTAGAAAATAATCATAGAAGAGATAGATGGTAATCGGGGAATGTTCTGGGAAAGTGAGGACAGCACTGCAGGGGAGGGAAAATCTGGTGCAGAGACACTGATTTAATGTATAATTTGCCCAGGTGATGGAAGAATGGATTCTGAGTGGCTTTCCCTTTTTCTCTATTAAAAAAGGGGTCAAGGGAAGATAAGGGGTTTCCCTGATGGCTCAGCAAGTATAGGAGACATGGGTTAGGAAAGATCCCCTGGAGATGGAAAATGGCAACCCGCTCTAGTATTCTTGCCTGAAAAATCCGTTGGACAGAGGAGCCTGGCAGGCTACAGTCCGTGGGGTTGCAAAGCATCAGACAGTATTGACTGATTTGGGGGTAAGATAAACAGTCTGATGGCACTGTCACTGCCCTCCTCTCCTTTCTTTTGTAAGGGGTTTGCGTGGGGAAGCAATCTGACCTTGGCTATAGACACTGACTAAGAAGAGAGCACTCTTGCCCCATGTGAGTTACTGCCTAGGGGACGAGCTTTACCTGAGGCCTGGAAAGGGCCTTAGGAGGAGACTGCACTGCCTCATATCTTCTGCTCGTCCTTTGGATTACAGAGAAGCTAGGAGCTTTCCTGGGCCCCTCTTCTGATTAATCAGGTGATCTGAGAAGGCTGCTCTGCAGTGGCCAGCAGTGGATGCTGGGAATAGAGCCCAGGCACAGCAACTTTGATTTCCTGAGAGATTTTAACTAGAGGGAATTATCTACTTAGTCCTTATTCTACCTTTAAAAGATAGTTAGGTGAAAGGATCACCATGGAAATGAGCACATTAATCACTGTGGAGACCTCAGAAACTCTCAGGTTTCAGTTATCACACATCTTCAGAGCTGGGTGTGGTTTGGGAAGATAGCACCCTCGGATTGCATTTGGTGCAAGAGAGTAGTTTGGGGGAAAACTGCCTAACAATTCTCCTTCAGTGTCCTGTGCATGAACTTGGTTGTGCTGCCACTGTGGTCTGTACCCTCCCACCTGTTTTCACCTTCATCTGCGCCGTGCCGTTCTTACACCCAGAGCTGCTCACTGTATCTCACTTTCGGCTCAGTATTTGGCACATTTCTTCTGGAAATCCTCTTGTTTTGGTCTTGGTACCACATTTCTTTCCTGACCTTGAGTCTCTGCTCTTTCTGGATCCCCTTCATGCCTCCTCTCCTCTGCTTAGCCCTTAAATGGTGCTATTTGGTTCAGAGATCCTTTCTTACCCTCTCCTGGGACAATGTTAGTCATTCTTCACTTCTTTCTTCTTAACCTTATGTACTTAATCTATTCTCTGATCACATTTCAGTTTTCCCTAAGTTCCATGGAACTCCCTGATTTTTGATCTGTTAGAATATAATTTGCTCATTCATCTAGCTTTTATTAAATAACTCTTTTATGAAAGGATTGTACCAAACTCTGTGGAGAGAAAGTAGGGGGCATATAATCTCTGATGGGGAGATTATAATCTACCTTGAAACAGAACACACAGAGGCTAGAAAGAGAACAGAAACAGTTTATGGGTGTTTGTATGGCATTGTTACATATTAGTAAAGACAAATAGAAGCTCACAAAATACATGGAAGTCAACCCTAGGCAAGATGTGTTAGAAAAAGCTTTTCTGATGCTATGTAACTTGACCTCCACTAAAGAACTGGGAAAGCTTGATGGAAAGGAGAGAGCAGAGGACTCCAATGGGAAAATGGGATGCAAAGACTCAGCCCCTGTTCTCGCACTTGTGCTTCTACAGAGGAGTTAAACTTTTTTTTTTTCTGTTTTGGCCTTGTGTGCATTATGTAGCCCATAGAGGCAGAGAGTCTGGCTTACTTAATGGAATTCTCTCCAACCTCCTGGTAATCCTGCCTGAACTTTCCCACCAGAGCGTCTCCTCTTTTATAGCCTCTCCCCTGATACAGTCAACAGTGTGTGTTCTCTCCCACGCACACATTTGTTCTGCTTGGGAAAGCCTACAGCTACACACTGCAGCTGAAAGCCAGGGACAGGCTGCAAATCCCTAGTTGACACATTTTATTTTAAATGTGCAAAATGGACTTTAGGTGATAGTACAATGTTTTGTTGTTGTTGTTCTAAAGCTAAAACAAAGAGAATTTAATTCCTAAATAAACAGCATTAATGAAAATAAATTTTCCATGTAGCCATTGTCCCATAAGACAGTCTATCATGAAGAATATAGGAAACGTGGTAGATGCAACTATTTGTATCTTGGCCCTTTGGCATCTGGCTCCTAGTTATTTGATTTACAAAGTACACTTCATATTGCAGTGTTTATTTTTGTCTGAAAAGAAAAATATTTTTGGTATTTCTTACTGGTTGGAGAATTTTCACATTTTAGCAGGTGACTGTTTTTAGCATGTTAAAATTGCTTTCGTATAGCAAGAAATGCTGTTGGTGGAGATAATAGATTTATATAGCACTGGTCTTCGTACTTCTGGATATAGGATTTGGGACTGTGCTTAGATTTTAGCGAGCATGAGGGGAGAGGTTAAAGAGGAATCATTTCACGCAATGAAAGTGGTGAAAGAAATGCTGAGGGTGTGAAGAAAAGTGCCTGGTAGACTTTTTAAAAGTGACTGATTTTACTGTTACCAAGTTGCTTTTGAAATAAAGAGGCAGTCCTTGTGTATAGCAGCTCCCTGGGGGGTCAGAAGAAAGATGAAGTAATGGTGTTTTTGTCAGAAAGAGTAAGTAATAGAGAATTCTATTTTATGATTGTGATTCATAGTCTGATAGTTCATACTCTCTAATAATAGCTTGTACTTAGAGAAATTTTATTCTTTAAATTGCTTAGATAATCTCAGTGACAATAGACTTTCTCATTTACATGCTTCATTTACCTGGTATCAATATTATTGGGGAATGGAGTTCTACAAGAAAATTTGTTAGAAAATCCATTAAAAGCAAAAAAATCTGTTCTCAGTTACTGGAAACTCAGAACTTCCCACCACTGACTTGGTCATTTATTCATTCACTAAATGTGTATTAAACACCCTCTCCATGACTCCGGGAGTTGGTGATGGACAAGGAAGCCTGGCAGCTGCCATCCATGGGGTTGTAGAGTCAGACACAACTGAGTGACTGAAGTAACTGACTGAAACACCCTCTCCATGCATTAGGTACATGTCTGTGGGTGAGTTATATAATAATGATATAATAGTGACAGCAAGATTGCTGTTTGCGTGGAACTTACTCTAAAACGGGGGAATAAACAATAGAAAGGAAACAAAGGAACAAGATAATTTAAAAATGCCCCAAGTATTAGGATAAAAATAGCATAGTGAATGTAACTGGGTGACTACTTTACTCTGGAAACAGAAATCTTCTTGGTGAATGTAGCATTTGACCTGGACCTAAAAGACAAGAAGGATCCAGATCCAGTTAAGATCTGGGTAAACATTCCAGGCAGAGGTTCTAAGGCAGGAATAAACTTGGCAGCTTGAATAAACTAGTTTTGGGGCATGCTAACTTTTAGTGTATTTTAAAGATAATCTTTATTAATTCATACCTCCTATCTGGGGGCGGGAGGAGAAGGGGACGACCGAGGATGAGATGGCTGGATGGCATCACAGACTCAATGGACGTGAGTCTGGGTGAACTCCGGGAGTTGGTGATGGACAGGGAGGCCTGGCGTGCTGCGATTCATGGGGTCGCAAAGAGTCGGACATGACTGCACGACTGAACTGTGAACTGAACTGATCCTTTACATTCTCTCTTTTCTGGGTGTTATTCTCTTTTCTGTTAACTATCTCAGTAGATCATCCTCAGGGAACTCTCCATCTCTTTTGTAATGGAATAGCCTAGGAAGGACCAAAGCAGACAGGCAAATTTATCAACTTTACACACACTTTGCAAATAGGGATTGGGCAGCAAAGAGGAGGATGTGGGCTTAAAAGAGTGTTGACTTCTATGGAAGTCAACCCTACTTCTTTCTCCTTGCCTGGATTTTAAAGTTTAGCACCCAGATGTGGATCCAGATGCTTAGGATTAACATCTTCCAACTCCTCTCCATCTCCACATGCCAAGGTGAACTTGTTCTGATTCTTCGTTCTAAGTTGTTACAGTTAAGATGAGTAGACCCATGCAAACTGCTTATTTCATTATATCATACACTTAGGTAGATATAACTTGACTAGAAAGAGACTCTTTCCGAGATTTTTCTTCTCCTCTAGTCTATTAGAGGGGGCTGTTACTATGAAAACATTTTAATAGAACTTGGATGACTTGAGGAGTATCACAGTTTAATCCATAGAAAGTAAGCAAACTTTTCCCCCAAAATTCACTGGCATTTTCCATTGATTGTTAGTGGATAAAAGTTATTCAGAACTTTGTTCAAGGTCTTTGTTATGTTCATTTAGGCGTTGCCCCTACTAAGATTTCTTCAGTATTTAGAAAAGCAACCCCAGGCTTTCCACTTGGTTTAGATGCTAATGTTCAATCCAGTTGTACTGCTTGTACCCTTGGATCTGACTCTTTTGATGGTGCTGCTAGAATATTGGACAGTTGTTAAAAGAAGAAATCAGTCAAGGAGGTGTGTATGAGTGAGTCAATGAAGGTAAATGATCTTTTATTGTGAAAATAATATCTAGTCACTATTTCACAACTGGAAAATCCCCCTCTCTTCCATACCCAGTAGTCAAGCTTCTCCTACATTTAATATTCAACATAAAATAGTTCAGATCTTTGGGGACCTTGGGACTTCCCCAGTGCCACAGGTTGTGATGTGTCTTTTCACACATCTAGGCTGGGGAAACCCCACACTGGGCAAAGAGCCAATTTTAGACCTAGCAGCTTATTAAAAGATTCATAATCTAAGGAACCACAGAGAGACAATTATAGAAAGGAAACATATAGGGAAATAATGCCTAAAGCTGGCACTCTGACCAAGTTAGCAATTATTTTAATATCTTAGAAAGAAGATAGACTTACAGATTAAGAGAACAAACTTACGTTTACCAGGGGGAAGGTTGGGGGAGAGGGATAGTTAGGGAGTTTGGGATTGATATTATACACTGCTATATTTAAAATAGATAACCATCAAGGACCAGCTATATAGCACAGGGAACACTGCTCAACATTATGTACAACTTAAGTGGGAAAAGAATTTGAAAAAGAATAATTACGTGTATAACTGAAAAAAAAAGAAAAGACATCTTAGAGACAAGGAGTTCAGTGAATGAGGCAGTGTGAAAATTGGGAAAAGATGTTAGTTCACATATGTGGAAGGGAATTGTATGAATAATAGTTTTGGGGAGACGATAAAGTCATTTACCTTAAATAACCCAAGGAGATGGTATATGATCTGTGAGATAAAATCAGTCTCACAACTTATGGTTGTACCACTTGGGAACAAAACCCAACTCTAATTGTGAAAGGGACTCTTGGAAATCAGCTGGGTTTCCTCTGGCTCCAGCTGTAGAAATGTTTCTCAGGGACTCCCTGAGAAGCTGTTGGCTTTCCTGATGGCCACTTGACTTCCATCTAGCCCTTGTGGTGCTGGAGTGTCCATTGTTGGTATGTGCATGAGACCATCATCCATTGGCTGGAAGATGAAGTTGGTAAGAAAATTCTTCATGTCAAGATGAAACTGTATTCCTCTAATCTGTAGCCAGGATTCTTCCTTTGACATAGAACATGTTTTCTCTCCTTTTTTCATGATCCATTTCAAAAATATTTGAGGAGTATGACTTCTGTGTTTTCTCTTCTGCATGCTAAGCCTCTCAGATAATTCAGCTCTTCTTATGTTTGTCTCACTGTTCTAGTCACTATCAGTCTTTTTCTGGACTAACTTAGTTTGTGGGGGTCCTTCATGAAACCCTGGGCTGGAAATAGAACCTAATCCTCTGGATAGGATCACTCACTCTAGGTTAAGACTGTTTGCCTTTTCATGGTGCATAATGTGACCTGTCTTGGTGAATGTTCCATATGAGCTTGAGAAGAATGTATATTTTGCTGTTATTGGATAAAGTAGTCTGTATATTGTTACATCCAGGTGATTGATAGTGTTCTTGAATTAAATTATGGTTTTCTGCCTGTTGGATCTGTCCATTTCTGATAGGGGATGGTTGAAGTTTCCAATAGTGATAGTGGGTTTTTCTGTTCTTCTGCTCAATTCTTGGTTCTTATAGTTTGACACTGCATTGTTAGGTACATACATGATAAAGATTGTTATGTCTTCTTGGAGAATTGATCCCTTTATCATATGCAATGCTCTTGTTTATCTCTGTTTACTTTCCTTGCTTTGAAGTCTGCTCTGCCTGAAGTTAATGTAGCTGAGAAAGTAAAAGTCACTCAGTTGTGTCTGACTCTTTGCGACTCTGTGGACTATATAGTCCATGGGATTCTCCAGGCCAGAATAGTGGAGTGAGTAGCCTTTCCCTTCTCCAGGGGATCTTCCCAACCTAGGCATTGAACCCAGGTCTCCCGCATTGCAGGTGGATTCTTTACCAGCTGAGCCAGAAGGGAAGCTCTTTTTCATTAGTGCAGTCTTTTTAGTGCTTTCTTTTGGTTTCTCCATCCATTTACTTTTAATCTGTATGCATCTTTACGTTTAAGGTGGGTTTCTTTTTAACAACATTTAGTTGGTCTTGTTTTTGAACTATTCTAACAATCTCTGTCTTCTAATTGGTGATTCAGACCATTGACATTCAATGTGATTATCAGTATAATAGGATTAATATCTACATATTTGTTACTGTTTATTGCCCTTGTTCTTTGTTCCTATTTTTATTTTTCATTCTTTTTCTGCCTTGTGTGGTTTTAATTAAGTATTTTTATATGATTCCATTTTATCTCATTTCTTAGCCTATCAGTGATACTTCTTTTTAGTGATTGCCCTAGAGTTTGCAGTATACATTTACAGCTAATCCAAGCCCACTTTCAAATAATACTATAACACTTCACGGGTAGTATGAATACCTTATAATAAAATAATCCTGTTTTCTCCCTCTCATCCCTCATATTATTGCTATCATTCATTTCACTTATATATAAGCATGTGTGTGCATACATGCTAAGTTGCTTTCTGATCTATATACTTTCATTCTTTCTGAAGAATATCATTTAACATTTCTTGCAAGGCAGGTGTATGGCAACAAATTCCCCCCAATTTCTGTTTGTCTGAGAAACCTTTGTTTTTTCTTTCATTTTTGAGGAATAATTTCTTAGGATTCTAGGTTGGCTGTATTATTCTCTCAACACTTTAAATATTTCACTCCACTCTTTGCATAGTTTCTGAGGAGAAGTTGATCGTTCCTCTGTAGGTAAGGTGTCTTTTCCCTCTGGCTTCTTTCAGGATTTTTTTCTTTATCTTTAATTTTCTGTAGTTTGAAAATGATATACCTATGTGCAGTTTTTGTTTGTTTTTTGATATTTATCCTTCTTGGTGTCCCCTGAGCTTCCTGAATCTGTGGTTTGCTGTCTGACACTAATTTGAGAAGATTCTGTCATTGTTTCAAATACTATTTTCTTTTTCTTTCTTTTACTTATGGTATTCTCATCACATGTATGTTATACCCTCTCAGTTGTTTCACAGTCCTTGCATGTGTGCTAAGTTGCTTTAGTCATGTCTGACTCTCTGTGACGCTATGGACTAAACCTGCCAGGCTCCTCTGTCCATGGGATTCTCCAGGCAAGAATACTGGAGTGGGTTGCCATTTCCTACTCCAGGGGATCTTCCTGGCCCAGGGATCAAACTCAGGTCTCTTATATCTCCTGCATTGGCAGGCGGGTTCTTTATAACCGGCACCATATGGGAAGTCCCACAGGCCTTGGATATACTGTTTGTTTTCAATATTTGTTCTTTTTGCTTCTGAGAGATTTCTATTAAGATATCCTCAAGCTCAAATTTTAGAAGTGTATGAAACCAGAATTGAAAGAGACACGTGTACCCCAATGTTCATCGCGGCACTGTTTGTAATAGCCAGGACATGGAAACAACCTAGATGTCCATCAACAGATGAATGGATAAGAAAGTTGTGGTACATATACACAATGGAGTATTACTCAGCTATTAAAAAGAATACATTTGAATCAGTTTTAATGAGGTGGATGACGCTGGAGCCAATTATACAGAGTGAAGTAAGCCAGAAAGAAAAACATCAATACAGTATACTTACACATATCCCACTGCTGGGCATACACACCGAGGAAACCAGAATTGAAAGAGACACGTGTACCCCAATGTTCATCGCGGCACTGTTTGTAATAGCCAGGACATGGAAGCAACCTAGATGTCCATCAGCAGATGAATGGATAAGAAAGCTGTGGTACATATACACAATGGAGTATTACTCAGCTATTAAAAAGAATACATTTGAATCAGTTTTAATGAGGTGGATGACGCTGGAGCCGATTATACAGAGTGAAGTAAGCCAGAAAGAAAAACATCAATACAGTATACTTACACATATATATGGAATTTAGAATGATGGTAATGATAAACCTGTACGCAAGACAGCAAAAGAGACACAGTTGTATAGAATGGCCTTTTGGACTCTGTGGGAGAGGGAGAGGGTGGGATGGGTTGGCAGAGTGGCAATGTAACATGTGATATCATAAGCGAAACGAATTGCCAGTCCAGGTTTGATGAACAAAACGAATACAGTATTGTAAAGCAAAACAAACTAAAAAATAAAAATTAATTAAATTTTAGAAGTGTATGGAAAATTATGTTATAAAGATATAAGCAAAATGATTTGCCCCAGCTAGTTGGGAGTCTGGCCTAAGACCTTCTTATGCTAAGTCCTGCTAAGGCTCTGTAAGCATATGAAACTTGGGACAAAAATTTGCCATGTACTTTTCCCCTTGCCAAGGGAGAAGTTTATTTAGGGCTCTTTTACAGTACTGCCCTCATACAAGAAGGAGTAAATGAAAGGGCATTTTAAAGGGAACCCTCAAATGGGGTTCAGAAAAGCCAGTCTCAGGAGAGAAACATTAGCTGTTGGAGTCCTGGGTAATAAGAATGATACATGGAAGCAGGAACAGGGAGATGGGGATGATAGTTAAAGAATATGTAATTTCTTTTTGAGATGGTAAAATATTCTAAGATTGGCGATTGTTGGTTGGATGTACCTGCGAATATACTAAAAGTCATTGACTTACACACTTTAAATGCATTAAATGGGTCAACTATACAGTTATGAATAGTATATCAATAAGGCTTCTTTTAAAACTTAAAAAAAGGAATAATAATTGATTTTCTTTGGCAAGATTTTATATAACTAACACTCAGCTGTGCCTGACAACTTCTAGAAAAAGTATATGTATGTCAGTTGACATTTTAGACATTTAACCATTTAAAATCTTTTCTATAAAAAGATTTTTATGAGAATTTATGATGAAACATAGTAAATAAACCAGGACTAAATACTGTTTTTCCAATTTATATATATTTGTATTTGGGTGTACTTTTGTATATTTTTTAAATCTCTCCATATAATTTAAGTAGAAGACATATCTTACTTTATAAGAATAGAAGCCCAATACACACCAAGGAAACCAGAATTGAAAGAGACACATGTACCCCAATGTTCATCACAACACTGTTTATAATAGCCAAGACATGGAAGCAACCTAGATGTCCACATCAGCAGACGAATGGATAAGAAAGCTGTGGTATATATACACAATGGAGTATTACTCAGCCATTAAAAAGAATACATTTGAATCAGTTCCAATGAGGTGGATGAAACTGGAGCTGATTATACAGAGTGAAGTAAGCCAGAAAGAAAAACACCAATATAGTATACTAACACATATATATGGAATTTAGAAAGATGGTAATGATAACCTGTATGTGAGAGAGCAAAAGAGACACAGATGTATAGAACAGTCTTTTGGACTCTGTGGGAGAGGGCGAGGGTGGGATGATTTGGGAGGATGGCATTGAAACATGTATAATATCATATATGAAACGAATTGCCAGTCCAGGTTCGATGCATGATACAGGATGCTTGGGGCTGGTGCACGGGGATGACCCAGAGGGATGGGATGGGGAGGTAGGTGTGGGGAGGGGGTTCAGGATGGGGAACACGTGTACACCCATGGCAGATTCATTTGATGTATGGCAAAACCAATACAATATGGTAAAGTAATTAGCCTCCAATTAAATAAATTTATACTGAAAAAAATAAAAGTAAGAAAAAGAATAGAAGCCCAAAATTATAGTCAGTTTAAAAAAAAAATAGACAAAGCTCTTTTACTTTTCTGTCAAACTATTTCATGATTTCTGTAGCTGTTCTTTAAGTTTCTGGTGCCCCTTTTCCTGTGACTTTAGTAGCAGTATATGGGGCTCCTGTTATAATTAATGAGGCACTTCACTGTGGACGGGTTGTGGGTGGCTGAGGGGAAATAGAGAATCTTTAAGTGGTGAACCTGAACAGCCTCAAAGCCTTTTTTCACCATGACTGAGGTTGGATTTTCTGACCACGTGGACTTCATATGTCTAGTTCTACTAAGGCTGATGTAGTGGCATGGAGTATGATGATAAATTAGCTTGACCTTATCAAAGAGTCACACAGTATCCTACTGATAATTGGGAACTGATAAAAGCTTGATGCTGCTGCTAGTGAAATAAGCTTATTAATGAAATTTTAGAACCTAGTATGTATGCTAATAGGAATAGCATCATGTCATTGAGGATGCCTTGGCTTCAAAGGAAATAGTCTTTTAAATAAAGAAGAATTTATTATCTCACGTAATAAAAACCCTAGAAGTAGGAAGTTTCTGGATTGTTTAATTTAGTGGCTCAACAATGACACCAGGACCCCAGTTTCTGTTTTACTGTTCTCAACATATTTGTCTTTTCCTAGGTTTATCCTCTTATTGTTGCAAAATGGCTGCTGATGCTCTAGGTATCATATCCTCAATTCACTGAGATGAAAAAAAGGATGGTTTCTCAATTAGTCTCTTTCAAAAAAGGAAAACTTTTCCTAGAAGATCATTAGTGGATGTCCCCTCACAAATCATTAGACAGAGTGAGTTATGTTGCATACTCATTCCTAAATAAGTTAGTGATTTGAGAAATGATTGTAATTGGAATAGTTTAGATAGGAAGATAAATATGAAATGGAACAGAATATTTTCACTGAACATGTGGCCCCATGGAGGGTGATAAAGGTCAGGGTTCAATTAGCAAAGAAGAACTGGTGCAAATATTTGTAGGGTGGACAACCAATACTATCTGTTACAAGTACTTTATGTTTGAGCAGCACACCTCCTATCTCATTCTGTAAGATAGTTTTATGGCACTGAAAGAAAAAAGGTAATTTGTTTTATACCAAATTATCATTGGAAACAAAATGGACATACTCTTCATAAAAATAGAAGTCATATTTCTGCTTTTATGTAACAGCAGAAAAAAATCTGAAGTTTCTCATTAAGATAGAAAACAAAAACAAGGGGACATGAAGACACTATTCACTGAGTACTCAGGTGTCATTTTCACCCTCTTTACTCTTTCTTGCTGATGAAACTTGATTTCTTTTGGCAGTACTGTACTGAAGGCTGGGGCTGAATCATGATTATCTAAGCTTATTATAGTAGTTTCATTACTGGATACACACATTTCCAGCTTTCCTTGCTGTTAGTGGTAGCCAAATGATACAATTCTGGTCAATAAGTAGAAATCCTCTGGGGATGAGGCTTCTGGGAAAGTTTTCATTTTCTTGTTTAAAAGGACAAATGTTAGAACAGGGTTTACTGGGACCTTCCCTTTCCTCTTCTTCCTATCATGAATATACGTGTGATATCAGCTGGTGCTACAGCAGCTCTCTTTGCAACGTGGATATCAGTCATGGGGAAAAAACATTCACATTTGCAAATGGTAGAAGAGAAAGGTAAAAAGATCCTGAGTCACAAGACCAAGACTTGAACTACCTATTTTCAAATTTCTGGTTATGTGAGATGACTTAATGGCCTCATTATTTAAATGACTCTAGTTGGGTATTCCATTACTTAATACGTACCTACTTTATACATTCTAACTGGTACATGAGCAATGAACAATATCTCATGTGATACTACAGCTCTCCTGTCACCTGTCTTCCCCCAGCATTTATACTTTGTCTCTGGGTTCAGAGAACCTGAATAACTTGCCCATGCTATATAGCCCTTTAATACCATCTGACTCAGATTACTCCATTCTTATACACCCTCAACACTTTTGATTCTTTACTTATTTTTATACCTATTTATGTTTTCTTTCCCAACTATATTTGAATCCTCTCCTGGACAGAGGCTGAGGAGTCTTTTGCTATTTTAGTGTGCATTCCTGTACCCAGCATAGAGAGGGTTCTCAATGATGGGGATTAATGACTACTATGGCTTCTCTTCTTTATCTCAGCCAGCAGGGAGGGAAGAAAGTAAATGGCTTATTTTAAGAAGATACAAACTTAATACCTTCTCTAAATTGGAAAACAGAAGATAGGAAATATCCTATGGCAATTTCTTTCACTAATCATCACAATTGGATGTTATTTGAATTTTGGTTGCATGTCAATATTTCCTTTCTTTATGAACAATTTCGATATCTGATATGTTGGTATCCTTTAATGATTAGCTTGAAACAAAGCAGTTTTAGGGAAGCACCCCAGTGTATTTGAGTTGTATCTGGCAAATGTGGAAGAAGGGAACTTTGTAGCTTAAGGAGGATCTCCAGTGGACATTGTGTTTTTGAGGGCGGTTGGATTGCTACAGCTAAAAAATTCCCTTGGTGAGTTTGTCAGTTTCAGGGGATTTTGGTCATGATTCAGTGAAGTGGAACTTTCAGTTAAAATGAGAATCTCAAGGCCCTTTTGCGTCTTTGCTCATAGTCAGGGTAGCACCTTGGGTGTGTTAATGTCCATCACCAGTTTTACCCATGTCGCTGCTTAGGGCACATGCTCTCACTGGGTTGTTCTCCTCATCCAAAGCCTCTGCTGCTCTTTCTTTCTCTATGAGCACAAGTGCCTTTTGTGGCCACAAGATGTAACTCCAATACAGTGCTTTATGCTGATGACTGTGGGTTTTCCTTAAGGTAACTGTGGGTGGCCCCTCCATTTATTTTCTTGCTTCCTTTTTGTTTCTGTAAATTCTGCCCTCCACTTTCCCCTGAAGCACATGCTGTTCATGTAATCTGAATGGCATTTAGAGGAAAGATCAGAAGTTTGTTGTTTCATTAGGAACATAAATCAAAACTTTGTGTTCACACTGCAATCTGAGTGAGTCCAGGAATAGCTTTGGGATTGCTAAGTGTCTGGAGAGCACTGACTACACAGACATGTTTTGAAGCCGGCTATAATAGTTTCTACAGCTGTTAACAGTTTGTAGAAGAATGGCAGCATTATATATCAGCGATTAAAATGTGCATGACTTGCATTGCACAGAAGTCAGATTGGGATAGAATCAGATTTTTTTTCTTCTGAAACTTGGCCAGGAAAGTCTTCAATAACTAGAGAAATTCTTTTCACTGCTGAAATCAACATGAAGGACATTGTGTTATTATAATTGCTTATAGCTCACCATGAAGGTTGTCTTTGTATGAGTGGATGTACGGGCTGTACTGTTTTGTTTTTATTTATTCTGCATTCTTTATTCTAATGTCCTTTCCTTTTTCCTGACCAGAAAGATTGTTATTGAGCCCTTCACAAAGCTGAAATAATGCAGTGTGTTAAAAAATGTTAACAATTCAAAGAAGTTATAAAAATTTATAACTTGGCTGAATACTTGGGAAATTTCTGCATATTTTAATATAAATAAGTAATGCAAATATTTGTTCTTTGCATTGAGAGGTGAGTCTCTGTTTTCCAAAAGGCTCTGTTATTTAAATTAGGTTCACTTGATTGTATTGAAATAAGGACAGCTTCCATTTTGAATGATGGCAAAGATTAAATACCACAGCTGTTATCAAATACAAAAAGCTTAATAAGTTAGATGTGTTACTGCATCATGGGGTTAAAAAAATTTCCAGAAATAGTAGGAATTGCTTCATGACTAGAATTCTCATGACAGTAACTTACTTAGTAAATTTTTTAAGATTTCCAAGTTGACATTGAATTTTTGTATTCAAGAAGGATTACCTGCATCATCTCTGTACCTTGTCAGTTTTATTGTCTCTTTAAAGAATTAACTGACAGACTTAATTCAAGGTTGGAGTGGGTGAGATACTTGAAGAATCTATATAAATAAAGGAAAAAAATAGAGTAAAAGTCAGAAAAAAAATAAAATTGTGAGAGGAGCTCCTTCTGCTGAGCTATAACATCAAATTATACACATTTTGAATGACCATGGATCAAAGGTTTTTGCTGAAGGATTAAGATCTAAAGTCTTCGATCTTTCTGATGAAGTATGCCAAGGCTTACCTTGGCAATGAGAAGCCAGAGTACCCAGGTGGCACTACACAGGGAAAGCCCACCTAGTGGAGTCAGTTTCCAGAGGTGAAGTTGAGATTTAATCCTGAGATCAAGTCCTAGACCCAGGGCACCCAGCATTCTGGACAAGTGACAATAGGCTGCTTCTTCATAGGCCATGTAGACTGTTGAGTCAGCTTGATGATCTCAGAAAACCTCAGCATAGACCTTGAGAGGCTCCCTTTGAAAGTGCTAATGAATTTTCATATCTCACTTTGTCAGCTCCTCATTTACTAGCTAATGCTTCAGCAGTTAGCCATCAGGGTGATAAGGACAGAGGGAGACAACAGGAGAGCATGAAGGAAGACTCCTAGAATGGTTGGAGTGCCCCCCACAAACTTTCCACACCACCGCACAGTTTTACCCAGATAGGCATTGGCCATCATCCTCTCACTTCTTCATACTGATGGCATAGGTTCACAAGCAGCATCTTTGAGGCCAGTCTGCAACTTGCTGTTTTCCTATGCCTTTCATAGGCTTGTGGAAACTAAGGAGACATCTGGAGGAGTTTACTTTTCTTGGGAAAAGTGACTTGCCTAGGAATTAAATCAGTATTTTCCAGGGAGAGCAGCCTTGAAAACATTGAATTTTCACTTTCCTATACTAAGTGGCCATACTTGATTGAGAAATAGGATCAAGAGCTGGCATTTTTATTGAGTACTTACGATGTGCCAAGCATTGTATTATTTAAAAACAGAGATGATAGCTGGTAGCATGACCAGCAGAGTGAAATGTAAAAGTAGTCTGATGGAAAATAGTGCATAGGCCAGAAGTCAACTGAAAAGAAATAGGAAAACTAGATTTAAATTCAGGTGTCACCAGACACTGAAGGTTCTTGGTATACTTTCCTCTCATAAAGCTTGATTTTGTTATAAAATAAGAGTAAGTACCAGCCTGGAATTTGTAACTCAGGTTGATCAGTCAAGAAGATGGCCCTATAGCAGTGGTTTTGTTTTTTATCTTCTCAGAATCATGGAACTCTTAGAATCTAAGTTCTAAGTGTTCTTGTTCAAGAAGCACACACATGTATATGCAAGCAAAACGTTACACATGATTTCTGGGGTTACCAGCTTTCCTGGAGCCAGTCTTCTTATGCAGGCCGAATTTGGCATCAGTAAAGTCTGGTAATAGGTGATACCTTTAGGTCCAGGCAGAGAGGGTGGCTGGCGGCAAGTTCAGAGAGAGCCTAGCAGGAGTTTCTCAGCTGTAGGATGGGGATCAAGCAAAAAAACGTTTCATTGAGGGAGGAGCTGGTGCTGGGAATAACTAGCTGTAGGTGTTGGACCCTTGGGA
This sequence comes from Aepyceros melampus, assembly GCA_006408695.1. Taxonomy (NCBI): domain Eukaryota; kingdom Metazoa; phylum Chordata; class Mammalia; order Artiodactyla; family Bovidae; genus Aepyceros; species Aepyceros melampus. The sequence goes on from SJXQ01004798.1 coordinate 121,494, forward strand.
TGGGCACTGAGATTTAGTGGTATAATGCCCAGCTGGAGACTCTTGAACAATGAAAAGGAGCCAAGAGAAAGCATCAGGAGTCACAGGAGAGAAGAGCAACTGAAACTGGGCTAGAAAGTAAAAGCTGGGTCACCAAGAAAGTTCAGTAACCAGAACTAGGGCTAGAGCTGACTTGGGTGGGCTCAGGATTATCCAGCAAGATTTCCCTGTCTGTGAGATAGTTGGCTTCTGGCCCTAGTAGGGGCTAAGCCCTTAGGCAAGGCAATGTGGACCTGTCTCTGGAAATCTGGTAGGGAGGAGGAGGCTGGGCAAACAATCTGCCTAGTTACTACAACTCTGGTGTTATACCTCTTCAAAGCTTTGGTTTTTTTGGCCAAGGATGTGCATTAATTACCATTTTAAAGTCTTTTTAACACATTAACTTTGAGACTGGAGAATGTTCCTTTACCTTTTATACTTTTCTCATCTTGAGGTTTTGTCCATTTATATTCAGTTACCTTTAACCTGCACTCCTGTACCGTCAGCAAGTTGTGTTCTAGTCTTTCACTGGGAGACCCACTGATTTTCACAACTTGATGTTCCTCAGCAGAATAAAACATTGGAAGCATTTGTTAGTCTATTAAATATATTGGGAATTTTACTAGTGTGTAAAATTTAAATACTGGGAACTATTAAATTATAGTATACTTGATTGGGTCCGTCTAGTCAAGGCTATGGTTTTTCCTGTGGTCATGTATGGATGTGAGAGTTGGACTGTGAAGAAGGCTGAGTGCCGAAGAATTGATGCTTTTGAACTGTGGTGTTGGAGAAGACTCTTGAGAGTCCCTTGGACTGCAAGGAGATCCAACCAGTCCATTCTGAAGGAGATCAACCCTGGGATTTCTTTGGAAGGAATGATGCTAAAGCTGAAGCTCCAGTACTTTGTCCACCTCATGCCAAGAGGTGACTCATTGGAAAAGACCCTGATGCTGGGAGGGATTGGGGGCAGGAGGAGAAGGGGACGACCTAGGATGAGATGGCTGGATGGCATCACGGACTCAATGGACGTGAGTCTGAGTGAACTCTGGGAGTTGGTGGTGGACAGAGAGGCCTGGCGTGCCGCAAAGAGTCGGACACGACTGAGCGACTGAACTGAACTGAACTGAACTGATTGGGTAAAGTAGGTATTCAGGAATATTTATAGTTATATTGAATGCATGATTAAATGAGATATGAATTGTATCACATAAAGCTAAGGGTCAAGTTGTCCACTAATTGTTTACCTCACTTCGATATCTTCTAGGAGGAGAATACTAAGATAACTTGAAGTTCATATAAATGTGGTAAATTAATGGATTGTACCACATTTGATTATTCAACAGAGTAGACTGTCTAAGTGGTGGTGCTTTCTTTGATGACATTTAGTATATTAAAATAGTGTTGTTGTGTTTGGTAAAGTGCTTGTTATTAGCTGCTGGAATTTTAAAAGGGAACTTGCATAAAGGAAGAGACCGTTTAGTGATACGGTATATTGGGACAGGAGAGACTCCCGTTCTTTTTCATTCTGGAGGGTACTCTTCCCACAGAGTGAATCTGTAGCCTGAATCATGAATGCATGTGTGCTAAGTTGCTTCAGCCATGTCCGACTCCCTGTGACCCTGTGGACTGTAGCCCACCAGACTTCTCGTCCAGTGGATTTTCCAGGCAAGGATACTGGAATGCCATGCCCTTCTCCAGGGAATCTTCCTGACCCACAGAGTGAACCCACATGTCTTATGTTTCCTGCATTGGCAAGCTGGTTCTTTACCACTAGGCCACCTGGGAAATCATGAATCATGAATGTTTAGCAGCAATTAATTAATCTGCTTTAGGAACCTAAGTAAGTACTAGCTGAAATTTAAGATGTAAAATTTGAAGTCATGAGTACAATGAAGGTTAGAGGGAAAAAGAAATGGGATATGAAGGAGAGTCATAATTCTGCTCAGAAGGTCAGGCCAAATAGTGCAATAGACCTTTTGTGCTTGAATTCATGAGAGTTTTCTTCCTCAGATTAAAGTTATAAAAAGGAGTTTTTTCTCTCCTTGATGGCTATATTTAACAGGAGAATAGTTGTTCAAATTTATTATTTGACCCAGTAGAAAAAAGTACAATATAACTCAAAGTCTAAATCAATGTGATTTAAAATATAATTATGTATGTATGGGAGTGTCCATGGCAAGTTAGATGAATGTATTCTAAAGAAAGAATAAGAATCCAGGGATTGAGAGATTCTTGTTAAATAGGAAAGAATCAATAAGTAGACAAGTTTCCTCATTAAGAGATGATCGCCACATTTCTGAAATAAATGATAATTTAAGTGACTGAAAAAAATATGGCATTTCCCATGGAGATTCATGTCTTTGAAAAAAAAATGTTTTTTTGCTTTACTGGGTCTTTGTGTCTGTGCTCAGGCTTACTGTAGTTGCAGCGAGTGGGGGCTACTCTTTGTTGTGGTACATGGCCTCTCACTAAGGTGGCTTCTCTTGTTGCGGAGCCAAGTTTAGAGCACGTGGGCTTCAGTAGTTGTGGAGCATGGCTTAGTTCCCCTGCGGCATGTGGGATCTTCCCAGACCAGGGATCAAACCCATGTCCCCTGCATTGGCAGGCAAATTCTCAAGCACTGAAGTACCAGGGAAATCCCTCATAATGCTTTTAAGTGGCTGATGTGTATTTGAGTATGTTTGTGCACATGCACACATGTGTGTGTATATGTGTCACATAACACAGAGTAGTCAGATAAGAAATCACAAGAGACAGAGGATGGAGATCCATTGGGTAGAGGTAATCATACTTGACTCATCTCTTCTTCCCTATTAGCACCTTGACTCCTCACCACCCCTCAGTGCCCAGGTGAGAACCCAGTTACTTCCAAAATAGGACAATTTATTTTTTATTTTTAAAACTTTTAATTTATTTTTTGATTTTTAAATATTTATTTTAATTGGAGGCTAATTACTTTACAGTATTGTAGTGGATTTGCCGTACATTCACATGAATCAGCCATGGGTGTACATGGGTTCCCCATCCTGAACCCCTGTCCCAACTCCCTCCCCATCCCATCCCTCTGGGTTATCCCAGTACACCAGCCCTGAGCACCCTGTCTCATGCATTGAACCTGACTGGCAATCTGTTTCACATATGATAATATACATGTTTCGATGCTATTCTCTCAGATCATCCCACCCTTGCCTTTTCCACAGAGTCCAAAAGACTGCTCTATATATCTGTGTCTCTTTTGCTGTCTTGCATATAGGGTCATCGTTACCATCTTTCTAAATTCCATATATATGCATTAGTATACTGTATTGGGATTTTTCTTTCTGACTTACTTCACTTTGTACAATAGGCTCTAGTTTCATCCATCTCATTAGAACTGATTCAAATGCATTCTTTTTAATGGCCGAGTAATATTCCATTGTGTATATGTACCACAGCTTTCTGATCCATTCGTCTGCCGATGGACATCTAGGTTGCTTCCATGTCCTGGCTATTGTAAACAGGGCTGTGATGAACACTGGGGTCCAAGAAATTTTTTAATCTTGTTTTCTTTTTAGCACACTTAAGGGTAGGGATCAGGACAGAGGGAAAGAATGAGGTGAAATTTTGATGTGGGCTTTGGGAAATGGCAAAGTTTATGTGAGGTGAAATGTGCTATAAAAGGAAGGGTATAAATAAAGTCCTATAGAAGTTCTAGAGGAGAGATTACCTTTATGGGCAACAAGGAAAGTCTTCAGAGAGGAGGTGACATTGAAACCTGGCATGGAAGGATGAATTGAATTTTGATGGGCACAAATAGAGGAACATTCCAAGGGGAAGTACACAGCCCAGAGGTATCATAGCAAAAAAACAACCCCAAAACAGCAAATACTCCAAAAACCTATTATTCCAGAAATGATGTGTGATTCAGTGTAGCTGGAGATAAAATGGGTATAGTAGGTACAGGCCAGGTTATAAAAGACAATGAATTCTAGATAAGGTTTTATTTAATATACAAATAAACTCCTCACACAACTCACCAAATATGAATGTCTGTCTCCTAAAACTTCTGCTTGAGAGATTGATTTCTTTTATAAGCAAACTTTTTCTAAAAGTAGGGGTATCTTTAAGGTACATACCCATCTCTTAGTGTCTTAAAGGCAGGGGCTTGGCCAGCATAACCAAAGCTTAAACTATCTGTGAGGTTCAGGAGATCCTTAAACACTTTGAGATTTTAAGATGTTGTATGTGGTGGTTTATTTTTTCTTTTTTAAAATTTATGTCTTTATCACATGATCATTTACAGGGTAATTGTGCCAGATTATATTTTCCATAAATGATCAAATCAAATTTTCCCTTTCCATATAATCTTATTACACAGTGATCTTGACTTTCCTCCTGTTGAGGGGTGGGATTTGAGTTCTCCTCCTTAGACTGCTTGAGATTATAGTAGAACTGACACCATATGACTTCTAAGGCTAGGTCATAAAAGGCCATGCAGCTTCCTTCTAGTTTCCTTGGAATGTTGGCCTTTGGAGTTCTGAACCCCTATATAGGGATTTAGGAGTATCCATTCTGTGAGGAAGCCTAGGCCACATCTGTGGCCTTCTGGATGAGAGCTGGCATCAATCCCCAGAAATATGAACGAACAATGTCCCAGATAATTCTTGGCCACAGAGGCTGAATCTTTAGGTCCTTCCTGCTGAGGTCCTAAATGTTACAGAGTAGACCTAATCACCTCCATATGTCCTTTCCAAATTCCTGGCACACAGACATAATAAAGTGGTTATTTTATGCAGCTAGGTTTGAGGTAATTTGCTATGCTGTGGCAGTAACTAGAACAGTGATGGCAGTGATGGCCTTTTCTAGTTCATCTTTCTCTGTTCAGCAGGTTCAGTTTTATAGGGAGGGAATTATCATTGGTTAGAAGGCCCTATTAGGTGATTCACATATATTATCTCAGTCTTCCTAATAATGTTATGAGGTTAATATTATCAACCATATTTATGGAGACATAGGCTAAGAGAGGTTAAGTGATTTGTATAAGGTCACACAAATAGAAAGCAAGCCTAGTTTTTCTAGCTCTATTCTTCAAAAGATTTCTTCAATCAGGTGAAGCCTCCCTAGCTGGATGAAAGTTCCCATGGTATCATATGAACAATGAATTCTGCTACCTCGCTTACCTCTCTATCAGATGGCACACTTGCTAAGCACCTGGGCCAGGAGCTGTGAAGGAGGTGAAGAGAGACATGCCCCCTGATTTTCAGCAGTGATAAAGCATTTTGGTGGCTAGGCAGCTGTAAGTCCCATGGAGAGATAAAAGCAACCCAAGGCAGTGTCTGATCCAGTACTGTAGCCCTTCATAGAGGGGTATGGTCACTTTGGTGTTTTGGGTAAATAGGTAGCCTCCTAATTATCTCTTTTCTAACTGGTGAAAGTGGGAGGCATCATGTGTCCCATTTCTCTTAGGTAATCTTGGTTTAATGCCTGTTGTCCCAGCGGAATTATCAACAAAGCCTTATTTTGGACAATAAATTACATGGTCGCCTTAGGGTGGTACTTTTTCAGATTGGACTTTTTCAAGGGAATGGGGTAAAACACTATTGAATAACCTTGTGAAATGAGTGAAGGCAGTGACTAATGGCCCAAAACAAGTAGTAGAGTGCGATAATTCAATGAAAAACTTGTCCATTTATTGTACAGCAAAAAAAAAAAAATAAATAGTGATTTTGTTCAACATAGACAAACGTTTATTGGACATCATTATATGCCACAATTAAAACTCCAAATTGACAATAACAAACAACAAAACCTCCCCAACAAACCAAACAAGCTACAACTGAATTGGTCATCTGAACTGACCTCATTGGTTTGTGTCTGGCCAGAATGGCAAGGACAGTCCATATTTTTCTTGGGGTAAATGAAGTATATGAATCTAGTACAAGGACTAGGCTCCATTTCTCAAAGGGTGGTCCACAAACCATGGGCATCAAACTCGCCTGGAGGTAGTGGGGGAGGTAAGAATGCAGAGTCTGGGCCTTCATTTCCAGACCTTGAAATCATTCTCAGAGGATGGGCCCAGAACTTGGCATATTTATAAGTTCCCAGATAATTCTGCACCCTAAAGTTTGAAGACATCTGGGATTTGATGCTTAGAATCAACAAAACACTAAGGCCCTAGAGAAAGTTCATTATTTAGAGTTTATTATTAGTTGGTTTGTTATTTTAAATGACAAATACGTTTAGAACTTGGATGAGTGGACTAACCCCAGGGCAGTGTTAGCCTCTGTCAGCACTGTTGAAAGAAGTTAGCCTTGATTTCAAACTGCTTCCCCATCTTATGAGCCCTGTGAAGATAAAGAAAGGACTGCATCATATTATTACAAGAAAAGGGATTATGTTTAAACATCGGTCTTGTTCTCATTATAACGTCTGTCATTGGGATTAACTTTGTAGTGGATTTGCTAAGTGTTCTCTAATATTTAGGAACTGCAGAAAAGAGGGACTATATTGATTGGAGTTTGACCCATTTTTCCCAATTCTAACAAAGTTGGGTAGAGGGGAGAGCAATACAAATGGTTTCCTGCAAGTTCAGTGTGGGGTAGATTGAATAGTCACTTTCCCTGGATATTTGTGAAAGAGACCAATATTAGAGCTGCAACAGATTTTTTGCGTTCATCACACCCAGTGTTTTTGGCTGGAATAAATCCTGGCTCTGGACATGACACTTACCGTGTATTCTTGGGCACTTACTTGTCATCTCTGAAATGCAGGATAATAACAGTGTCTACTTTTTGTAGTCTTGGGGAAGAATAAATGAAATGAGAGTATGAACATGAAGTGCTGAGCATAGCATTTGGCACTGGGGTTAGCATTCCTTCCCGAAGTGCTGTTTACTATTGTTAGCTAAAGTCACAGAGCTAGTTGATGCCAGAGCCAGGCCTAGACCTGGACCTTCCATCTGCCTTCGTTTTCTGCAATATCTGTGGAGCTCCTGAGATGAGTCACACGAAACACCCGTGTGTCTCCCCATCATCAAATGCTATTTTAAGACCTTCTTTCAGAAGTGCCCCAGGACAATGAGCTCTGGCTGGCTGCCTTAATCTGCACAGTCTGTTCTTAGGGGCATATGGCGTCTGTGCTCTGGCTGGTCCTCTGTCTGTGCCCCACAGGGCTCTGTACTGCTGGCCCCCTCACTGCTCCTGAGCTGTGTGGTGGTATGAATGGGTGACTGAGGCGGAAGATGCCTGAGCCATTTTGTAGGGAGTGTTCCTCAGAAGTGAGATAACCAGGAGGCCTGGGAAGTGTGGGGGCAAAGTGTGTGGGTTCTGAGGACAGACTGTCTGGTTCTACCTGGCTGTGGGACTTGGCTAAGTTCCTTGCCCATAAGAAGATCCTCAGTCTTCTCATTTGTAAGATCTGTAACAAGAAAGCCTACATCACAGGACTGTTGTGAGGGGCGCTGACTAAATTCACACAAAGCAAAGAGCCTGGCCCATTGTCTACAAATGGTGGCATATTGCTAACTTTTAATAATGCTTTATGAATCTAGAAGGGAATTAGGATATATAGAATGTCCTGATGGAAGGGATAAAAATCAGAACAGAGAAATGTAATTTGTAATGAGTAATATAGTATTTTGAATATCACTGAAAGGTAAAACTGAAATGAGAACTGGTTAAAAATATTGTATGGCCATTGATGAAATCAAAGAAACTGGCAGTAGCTCTGCAAAGGAAAAACTGGAAGTACCTTCTACATATTCCTGCTTTCCAATGTCCTCCCCTTACATGCCCACATCTCCCTCAGCTTTTATTATGGGTATTTAAATATGCCAAAAGTTTTTCTCCATGTTTATAAATCTACAGTATAGGAACTTTAGAGGAATTTTAATTAATAACAAATTACATCAGTGGAAATTATTAACATTGATACTCTTCAATTATATAGAAACCTGCTGGCCACAGTATAGTAGGCAAGTGAAATGAATTACTAACTACTAACTCTCTTTAAGGTGGCTTCCCTGGTGGCTCAGAGGTTAAAACATCTGCCTGCAATGCAGGAGACCTGGGTTCGATCCCTGGGTTGGGAAGATCCCCTGGAGAAGGAAATGGCAACCCACTCCAGTATTCTTGCCTGGAGAATCCCATGGACAGAGGAGCCTGAATTGCTGCTATAGGTTAACTAATGTGGATAATGACTGACAGAACCTCTGGCTTCATAAAACTTCTGTCATGTTGGATACTTACTGCATTAGTCAGCATAAGACAGATAATGCTGAGGTAACAAACAACTGCCAAACTCAGTGATTTAAACAGCAAGATTTCTATCTTCCTTATGAGACATGCTCTTATTAGTTTGTCTGGGGCCCTGCTCCAAATAGCCTCCCTGGGGACCTTGGCTGGTAGAGCAGCCACCATGGGACATGTTTCCAGTTATGGCTCAGGGAAACAGGCTTTTGAAGCATCCAATTGGAAGTGGTACCACCCCTTCAGCTCCAGTGTCACTGGCAGAAGTATGGACACACTCCACTGTTAGGAAGCAGAAACTGTAAAAGTACAGTCCTACTCTGTTTTTGGCTAGAACTACTCTAACAACTACTCTAATAACTCTAATAACTACTCTAACAACTGGGCTGGAAGAAGCACAAACTGGAATCAAGGTTGCCGGGAGAAATATCAATAACCTCAATATGCAAATGACACCACTCTTATGGCAGAAAGTGAAGAGGAACTAAAAAGCCTCTTGTTGAAAGTGAAAGTGGAGAGTGAAAAAGTTGGCTTAAAGCTCAATATTCAGAAAACGAAGATCATGGCATCTGGTTCCATCACTTCATGGGAAATAGATGGGGAAACAGTGGAAACAGTGTCAGACTTTATTTTTGGGGCTCCAAAATCACTGCAGATGGTGACTGCAGCCGTGAAATTAAAAGACACTTACTCCTTGGAAGGAAAATTATGGCCAACCTAGATAGCATATTGCAAAGCAGAGACTTTGCCAACAAAGGTCCATCTAGTCAAGGCTATGGTTTTTCCAGTAGTCATGTATGGATGTGAGAGTTGGACTGTGAAGAAAGCTGAGCGCCAAAGAATTGATGCTTTTGAACTGTGGTGTTGGAGAAGACTCTTGAGAGTCCCTTGGACTGCAAGGAGATCCAACCAGTCCATTCTGAAGGAGATCAGTCCTGGAATTTCTTTGGAAGGAATGATGCTAAAGCTGAAACTCCAGTACTTTGGCCACCTCGTGCAGAGTTGACTCATTGGAAAAGACTCTGATGCTGGGAGGGATTGGGGTAGGAGGAAAAGGGGGCAACAGAGGATGAGATGGCTGGATGGCATCACTGTCTTGATGGACATGAGTCTGAGTGAACTCTGGGAGTTGGTGATGGACAGGGAGGCCTGGCGTGCTGCGATTCATGGGGTCGCAAAGAGTCAGACACGACTGAGGGACTGAACTGACTGACTGACTGACTCTAACAATACTAGATTTACACGTGTCTTACTAGGCATAAAATTCTTGAATGTAAACAGTGATGTTCCTCTTTACCTTTTTCTCCTGACCCCAGCCTCGAATAGAAAGGTGATACATGTTACGTAGACATTAGAGCTTAGCTTGTGATAGGGACAACATGGGGAAGAGGGCCAGAAATCTTGATCTCTTCCCAGCCCATCTAGTGCATCTCTCCTCCCCTTGAGCTGGGATCCTGTCTCTGAATTGATTATTTGGATGATCCTAAACAATCATTTAGTGACTCTAAATCTCAGTTCCTACAGCTGGAAAATGGGGATATTATTCAGTTCAGTTCAGTTGCTCAGTCGTGTCCAACTCTTTGCGACCCCGTGGACCGCAGCACGCCAGGCCTCCTTGTCCATCAACTGCCGGAGTTTACCCAAACTCATGTCCATTGAGTCAGTGATGCCATCCAACCATCTCATCCTCTGTTGTCCCCTTTTCCTCATGCCTTCAATCTTTCCCAACATCAGAGTTTTCTCAAATGAATCAGCTTTTCACATCAGGTGGCCAAAGTGTTGGGAGTTTCCGCTTCAAAATCAGTCCTTCCAATGAATGCTCAGAACTGATCTCCTTTAGGGTGGACTGGTTGGATCTCCTTGCAGTCCAAAGGACTCTCAAGAGTCTTCTCCAACACCACAGTTCGAAAGCATCAATTCTTTGGCACTCAGCTTTCTTTATAGTCCAACTCTAACACCCATACATGACTACTGGAAGAAGCATAGCCTTGATTAGATGGACCTTTGTTGACAAAGTAATGTCTCTTCTTTTTAGGTTGGTCATAACTTTCCTTCCAAGGAGTAAGCGTCTTTTAATTTCATGGCTGCATTCACCATCTACAGTGATTTTGGAGCCCCCAAAATAAAGTCAGCCACTGTTTCCACTGTTTCCCCATCTGTTTCCCATGAAGTGATGGGGCCAGATGCCATGATCTTCGCTTTCTGAATGTTGAGCTTTAAGCCAACTTTTTCACTCTCTTCTTTCACTTTCATCAAGAGGCTCTTTAGTTCCTCTTCACTTTCTGCCATAAGGGTGGTGTCATCTGCATATCTGAGGTTATTGATATTTCTCCCAGCAATCTTGATTCCAGCTTGTGCTTCATCCAGCCCAGTGTTTCTCATGATGTACTCTGCATATAAGTTAAATAAGCAGGGTGACAATATACAGCCTTGACCTACTCCTTTTCCTATTTGGAACCAGTCTGTTGTTCCATGTCCAGTTCTAACTGTTGCTTCCTGACCTGCATACAGGTTTCTCAAGAGGCAGGTCAAGTGGTCTGGTATTCCCATCTCTTTCAGAATTTTCCACAGTTTATGGTAATCCACACAGTCACAGGCTTTGGCATAGTCAATAAAGCAGAAATAGATGTTTTTCTGGAACTCTCTTGCTTTTTTGGTGATCCAGCAGATGTTGGCAGTTTAATCTCTGGTTCCTCTGCCTTTTCTAAAACCAGTTTGAAAATCTGGAAGTTCACAGTTGACGTATCACTGAAGCCTGGCTTGGAGAATTTTGAGCATTACTTTACTAGTGTGTGAGATGAGTGAAATTGTGTGGTAGTTTCAGCATTCTTCCTGGAGAATGAAATGGCAACCCACTCCAGTATTCTTGCCTGGAGAATCCCATGGACTGAGGAGCCTGGTGGGCTGCAGTCCATGGGGTCACAAAGAGTCGGACACGACTGAGTGACTTTACTTACTTACTTCAGCATTCTTTGGTATTGCCTTTCTTTGGGATTGGAATGAAAACTAACCTCTTCCAGTCCTGTGGCCACTGCTGAGTTTCCCAAATTTGCTGGCATATTGAGTGCAGCACTTTCACTGTATCATTTCACAGCATTAAGGGGATATTATTACTCCCTTGTAAAGACTGAATCAGATGGCATGTATAAAAGACACTGGTCATCTATGGCTCTGGCTGTTTCCCAGTGGGACCCCACTCTGGGGCTCTTGGGTGTCCATCATTGTCTGCTGAACTGTGCCACTGAAACCTGTCCTCAGGCAAGGCCTTACCATGCTCTCAATCTCCTCTGATCTTTTCCCCACATGTCTGGCAAATGAAGTATATTTTCTTCTTAAGCACCTAGAGATCATCTAGCCTTATGGTATTCAGACTTAGAAGAGGTAGTTGCACCTCCAAGTTCAGCTTTCCCCAACCCAAGAGCCCTAGAGTACATGCAAAGAATTCCACTGATTCTAGAGTAAACTTCTCATCTTAAACAGAAGAGAGGCTGAGGCCCAGAGAGAGGGGGGAACCGGATCCCATAGATGGGCAGGACTGGACTTGAAGGCCCCGTCACGTGAAAGCTGATCTAGACTGTTTTGAAAAACCTACCTGGGAGAAGAAGGTGACCAGAGATGAAAGTTGGGAGGGGGCAGGGGTTATTTCTGATGACTCATGCATATACTCATCAAAGGGCATAAGCAAGTGTGTGTGAATTTTTTTTTTCTTTTGAGTCCCTAGGTAACTCTAGTCAGACATAATAAGATACAAAAACTTACCTCTAAGCTACTGGTTTGAATGTAGTACAGACTGTTAGTTACTCAAGGTCATTACTGTGTGATGGGTTATCAAAGGCCTGATGAAGTGTGTGGGATTTTTATGAGCCTGTTTTTGTTATAGTAGAATGTCTAAAGGCCCCTTATGTACAAAGTGCTTTGAAAACTCTAATGGGGCCCCATAATTACCTGCATAATTATGAAGGTCAAATTGTGCTGAACAAACTTGAGAGCTATTTTTGACCAGGTTAGTGGATGAAGAGAACAGAATATTAAACACACACATACACATATACACACAATTTTTTTTTTTTTGGTTGCCTCTTTCAGTTTTGAGTACAACAAAAATCTCTCTCAAAACTGAAGAAAATTGCCATTCTGATGCATTTTCCCACTTCGTGTAGACGTGAAGAGGTTTTCTTTCTCTGAGTTTAAGATACAGAATGGACAGACTATATACTCAGTTTCAAAGTAGAGTTGGTTGCAGTAAATATTCATACACACACACACACACATATACAGTGTAGTCAGAGTGTTTCAATTTGTTTTTATGTCTGTCTCCCACTGCCCCACAGTCAACATATACCCCCTCAAGAGCAGGCCAGCCTGCCGGATGTCCTTCTATAGAGATGCCTGCTGTTTTCACTTGCCATCCTCAATTTTCCATCTTACTCTAGGAAACTGCAAGTTTAGAAAAACAATGGACTGTTTCCTTCCTCTTTCTTTAAACTAAGAGGCTGAGAGAAGGATTTCATATTCATTACTCATGAGCCAGACTTGAGGATAAAGGTCATTGTGAACAGTCAAATGGAACAAAAGTTAAGAATCACAGGTCTCAGTGGGTTTCTAGCTCAGCTAGGATCAAAATGGCATTTGTGCCTTCCCTAGGGTCCTTGTCTTAACCTAAGGTTTGCTTAAGCTTTGTATTTCCGACTGATGTTTGGAATCTGAACTTCCAAAAAAAGTTCAAGAATATGTGCATGGAGTGGGGTAGGGTGGAGAACTGACCCAAAGCAGGCTTAAATTGGGTTAAGTCTTCCCTTCTAGGGACTTGGCCCCCAGGTGACCCAGGGTTGTCACTGTTATTATCAGTTTTATAGGAACATTTCTTAGAATCCAAGATTTAAGAATGCTCTCCAGTAAGCAGTTAAGATGGTTTTTCCTGACATTTAAAATTTTCTATTTGTTATATCCTTTGGCTGTGAACTGTTTTCTTGTGGCTAGACAATTTGTGGCCAGGAAATTCTCATCTGTTGAGTGATATAGATATCCAGTATAGCCACTCATCATGCTGAAAGGGAGAAGGAAACCACCTTTCTAACACTTTACTTTGGGCTCTTAGTAAGTGCTGTTTACGCTATAGAGCAGCTATCATTCTTTTTATAAGCCAGACTTCTCTGTCACACTTGATATTTATTCACAGGGAAGAGCCAGAAATCACAACGCAGCAGCAGTTGGCCTTAGGGGTGATGAAGGAGGATGCCAAGAGAAACGGTGACACAGAAAGTGACCCCAAAACCTTGCTCAGTCAACAGACCAGGGCCTTAGGGAGTCTTCCAAGGGGGCCTTAGACATTTTTGCTATAGTGGGCCCTTTCATCCATAAAACTGATATGTATAAGTAGCTAACTTATTTCATAACTACGTTGACATGAAGATGAACATATGAATGTTACAGATCACAACATTTCTTTCTACCTGAAAGTTTTATTTTTTTCTTCTTGTGTGAAAGGCTTTTAAAAGATTTTCGTGGGTCCCTAAATGTTTTGTGGGTTATAGGCACTGTGCCTGCTGTACCTAATGGATAAATCAACCCCGTCAAGAGGAAGCAGACTCTTCCTTGGTACAATTTGAGAAAACTGAATATTTATGAATTAGTGCAGTTTCATTATTTAAATGACAGTGCCAGTTCTAAATGGGTTTGGCTCACAAAATGGGACAGGTGAACTAAATGTGTATACAAATCTAGAAGTCAAGGTCTCACTATTAGCAACAGGCTGATTAACATTTTGAGTAAATTTTGAAACTTTGGTTTGGGGGAAAAGCCAAAAATATTATAAATATTTAGCTGGTAGGATCTTGATTTTGCTACCCACACACTTAGGTAAGCTACTGTACTCCTTGAGCAAGTTATTTTATTTTTCTGTGCCTTAATTCCATCTCTATCAGTTCAGTTCAGTCGCTCAGTCGTGTCCGACTCTTTGCGACCCCATGAATCGCAGTACGCCAGGCCTCCCACCAACTCCGGGAGTTCACTCAGACTCACGTCCATCGAGTCCATGATGCCATCCAGCCATCTCATCCTCGGTCGTCCCCTTCTCCTCCTGCCCCCAATCCTTCCCAGCATCAGGGTCTTTTCCAATGAGTCAACTCTTCGCATCTCTGTAAGTGAGACATAACCATGGCTACCTCATCAGGCTACTGGGAGGATGGAATGAAGTCATGTTCATAAAACACTTAGTATAATGCCTGGAATATTAGAAATTTCCGATATGTTAGTTATCATAATTACTATTATTATCATAACATAAAATGTTATCATGTTCATCAGATGGAAAAACTCAGACTTTATAATTTCCGTTCCGTTCAGTCGCTCAGTCATGTCCGACTCTTTGCGACCCCATGAATCACAGCACGCCAGGCCTCCCTGTCC
>SJXQ01004799.1:0-10595 GCA_006408695.1 Aepyceros melampus
CATTGCCTTGCTATATTTCCCATAGCCAAAACATCCATTACCCCCAAATAGCCTCTAGTGCACATGGATACCCTGACCCAGTGATAAGTATTAGGAACATCAAAATGTATTCCATAAATACAACAAATATTTTAAGATATGTTATTTCCATTGCTGCTATGCCCTTAGGCATTCTGTAATCTTCAAGGTGTTACCTCTTATCACTTTCTTTTGAAATTCTGAGTAGCTGATTAATCACTATTATAGGTCTCTTAATCTGCCTTATCTTCAGATTTTCAATTTCCTGTAAAATGGCCATATGAGAGCAAAATTTTCAGTAGGTGAAGCAACAGAGATTAGAACAATATTGCCTTGACAGCTAAGTATAATGAAAAAAAAGAATAAACCTGGAGCTTAATAAACTGCATCTAGTCCCAGTTCTGTCATAATTAGCAGGGTAATCTAGGAAAATCTATTTATTATCTCTGGGTCTCACTCACTTCATCTGTAGGACTATGATCTCTAAGGAACCCTTTAGCTCTGACATCCTAGGAAATCAAAGGGAGGCTGTCTAGGGGAACAGAATTTTCCCCACCCTGAGCTAATTGGACTGGCTGTATGAATACCACTCCAGTTCTTAGATATCTGTAATGGGCATCACCGATTCAATGGACATGAACTTGGGCAAACTCTGGGAGACAGTGAAGGACAGGGAAGCCTGGTATGTTGCAGTCCATGGGGTCGGAAAGAGTCTGACACGATGCGGCAACTGAACAACAACAACAAAATGACTACCTTTTCTCCAGAAGTCCCTGTGATTTTAGGGTCTGTTCTGTCTCCTGGAGAGCATGGGTCTGAAGCTGCAGATATAATATCTTGTGTAAATGTAAGGGGAAAAAATCTTGGAAAAATCCCAGGAAAAGCAGTAGGGTAAGATAGTCTCAAGCCAAGTAAATGTGTTGTTGACTCTAAGCTCTGAGCCAATCACAATGGGAAGTTCAGTTTAGCAATACTTGGAAGAGGTTAAGTGCCTTGAAGCAGGACAAAAGAAAATTTTTCAAGAAATGGCTACTGAGTGGTGACTTCAACCTGAAACTGCTGGAATTGGACATAGGACCCCAACAGAATCTTGCTTCATCAGTGACCTAGCGAATAGAGAGTAAGTAAAGTCACTCAGTCGTGTCCGACTCTCTGTGACCCCATGGACTGCAGCCCACCAGGCTCTTCAGTCCATGAGATTCTCCAAGCAAGAATACTGGAGTGGGTCGCCATTTCCTTCTCCAGCGGATCTTCCCGACCCAGGGATCGAACCTGGGTCTCCCGCATTGGAGGCAGAAGCTTTAACCTCTGAGCCACCAGGGAAGTCAGGGAATAGAGAAGTAGGTGGTATGTGTGGGTGTGCTTGTGTGTGGGGAGGGAAAGCAACAGGGCAGAATGATCATACAAAATATACTACAAGAGCTTTCTAATTGACTTCCCCAATCTCTCCTTACAACAGTTCATCTTCCATATTGCCATCAAATTCAGTTCATAAATCCCATATCAGATTGTCTCTTCTGGCTTAAAAATTTTCAACAGTTTCTCACTACATTCAGAACAAAGTCTTATCTCTCTATCATGGCTTTTGGCACCTTTGCAGATAAGGGAATAGAGAAGTAGGTGGTATGTGTGGGTGTGCTTGTGTGTGGGGAGGGAAAGCAACAGGGCAGAATGATCATACAAAATATACTACAAGAGCTTTCTAATTGACTTCCCCAATCTCTCCTTACAACAGTTCATCTTCCATATTGCCATCAAATTCAGTTCATAAATCCCATATCAGATTGTCTCTTCTGGCTTAAAAATTTTCAACAGTTTCTCACTACATTCAGAACAAAGTCTTATCTCTCTATCATGGCTTTTGGCACCTTTGCAGATTTGACTCCAACCTATCTAATCCAACCTTATATGCAGCTACAGCTTTATCATGTATTCCATACTACTCTTCAGCCTAACTACTTGTTATTCCACAAACAAATCTCTTGGCACTCCCAACCTATACTTTGGTGGCTTCACATATTTCTTCCCCTATTGCAAATTTGCCAACCCTTCCCCTGTGAAGTCCTACTTGACCACTCTAGTTAGTGTGTATTTTGTCCCTCTCCTGAACTCCTAAAGTACTTTGCATCTGCCTTGGAAGGAGAAGAATTAATCATCACAACTGACTTCACTTTCTCATCTTACAAATTATTCCTCTCATCCTCATTACTCCACGGTGAAAGTTTTGCTTTGCTTGACTTTCTGGAAGAGCATGTAACTATCTCCTCAGGCTATGAAGACAAAGGCAGACTCTCATACTATTTTGCACGCTCCATGGTGGTAACAACACTACACAGTTAAGAGGTCCTCAAGTTTTATGGATTTACATTGATGACTAGCTGTTGAATAGGTCCCTTCCTCTCCACCCTTCTACTTAGCTGATTCACTCCTCATCTCTGTCATGTACCACTGCAACAGTCTCTTCAGTGGTTTCTACTGGGATGATTTGGCTTTCTAAATGTGAGGAAGACCCATTCCTCCTCACCAATAAAACCACCAGTGGTTCCCATCACCTACAGAAAAGCTTCAAGGCTTTGGCATGAAAAGAAATTCCACCAGAGTCTTCTAAGAGCTGAGACCATGTCTTATTCATTCTTGTATCTGACACTCCCATCCCACCCCTGCCAATTCACTCTCTGACACATGGCACATGCTCAATTGATATCCGATGACTGAATGAGTATATAAATGAATTTTAAATCATTGAATGTCAGAAATAGAAGGAACTTCAGAGAGTATAGTCTTAGAGATGTAGTTCAACCCTCTTGATTTACAAATGAGGAAAACTAGGCTCAGGGAGTTTAACACTAAGGCAGTGTTCATCTCAACCCTCTGTACTGCACTGAACTTTGGTAAATAATAGAATGGGTCTCCTAAACTAGAATATGATGCTTATTCTCTGAACAACTTTAAATATAGAAAACATGAAGACTCCAGGGATGGAACTCATTGGTCTTGGTTAATTCTAGAAAATGTTACAGCTTGGCACAGCACAGTGTGAAAAAACAGTGGTATTTCCCTCCTTCTTAGTAAAGCTTTTTAAAGGCCCAGAATAGTTTTTCCCAAATAAACCAACCGAATGTAATGGAGAGGGGAAAAGACCATGTTCCAAAAAAAAAAAGGAGCAAAAAAAAAAAAAAGGTTTGACATGTTAGATGCAGACTAGCTTCTACTCAAGGGGCACTTTACCCTGGCACCTACAGTTAGGATGCACACAACAGGCCAGGTCAGGAGGTGGTTCTGTACTGATACGGTGGCCTCATACTTGCTTGGGTTTTCTAGAACACCCATCTTTGTGAGAACCCCACTCCAAATATAATAATATCTTTGCCCCCCACCCCTTTTAGTCAAGAGACAATTCTTTAAATATCAGAAGTCTTCAGATACCTTCCTCCAGAACAACCAGGAATCTTTGAAAAGGAGCATCCATTTTCTAAGGTGCTCAAGAGACAGGAGTAGCTTTAGCAAGAAAGGGATATTATTTGGCCTGATGCACTTATGCCTTAGTGGCCACCCTTCTCCTTACGGAATTATGACTGCAGAGACTTTCCTTGAGGTGAAAGAAACCAGTGATTTAACAATTGAGAAAGGTGGGGACTTTCCTGGTGGAGAAGTGGATAAGAATCTGTCTGCCAATGCAGGGGACATGGGTTCAATCCCTGGTTTGGAAAGATTCCACATGCTACTGGGCAACTGGGCAACAGCCTGTGCACCACAACTATTGAGTCTGTGCTCTAGATCCCACAGGCTGCCACCTCTGAGCCCAGGCAATAAGAAGCCACTGCAATGAGAAGCCCATGCACCACAACAGAAGAGAAGCCCCTGCTCTCAACTAGAGAATGCCCATGTGCAGCAGTGAAGACCCAGCACTGCCAAAAAATTTAGAAAGGTGTACACATGTTGGGAGGAGGTGAAGACCCTCATCATAGGAAGGTGAGGACCCTTCAAGAGTCAAAAACTCACTGAAGAGATACAACTTTCTGTGTCCCCAAACTCACTTTGTATGGCGTCAAAAGACAGTTAAATGAAGCCCAGGAAAAGAGTTGCTGGATTGACCATATTTTTTCAACTCATTAACCTTCAAAGATGACATGGGTCCTTTCTTGCTTCAAATATTATCAGGGTGTGACAAAACTTCCTTGTGTCCTAAAGAAATATGTATCTTAAAGTAGTTGTGTAGAAGCAACTACTTTGGAACTTCAGTATTTATGAACAGAGTTTGATGTTATGATAAAAAGCAGCTTATAACTAATTAGGTTATTCTGATATATGTTGAATTATCTGCATAGAAATAACTGTGCTTTATGGTCATGGGGAGGCATACTTTAGGAACTCAATGTAAATGACAAATGCCTCAAACTTTGACATATGGCCAGATGAAATGCCTAGGCTTTTTGTCCCTAGATATTGGGCTGCAGCACCAGGTATTTCCAACCCCTTTGTATTCTCTCAGAACCCCTGGCTTCCCTCCCTGATTACTCTCTGAACAATCAGAGAGTGATGTTCCTCTTCTGAAGGACCACCCCTGGGTATCTAAGAGACTCCTAGGAAAAAAATTCTGGGCCATCTGGTTTAGCCCGATTGGTGTCTGTGAGGGGTCATTCTTAGGGGACCACAGAGTGGGTAGGGAAGGCAAGGCAGGGGAACGGGGTGGCTCTACTATATATGTATGGGGCTAAGGAAAACCTGAAAGTGTGAGGAGGTGAAAACCCAGATCGAGTTTTCAATGGACTCTGGGTGCACAGAATCTTCATGTTTTCAGGCAGATTGAGAATGAGGATTCTGATAAGGCTGTCAGTTCAGGCATGAGCCAAAAAAGCAGGAAAGGCTCCAATTTCCCAGGCTCCTTGGCTCCCAACAGTCTTGGGCAATAAGTAGACAGGCACTGTCTTAATCCCTGCCAAAGGCTGATTGAGTGTAAGGGATGGCAAACCCACATCTGATCAATCTTTTCACTAATAAGGAGAATGAGGAAGAGAGCAGAAGGGCATTGGAGCATAGAAACAAACACTGCTGTTTTCACACCTAGATGTTGGATGCTGTTTTGACCTGTTTCAGTTCAGTTCAGTTCAGTTCAGTCACTCAGTCGTGTCCGACTCTTTGTGACCCCATGAATCACAGCACGCCAGACCTCCCTGTCCATCACCATCTCCCGGAGTTCACTCAGACTCACATCCATCGAGTCCGTGATGCCATCCAGCCATCTCATCCTCGGTCGTCCCCTTCTCCTCCTGGCCCCAATCCCTCCCAGCATCAAGGTCTTTTCCAATGAGTCAACTCTTCGCATGAGGTGACCAAAGCACTGGAGCTTCAGCTTCAGCATCATTCCTTCCAAAGAAATCCCAGGGTTGATCTCCTTCAGAATGGACTGGTTGGATCTCCTTGTAGTCCAAGGGACTCTCAAGAGTCTTCTCCAACACCACAGTTCAAAAGCATCAATTCTTCGGTGCTCAACCTTCTTCACAGTCCAACTCAACATCCATACATGACCACAGGAAAAACCGTAGCCTTGACTAGACGGACCTTAGTTGGCAAAGTAATGTCTCTGCTTTTGAATATGCTATCTAGGTTGGTCATAACTTTTCTTCCAAGGAGTAAGCGTCTTTTAATTTCATGGCTGCAGTCACCATCTGCAGTGATTTTGGAGCCCCCCAAAATAAAGTCTGACACTGTTTCNCCACAGGAAAAACCGTAGCCTTGACTAGACGGACCTTAGTTGGCAAAGTAATGTCTCTGCTTTTGAATATGCTATCTAGGTTGGTCATAACTTTTCTTCCAAGGAGTAAGCGTCTTTTAATTTCATGGCTGCAGTCACCATCTGCAGTGATTTTGGAGTCCCCCAAAATAAAGTCTGACACTGTTTCTATTGTTTCCCCATCTATTTCCCATGAAGTGATGGGACAAGATGCCATGATCTTCCCATTAGAGTTTTCTAAGGGCTGGGACCATGTCTTATTCACACTTGTAATCTGAAATCCCTACACCCTGCCCCTGTCTAGTGCAGCGTCTCATACATGGTAAATGCTTAGTAAATATTTTCAGACAAACAAAAGCTAAAAATATATAGAACTGGACAGTGGAGTGGAGATAGGGGAAGTATTGGAGCTTCTGTCCAGCACTGGAAAACATTCAATTCAGTTCAGTCACTCAGTCGTGTCCAACTCTTTGTCATCCCATGGACTGCAGCACACCAAGCTTCTCTGTCCATCACTAACTTCTGGAGCCTACTCAAACTCATGTCCATCGAGTTGGTGATGCTATCCAACCATCTCATCCTCTGTCATCTTCTTATCCTCCTGCCTTCAATCTTCCCCAGCATCAGGGTATTTTCCAGTGAGCCATTACTGGAAAACATTACTAGTTATGTTTTTCCCAGAGGGAAAGAGTTCCAGTGATCTGACAACTTAAAACTCTGTCTACTAATGCTTGAGCTGTGCTTAGTCCCTCAGTCGTGTCTGACTTTTTCCAACGCCATGTACTGTAGCCCATCAGGCTCCTCTGTCCATGAAATTTTCCAGGCAAGAATACTTGGAGTGGGTAGCCATTCCCTTCTCCAGGGGATCTTCCCAACCCAGAGATAAAACCCAGGTCTCCTGCATTGCAGGCAGATTCCTCACCCCTGAGTAAATGTAGTCTTCACGAGAGCATCAAAACAATGAAGATTGTGAACATACTATCTTCCCCTAAAGTTTATCTTGTTCCTTTCTAATCCCTCCTTCCTGCTGCTTCTGCCACAGGCAACCATTGATCTGCTTTCTACAGATCAGTTTGCATTTTCTAGAGTTTATATGGAGAGTCACAAAGTATGAACTCTTTTGCATCTGGCTTCTTTCCACTGAGCATGATTATTTTAATATTTAAATATGTTGTGGCATGTATCAGTAGCTCATTTGTTTTTATTGCTATGTTGTATTCCCTTGCATGGATACACTAGAATTTGTTTTTCCATTTACCTATTGAAGGACACTTAGGTTGTTACCAGATCCTTGATTACAATAATGCTACTATAAACATTCATATACAAGTCTTCACATGTACATAGGCTTTCATTTCTCATGGGTAAATAGGAGTGGATCATAAGGTAAGTGTATACTTAACTTTTAAAGAAACTGCCAAATTGTTTTCCAAATTGGTTGAAACCTTTTACATTCCCACTTTCTATACACCCTCTCTAACACTTGCTATTTGTTGTTGTTTAGTTGCTCAGTTGTGTCTGATTCTTTTGTGACCCCATGAACTGTAGCCCACCAGGCCCCTCTGTCCATGGGATTTTCTGGGCAAGATGGAGTGAGTTGTCATTTTCTCCTTCAGGGGATCTTCCTGACTCAGGGATCAAACCCACGTCTCCATGTTCCCCGCACTGCAGGTGGATTCTTTACTTTTGAGCCACTGGGGAATCCCAACACTTGCTATAGTCATTTAAATTTCTTTTTAATCATCCTAATACTATAAAGAGATATCTCACGGTAGTTTTAATTTGCATTTCCTCAATGACTATTTAAAATGATCATCTTTTCATGTGAGTATTTGTCATTGCATATTTTCTTTGGTGAAATGCTGTTCAGACCTTTACCCATTTTTAATTGAGTTGCTCATTTTCTTATCATTGAATTTTGAGGGTTTTTTTTATATATTTTGGATACAAGTTTGTTATCAGATATATGCCTCACAAAGATTTTCTCCTAGTTGGTAGCTTGCGTTTTCACTCTCTTAACAGTCTTTCACAAAACAGAAGATTTTACTTTTAATTTTGGTGACATCCAATTTATCATTTTGTTCTTTTACAAATTGCTTTTTGTGTCATATCTAAATATTTCCATAACCCAAGGACATGGTGATTTTTATACTATGTTGCTATCTAGAAGTCTTATAGATTTTGATTTTATATTTAGATCTATGATCAATTTTGAGTTAATTTTTCTATGTGGTACAAGATAGGAGTCAAAGCTCATATTTTTGTGTTTGCATATATAATTGTTATGGTAATATTTGTTGGAAATATTCTTTCTTCAACAAATTGCTTTTGTTACTTTGTCAAAAATCAGTTGTACACATATGTGTGCCTATTTCCAGACTTTCTACTCTGTTACATTAATTTATTGTCCATCTTTATAGCAATAAAGGCTTCCCTGGTGGCTCAGTGGGTAAAGAGTCTGCCTGCAGTGTGGGAAAACCATGTTCAATCCCTGGCTTGGGATGATCATAGCTTGCGTTTTCACTCTCTTAACAGTCTTTCACAAAACAGAAGATTTTACTTTTAATTTTGGTGACATCCAATTTATCATTTTGTTCTTTTACAAATTGCTTTTTGTGTCATATCTAAATATTTCCATAACCCAAGGACATGGTGATTTTTATACTATGTTGCTATCTAGAAGTCTTATAGATTTTGATTTTATATTTAGATCTATGATCAATTTTGAGTTAATTTTTCTATGTGGTACAAGATAGGAGTCAAAGCTCATATTTTGTGTTTGCATATATAATTGTTATGGTAATATTTGTTGGAAATATTCTTTCTTCAACAAATTGCTTTTGTTACTTTGTCAAAAATCAGTTGTACACATATGTGTGCCTATTTCCAGACTTTCTACTCTGTTACATTAATTTATTGTCCATCTTTATAGCAATAAAGGCTTCCCTGGTGGCTCAGTGGGTAAAGAGTCTGCCTGCAGTGTGGGAAAACCATGTTCAATCCCTGGCTTGGGATGATCCCCTGGAGGAGGAAATGGCAATCCACTCCAGGATTCCTGCTGGAGAATTCCATGGACAGAGGAGCCTGGTGGCCTACAGTTCTTGGGGTCACAAAGAGTTGGACACAACTGAGTGACTAACACTTTCACTTGCACTTTATAGCAACATCACAAAGTCCTGATTATAGCAGCTTTTAAGAATTGATGTTTTTGAACTGTGG
Organism: Aepyceros melampus; assembly: GCA_006408695.1. Taxonomy (NCBI): domain Eukaryota; kingdom Metazoa; phylum Chordata; class Mammalia; order Artiodactyla; family Bovidae; genus Aepyceros; species Aepyceros melampus. The sequence continues at coordinate 8,972 of SJXQ01004799.1, forward strand.
TGGAGAAGACTCTTGAGAGTACCTTGGACTGTAAGATCAAACCAGTCAATCCTAAAGGAAATCAGTCCTGAATATTCATTGGAAGGACTGATGCTGAAGCTGAAACTCCAATACTTTGGCCATCTGATGCGAAGAACTGACCTATTGGAAAAGACCCTGGGAAAGATTGAAGGTAGGAGGAGAAGGGGACAACAGAGAATGAGATGGTTGGATGGCATTACTGACATGATGGAACATGAGTTTGAGTAAGCTCCGGGAGTTGGTGATGGACAGGGAAGCCTGGTGTGTAGCAGTAGATGGAGTCTCAGAGTCAGACACGACTGAGTGACTGAACTGGTAAGTCTTGTAGTCAGGTAGTGGTTGTCTCTCAACTTTGTTCTTCTTTTTAAAGTTGTTTTACCTCTTCTAAGACCTTTGTATTTCCATATGAATTTGAGAACCAACTTGTCAATTGCTACAGACAACATTTATTATGTTTCAGTTGAGAGAGTATTGAATCTATAGATGAACTTAGGAAGGATTGACATCTTAACAATATCAAGCCTTCTAACCCTGTGAACAAGTCTATTTCTTCCTTATTTAGGTCTTTGATTTCTCTCAGGAACGTTTTATGGTTTCCAGAGTGCAGATCTAGTCCATCTCTCATCAGCTTTATCGCCAGGTATTTATTATTTTTGTGGTATTATGTTATTTTTTTTACAGTTTAATTTTCTATTCACCATTGCTAACCTATTTATGGATTTGGTTGGCTAGTATTTTGTTAAAGATATTTGCAACTATATTCATGAGGGATATTGAGGGATATTAGTCTACACTTTATTCTTTTTTTCTGGTTTCCATATTAAGGTAACAATAGATCTATTGAATAAGTTGAGAATTACTAAAAATAATACTATTTTTAGTATTTCCTTCTTTTACTTTTTGGAAAAGTTTGTGAGGAGTTGATATTAATTCTTTTTTAAATATTTGATAGAATACAAAAGCAGAGCAATCTAAGCCTGGAGTTTTCTTTCTGGGAAAATTTTTGAACTGCAAACTCAATTTCTTTAATAATTAGAAGGTTGTTGTATTATCTATTAATTTTTTATGAAGCTTTGTTAAGTTGTGTCTTTCAAAGAATTTATTCATTTTATCTAAGTTGTCAAACTTATTGGCATAAAATTGTTTAAATTTTCCATAATAGTTTTTAATAATCTATAGTGATGTTACTTCTCTCATCCTCCATATTGGTTATTTATTTCTTCTTTCATTTTTTCCCTGATAAAACAGGCTAGAACTTTCTTAGTTCATTAATCTTGCAAAGAATCAGCTTTTGGTTACATTGCTTTTTCTCTACTTGGTTTTTGTTTACTATTCCATTGACTTTTGTGTTGAAATGTATTATTTTCTTTCTTTTGTCTAGATTGGTTTACTTAGCTCTTCTTTTTAGAAAAATAGTCAGTGGTTATTTGCATAAGAACTTGCTTCTTTCTAATACAGACATTTAGTGCTATAAATTTCACCATAAATAGTGCTTTAGTATCATCCCAGGATTTTTGAGATGTGTGTTTTCATTTTCATTCATTTAGGGCAGTTTAAATTTGCCTTTTTTGGTGGGGGGGGGGGGCTCCAAAATCACTGCAGA
>SJXQ01004799.1:10921-30247 GCA_006408695.1 Aepyceros melampus
TTTCCTGTGGTCATGTATGGATGTGAGAGTTGGACTGTGAAGAAGGCTGAACACCAAAGAATTGATGCTTTTGAACTATGGTTTTGGAGAAGACTCTTGAGAGTCCCTTGGACTGCAAGGAGATCAACCAGTCCATTCTGAAGGAGATCAACCCTGGGATTTCTTTGGAAGGAATGATGCTAAAGCTGAAACTCCAGTACTTTGGCCACCTCATGCGAAGAGTTGACTCATTGGAAAAGACCCTGATGCTGGGAGGGATTATGGGCAGGAGGAGAAGGGGACGACCGAGGATGAGATGGCTGGATGGCATCACTGACTCGATGGACGTGAGTCTGAGTGAACTCCGGGAGATGGTGATGGACAGGGAGGCCTGGCATGCTGCGATTCGTGGGGTCGCAAAGAGTCGGACACGGCTGAGCGACTGAACTGAACTGGTGACCTAAAACTTTTAAAATATATTGAGATTTGTTCTTTGGTCCAGAATATAGGGTATCTTGGTAAATATTCTGTGAACATTTACACTTGAAAAGAATGCATTCTGCTGCTGTTGGGTGCAGTATTCTATAAATGTTAATTAGGTCAAGTTGGCTGATTGTGTTGTTCAAGTCTACTATATTCTTCTGATTTCAGTCTATTCTATTAATTATTGAGACAGATATTGAAATCTTAGACTATAATTGTAAATTTTTCTATTTATTCTTGCAGTCTTGTCATTTTTTTTCCCACATTTTTTGGAATCTCTTTTTAGGGACATAAACATTGAGGATTATTATGTGCTCTTCCTTGTAGACTTCTTTATCATTATGAAATAGCTTTATTTCTGATTATTTTCGCATAGTTTCTTCAAATATCTGCCCCCCCAACTTTGTGCTGCAATTACATGTATAGTAAGTAGTCTCAAGATCACTAATGCTTTTTGTATTTGATTGTTTAATTCTCTTTTATCCCTGAGTTTTATTTTTGTTAGTTTTTACTGTTATGTCTTCAAGTTCACCAGTCTTCTGCAATGTTTAATCTGCCATTATTCCATCCAGTATATTTGTCATCTCAGAAATGGTATCTTTCATCTCTAGAAATTTTGAGTTACTTACTTCCATATCTTATCTATTTGAACATCTGGTGTATAGTTATAATAATGGAATAGTGTTAAAATAACTATTTTAATATTCTTATCTGATAATTCTAATATTTGTATCAGTTCCAGATTTACTCTGATTGGTTGATTTTTTTTTATTATGGATTGTATTTCCCTGTTTCTTTGTTTGCCTGATCTGACAGGTAATTTATTGGATGTGCGATGTGAATTTTACCTTGTTTTGTGCTGGATATTTTTTTCAGTTTTACTGAGGTGTAATAGACATGAAATTGTATAGAAATTTAAAATTATATATGTACAACATGATGATTTTACATATGTTTACTTTGTAAAATCTGGTTAAATAACACATTCATCATCTCACCTAGTTGCCATTTTCTGTGGTTGTAGTTGCTGAGAACACTTAAGGTCTACTCTCTTGGCAAATTTCAAGTACACATTGCAGTACTATTAACTATAGTCACCATGCTGTACATTAGATACCCAGAGCTTATTAAACTAATAAATGAAGGCTTGTACCTTCAGCCTCTCTTCAGCATCCCTCGATCTCCATGTTCTGGTAACCATTCTACATGGTGATTCTATGGGTTTGATTTTTTTCTTTTAAGATTCCACATGTAGGTAAGATCATATGATATTTGTCTTTCTCTACATAATTCCACTTAGCATACTATCCTCTGTGCTATGCTTAGTCACTCAGTCATGTCCAACTCTTTGCAACCCTATGGACTGTAGCCCTCCAGGGTCCTCTGTCCATGGGGATTCTCCAGGCAAGAATACTGGAGTGTGTTGTCATGCCCTCCTCTAGGGGATCTTCCCAACCCAGGATTGAACCCTGGTCTCCCACATTGCAGGCAGATTCTTTACTGTCTGAGCTACCAGGGAAACCCAAAAATACTGAAGTGCATAGCCTATCCCTTCTCCAAGGGATCTACCCAACCCAGGAATAAAACCAGGGTCTCCTGCATTGCAGGTGGATTCTTTACCAGTAGGCTCAGTCAATGGTGTTGCAAATGACAATATTCTATTCTTTCTTGTGGCTGAATGATATTCCATTTATATATACTATATCTTCTTTATCCATTCGTCTGCCAATAGGCATTTAGGTTTTTTCCATATCTTGGCTATCAAGAATAATACTGAAAGGTACATGGGAGTGCAGATATCTCTTTGAGGTACTGATTTAGTCTTCTTCGGATATATAACTAGAAGTGGGAATGCTGAATCATACGGCATTTCTGTGCTTAAAATTTAATGACCTCCGTACTGTTTTCAGATGTTTACATCTTTCCTTTTCTCCTTTGCTTTCCACCTCTCTTCTTTTCACTGCTATTTGTAAGGCCTCCCCAGACAGCCATTTTGCTTTTTTGCATTTCTTTTCCATGGGGATGGTCTTGATCCCTGTCTCCTGTACAATGTCATGAACCTCATTCCATAGTTCATCAGGCACTCTATCTGTCAGATCTAAGCCCTTAAATCTATTTCTCATTTCCAGTATATAATCATAACGGATTTGATTTAGGTCATACCTGAATGGTCTAGCGGTTTTCCCTACTTTCTTCAATTTAAGTCTGAATTTCATAATAAAGAGTTCATGATCTGAGCCACAGTCAGCTCTTAGTCTTCTTTTTGTTGACTGTATAGAGCTTCTCCATCTTTGGCTGCAAAGAATATAATCAATATGATTTCGGTGTTGACCTTCTGGTAATGTCCATGTGTAGAGTCTTCTCTTGTGTAGTTGGAAGAGAGTGTTTGCTATGACCAGGACTTTTTCTTGGCAAAACTCTATTAGTCTTTGCCCTGCTTCATTCTGCATTACAAGGCCAAATTTGCCTGTTACTCCAGGTGTTTCCAGAGTTCCAGAGAATAGCAAGAAGAGATAAGAAAGCCTTCTTCAGTGATCAATGCAAAGAAATAGAGGAAAAGAACAGAAGGGGAAAGACTAGAGNCAACTGAACTGAACTGATACTGTTTTCCATAATGGCTGCACCAAAAATGTACATTCCCACTAATAGTGTACAGGGGTCCCCTTTTCTACACATGCTCACCAACAGTTGTTACTTGTCTTTTTGATAAAAGCTATCCTAACAAGTGTGAGGTGATATCTTATTGTGTTTTTGATTTGCATTTTCCTGATGATTAATGATATTGAGAACCTTTTCATGTAGCAGTCTATATACCTTCTTTAGAAAAAAATATGTCTAAGTTTTTAGCCTATTTTAAATTGGATTATTAGAACTGTTTTGCTATTGAGTTTTGTAAGTTCTTTATATATTTTGGGTATTAATTCCTTATCAGATACATAGATTTCAAAAATTTTCTCTCATTTCATAGGTTGCTTATCATTTGTTGTTTCCTTTGCTATAGAGAAGCTTTTCAGTTTGGTATGGTCTCATTTGTTTAGTTGTGCTTTTGTTGCTTTTGCTTTTGGTGTCAGGTTCAAGAAATCATTGCCAAGATCTATGTCAAGGAATTAACTGTCTATGTTTTCTTGTAGGATTTTTACAGTTTCAAATCTTACATTCAAGTCTTTAATCCATTTTGAGTTAATTTTTGTATATGGTATAAGATAGCAGTCTTATTTCCTTTGTTTGCATGTGGCTATTCAATTTTCCCAGCACGGTTAATTGAAGAGACTATCCTTTCTCCATTGTAATTCCTGGCTTCTTTGTCATAAAGTAATTGACTAAATATTTGTGGAGTTATTTCTGGGATCTCTATTCTATTCCATTGATTTATGTGTCTATTTTTAAGCCAATACCATACTATTTTAATTGATATAGCTTTTCAATTTTGTTTGAAATCTGGGTGCACAATGCCTTCAGCATTGTTCTTCTTTCTCATGATTGCTATGGCTATTTGGGAATCTTTTGTGGTTCCATACAAATTTTAGGATTGTTTGTTTTATTTCTATGAAAAATACCATTGGAATTTTGATAAGGATTGCGTTGAATCTGTATATTACTTTGGGTAGTATGGACAGTTTAACAATATTAATTGTTTCAATCCATTAGCATTAAGCCAATACCATACTATTTTAATTGATATAGCTTTTCAATTTTGTTTGAAATCTGGGTGCACAATGCCTTCAGCATTGTTCTTCTTTCTCATGATTGCTATGGCTATTTGGGAATCTTTTGTGGTTCCATACAAATTTTAGGATTGTTTGTTTTATTTCTATGAAAAATACCATTGGAATTTTGATAAGGATTGCGTTGAATCTGTATATTACTTTGGGTAGTATGGACAGTTTAACAATATTAATTGTTTCAATCCATTAGCATCAAAAATATTTCCATTTGTTTGTGCCTTGTTCAATTAAATTAAAACCTTGTAGTTTTAACCTCTTGGCTAAATTTATTCTTAGATATTCCTTTTTATGCAATAACAGATGGGATTGTTTTCTTAGTTTCTCTTTCTAATAGCTCATTATTAGGTGCAAAGAAACACAGTAGATTTTTGTATTGGTTTCATTTCCTGCTGGATTGTTTATTAGTTCTATAGTTTTCTGGTGTAGTTTTCAGGCTCTTGTGTACATAATGTGTCATCTGCAAATAGTGACAGTTTTACTTCTTCTTTTCCAATTTGAATGTCTTTTATTTATTTTTCTTACCTTATGGCTCTGGCTATACTATGTTGAATAGAAGTGCTGAGAGTCTTGTCTCTGATCTTAGAAGAAAAACTTTCAGCATTTTATTGTTGAGTATGATGTTAGCTGTTGCCTTATGAGTTCAGTTCAGTTCAGTCGCTCAGTCATGTCTGACTCTTTGCAACCCTATGAATCAAAGCATGCCAGGCTTTCCTGTCCATCACTAACTCCCAGAGTTCACTCAAACTTATGTCCATCGAATCAGTGATGCCATCCAGCCACCTCATCTTCTGTTGTCCCCTTATCCTGCCCCCAATCCCTCCCAACATCAGGGTCTTTTCCAATGAGTCAACTCTTCGCATGAGGTGGCCAAAGTATTGGAGTTTCAGCTTTAGCATCAGTCCTTCCAATGAACATCCAGGACTGATCTCCTTTAGGATGGACTGGTTGGACCTCTGCAGTCCAAGGGACTCTCAAGAGTCTTCTCCAGCACCACAGTTCAAAAGCATCAATTCTTCGGCGTTCAGCTTTCTTCACAGTCCAACTCTCACATCCATACATGACCACTGGAAACACCATAGCCTTGACTAGATGGACCTTCGCTGGCAAAGTAATATCTCTGCTTTTCAATATGCTATCTAGGTTGATCATAACTTTCCTTCCAAGGAGTAAGTGTCTTTTAATTTCATGGCTGCAGTCACCATCTGCAGTGACTTTGGAGTCCAAAAAACTATAGTCTGACACTGTTTCCCCATGAAGTGATGGGACCAGATGCCATGATCTTCATTTTCTGAATGTTGAACTTCAAGCCAACTTTTTTACTCTCGTCTTTCACTTTCATCAAGAGGCTCTTTAGTTCCTCTTCACTTTCTGCCATAAGGGTGGTGTCATCTGCATATCTGAAGTTATTGATATTTCTCCCAGCCATCTTGATTCCAGCTTGTGCTTCTTCCAGTCCAGCATTTCTCATGATGTACCCTGCATATAAGTTAAATAAGCAGGGTGACAATATACAGCCTTGACATACTCCTTTTCCTATTTGGAACCAGTCTGTTGTTCCATGACCAGGTCTAACTGTTGCTTCCTGACCTGCATATAGATTTCTCAAGAGGCAGGTCAGGTGGTCTGGTACTCAATCTCTCTCAGAATTTTCCACAGTTTATTGTGATCCACACAGGCAAAGGCTTTGGCATAGTCAATAAAGCAGAAATAGATGTTTTTATGGAACTGTCTTGCATTTTCCATGATCCAGCAGATGTTGGCAATTTGATCTCTGGTTCCTCTGCCGTCCTAAAACGAGCTTGAACATCTGGAAGTTCACTGTTCATGTACTGCTGAAGGCTGGCTTGGAGAATTTTGAGCATTACTTCGCTAGCGTGTGAGATGAGTACAATTGTGTGGTAGTTTGAGCATTCTTTGGCATTGCCTTTCTTTCGGATTGGAATGAAAACTGACCTTTTCCAGTCCTGTGGCCACTGTTGGGTTTTCCAAATTTGCTGGCATATTGAGTTCAGCACTTTTACAGCATCTTCTTTTAGGATTTGAAATAGCTCAACTGGAATTCCATCACCTCCACTAGCTTGCCTTACCATATTTATCTTTTATTATTTTGTGCATTTTCCCTCTATTCCTGCTTTGTTAGGAACCTTTATCATAAATGGGTGATGGCCTTTTCCATTTTTTTCTGCATCTATTGAGATAATTATTCGATATTTATCCTTTTTTGTTGTTGTTGCTAATGTGGTGTATATACATATTGACTGATCTGTGATGTTGAACCCTTCTTGCATCCCTGGGATAAATTTCAACTTGATGACTGTATATGATCCTTTTATTGTATTATTGAATTCAGTTTGCTAATATTTTATTGAAGATTTTTGTCTCTATATTTATCAGGGTTACTGGCTTGTAATTTTCTTTTTTTGTAGCATCCTTGTTTGGTTTTGCTCTCAGGGTAATGCTGGCCTTGTTAAATGTGCTTGGAAGAGTTTCCCTATTCTATTTTTTGACCAAACATATTTTTTTATTATATCACATCTTCTATTCTACTGACACGAGAGAAGTTCATTTTCTCTGGCAGTCACTGAGACAGCTTCACACAAGACATGCCATCAATTTTCAAGCTCAGTATTGCCAGAATCAGGTGGAATGTCTATCCCAAGTTTTTCTTGATTTCCTTAGACTGTAGTTGCTAAGTCGTTTCAGTCATGTCCAACTCTGTGTGACCCCATAGATGGCAGCCCATCAGGCTCCCCTATCCCTGAGATTCTCCAGGCAAGAATACTGGAGTGGGTTGCCATTTCCTTCTCTAAGGCATGAAAGTGAAAAGGCAAAGTGAAGTCGCTCAGTCGTGTCTGACTCTTAGCTATCCCATGGACTGCAGCCCACCAGGCTCCACTGTCCATGGGATTCTCCAGGCAAGAGTACAGGAGTGAGGTGCCATTAGACTGTAGTATGTATCCAAATATATTTAGTAAAAGAAAGAAAAGAAAGAAAGAATGGAGAGGGAGGAAAAGAGGGAGGAAGTGTAGATATAGATATCCTCAAGGAGCTCCAACTCTATTAAAGAAAATAGATAAATGAATAAATAATTTTTATACAATCTGGATGATGGATTAAGTCTATAAAGATGAGTGAATGTTAAAGGTAGGAAGTAGATTCTAAGCAGAAGACTTATATTCAGTAAGGATGTAATGAAATGCAACACATATTTCATCACATGTCAAGAAAGCTTGATATTAACCAGTTATTTACTTATCCCTTCTTGCTAGTTCTCTTCCTTTGGCTTTTACTACCTTTCCATCCAGTTCTGCCTCTAGTTGTCTTTGGGCTGGGCCATTACACAGCATTTCCTATCTTCAAGTCTCCTCCTTGAACTTCTGTCTCACCTCCCTCCAATGTAGGATGCATAGGTCAGTAGGAATCTTTCTGGAGTGTTTTGATCTTCTTTGCTCAGATAATGACCACTCATAGAAAGTCCTCACTTCCATGTCAAAGCCCTCTCTTAAAAAAAGCCCCTTGTTAAACTTCCTTTAGTTCTTGTTGCTATCTGACTTCAACTCATGGTTCTAGCCAAGTAATCTTGTTTCCTGAGACAATAAATATGACTTGCACACTCATGTCTCTGAACTGTCCTACATGCCTACATGCCAGGAATCCTCTCTCTTCCTCTACCCTCCTCTGTGACACAGCTCTGGCAGGAGATCTAACTGATGACTGAAATAGAGCCCACTGCAGTGAGCAAAATGCAAGTTAGCTCCCTGCAGATCTGAAACAGGCAGAACAATTTTCTGTGGGCACTTGTGTCTCCAATTACCAAGTCTGGGCCAGTTCTGATCCTGAGGGCCCCTGAGGATTCCTAGGAGAGAGAATTCAGGCAGTTTTGATCTCCCAAGTTTAGGTTCAAGGTTCTGAGGCTGCCCTGAAGAAGACTGTGAGATGATCAAGTTGGTATTTAGAGGTCTCACTAGCTTCATTGTCTTCTCTTATATTTTTCCTCTTTTAAATTCTCTAATCCAGAACTCACCATCATTCCCCTTCATCCTGGCAAAAAGAAAAGGGGATCCAATAATTTTACTCATATTACTGTGTTGAGATTGAATCGGCTACATCTCACAGGAGGTTGGCAGGGGTTAGAAGGAACCTCAGCCACTACTGGCTGTGGGATCTTGGGCAAAGAGCATGACTTTATGTGCCTCAGTTTCCTTATCTGTAAAAGGGGAATAATAAGAGTATTTATATCACTGTTAGATATAATTATTACCTGTCAATCCCCAATATGGTAACCCTGTCTAGTAGGGTTAGGCAGCCTAACCCTTCAGTGCCTTCAATAATAGGAGCACTCTGTCTCCCAGGTTAGCCCATTTCTTTTGCAATTAAAAAGTTGTATCAGAGAGAAGGGGCAGTATTTGCAGGATAGGAGTGGGTCCCTCTCAGATTTCTAGCATAAAGGTAGTCCCTACCATGGATTTTCTGAGGCTGCCTCATTCCTTCTGAGATCAATACTTGTATAACCTTAGTTGTTGTAGAATATTTATAGTAATAATAATTCATCTATTGAGTGCTTACTATGTGCAAGCATTGTGCTAAGTGTTTTATATGCATTATCTAAATATTTGAGATAAGCCTATTATTATTATTATTAACTAAATTTTAGATAGTGCTTATTATGAACCAGGCACTTTCTAAGTGCTTTAATTACATTAATAATTGAATTATATAACAACCCTAAGAATAGATATTATTATTGCTCACTTTACATGAGAGAAAACTGTGGCACTAAAAGGTTAAGTAATTCTCTCCATTTCACACAGCTGATTAGTGGCAGAGGTAGATTTTGAACCCCAGCAGTCTTCCTGGTAGCTCAGTGGTAAAGAATCTGCCTGCCAGGCAGGTGACCTGAGTTCGATCCCTGGGTTGGGAAGATCCCCTGGAGAAGGAAATGGCAACCCACTCCAGTATTCTTGCCTGGGAAATCTCATGGACAGAGGAGCCTGGCGGGCTACAGTCCATGGGGTCATAAAAGAGTCAGATATGACCTGGCAACTAAACATCAACAACAAAGTCTGACTCGCAGTCTGGCTCCAGAAATACTCCTTGACCGCTAAGTCATACTGCACCCCTTGTTGTTGTTTAGCCACTAAGTCATGTTATGTCCAGCTCTTTCTTGACCCCATGGACTGTAGCCCACCAGGTTCCTCTGTCCATGGGATTTCCCAGGCAAGAATATTGGAGCGGATTGCCATTTCCTTCTCCAGGGCATCTTTCCAACCCAGGAACTGAACATATGTCTATCTCTTGGCATGTGGCTTCTTTACAACTGAGCCACCAGGGAAGCCCGCTGCTTCCCTTATGATGTGACACTTCTAATCAACAGGGTCTCAGAGAGTGTAACAACTGCCAACATTCTATTATTACTCCTGCCCCCACCCCACCCCTCAAGGGGAAACTTTGTTTTGCTTTTCATGTTACCTCAACTATCCTTTTAGGGATCATTCCCACCTTCCCATCTTTGCTATTGATGAACTGTGTGGCATAAGACAATTGCTTGACATCTTTAATTTTCAATTTCCTCCCCTCCAAAATAGAAATGATATCTACCCAGCAGGATTGTTATCACTGTCTACCCCAGCCCATACCAATGAACTCCAGTCAACCCACCCACACACTATTCAGCTGGCAGCCAACAAATCCAAATACCAGCCCTCAGGGCCCTTTTCATAGCAATCACTTGAACCCATTCACTTGCTCCTGCTCTGGCTCTTCATTCACTCTGAACTGGTTCCTATGGGTACTTGCCTCCTGACCTTGGCTCTGCACTCTGTGTTTGCCTTCACACAGATCTCCCAGACTTGACCATCTCAGTGCTTCCTAAGCAAAGAGTAGCTTCACTGTCTGGTTCTGCCTGTTTCTGGCTACTCCAGTTAGGTCCAGCCAAACCCCAGACCTAACTCCCAATGTGGTAGCCCTGGGCCACTGTCAAGGGCCATCAGATTAAACCCCTGCTATATGTGTTGTATAGCAACATGACAGATTTTCCTAGTTTACTACTACTGAGTTCCCATTCAGGGTATTTTAAATGTTGAATGCACCCTTAACCCACTTACTGCAATGACCGTTTCCATTATTTGCCACTTTGCTGCATTAATTCAGTTCAGTTCAGTCGCTCAGTCATGTCTGACTCTTTGTGACCTCACGCCAAGTCTCCCTGTTCATCACCAACTCCTGGAGCTTACTCAAACTCATGTCCATTGAGTCAGTGATGCCATCCACGATCTCATCATCAGTCGACAGCTCTCCTCCTGCCTTCAATCTTTCCTAGCATCAGGGTCTTTTCAGTTCTTCGCATCAGGTGGCCAAAGGATTGGAGCTTCAGCTTCAGCATCAGTCCTTCCAACAAATATTCAGGATTGATTTCCTTTAGGATGGACAGGTTGGATCTCCTTACAGATCAAGGGACGCTCATGAGTCTTCTCCAACACCACAGTTCAAAAGTATCAATTCTTCGGTGCTCAGTTCAGTTCAGTCGCTCAGTCGTATCCGACTCTTTGCAACCCCGTGAATCACAGCACGCCAGGCCTCCCTGTCCATCACCATCTCCCGGAATTCGCCCAGACTCACGTCCATCGAGTCCATGATGCCATCCAGCCATCTCATCCTCTGTCGTCCCCTTCTCCTCCTGTCCCCAATCCCTCCCAGCATCAGAGTCTTTTCCAATGAGTCAACTGTTCACATGAGGTGGCCAAAGTACTGAGTTTCAGCTTTAGCATCATTCCTTCCAAAGAAATCCCAGGGCTGATCTCCTTCAGAATGGACTGGTTGGATCTCCTTGCAGTCCAAGGGACTCTCAAGAGTCTTCTCCAACACCACAGTTCAAAAGCATCAATTCTTTGGGGCTCAGCCTTCTTCACAGTCCAACTCTCACATCCATACATGACTACTGGAAAAACCATAACCTTGACTAGATGGATCTTAGTCGGCAAAGTAATGTCTCTGCTTTTGAATATGCTATCTAGGTTGCTCATAACTTTCCTTCCAAGGAGTAAGAGTCTTTTAATTTCATGGCTGCAGTCACCATCTGCAGTAATTTTGGAGCCCCCCAAAATAAAGTCTGACACTGTTTCCACTGTTTCTCTATTTCCCATGGAGTGATGGAATCTACTCATATGTTTGTCCTTCCATGACAACCAGGGACTGGGGGAAGAGGAGGTGCTGAAACTTTCTGATCCACAGAGCAGGTTGCAGGAGATGGTGCAAGAGAAAGACTGTGGATTAGGAGAGTGCTGGTGGGAACCAGACTTTTACCTCAAGAATGCTCTGGAGCAAGTCACAACTTCTCATTGGGCAAACCAGGAGAAGTCCCAGCCCCATGCCATTACACCGGGCCAACTCACCCACACACTATGCGGCAGGTGGCCAAAGAAAATGAGTCACAGACCTCAGGACTTAATTTGAGGCAGTTACCCTGAACCCTCTCACTTCTCTCTTGCCCTTGCTCTGCACTTCCTGCTCTGTTCCTTGGCATACCTGGCTTCAGAGCTTCTTGGAACTCTCCTATTTGTGACCCTGCATTCACCCTTTAGGCTTGCTATGCTTAGCTTTTGACCTTCTCAATGCTCTCTAAGAACAGGCTTGCCCTCATCCCCTGGCTCTTGCTGATCTTCACAGTCTTAGGTCACTACCCTGGCCAATTTAATCCCCTGTCTCTGGAAACTGGCCCACCTGACCAATGCCTCAGCCTACAAGGTAGTGAGGAACAGAAAAGGGGATCAGAAGTGATGAGACATCATGGAGAAAGATGCCTAGCCAGTGCCCCCACCCTACTGTAAATGTGTCCTTCATGGTATATTAACCCTAATCCCCTTCTACTATTTGGAAACTTCTTGTGGCCAGATCATTTTCCCACAAAACAGACATGGTTCGGGAAACTGAGAATGCATACAGCTGCCATATTCTTTAGACTATAAATTAGAATACATGAACTAACGCTGTGCATGTACTTACAGCAACAATGCAATGGAATGTTTAAATTCATTACTGCCCTGAAAAATCTCTGATGTGCCATAACCATGCTTATAAAGGATGATGGAAGGGTACCACATATGTTTGTCTGCTCAAAAACAGTGCCTGCTAGACTGACATGTTGACTATACCCTACCACACATTGCTCATTCCTTCCTTGCACTCTGGTCAGACTCATCTGCCCTCAGTTCATCATATCTGCATCACTCCCTCCTGACACAAGGGGCAAGCTATTTCCTTTTCTAACAAATTCTTTCTCTCTTCTTGAGAATTAACTCCCCATGTCTTTCCAGATCTTACTTCCTTCATCACTTCTTTGCAGGTGTTTTCCCTGCCTTCCTTATTAATAGTGTCATGATCTTACCCACTGGATCCATTGTAGCACTTATGACAGTTGCAAGTATACATTTATTTATATAATAATGTGATTGATGTCTGCCTCCACCACTAGAATGAAAGTTCCATGAGAACAGGGGCCATGTCTTCTTGTTCACAGCTATAACCTTGGAATTTGGAATAGCCAACACAAAGTAAGTGTGTTTGTTTGTTTGTGTAATTGTTCAGCAAATAGTTGGCCAGAACTGCTCACCAACCAAGTCCTCCTAAGAACCTTGGCTACATGCATCAAACCCATGGGAGGAGAAGGAAGGTCCTGGAATACTTTTGGGCTGATTTTCTCCAATCAACAAATTGGTACCTATAAGTTTAACAGTTGAGTAAAGTACAAACTCCTAGCAAATGGGATACAGACTATGTACCTTTCTAGAAGAGAGAATTGTGATAGGCAGGGCACAGAGAGGTAAGCAACATGCCCAAGTTTACTTAACTAGTAGATAGCAGAGTCAGTATTTAGACCCCAGCTATCGGGTTCCACTTGATTAATCTTCTTGAACCTCTGTTTTCTCATCTGTAAAATGGGTGCAATCAGTGGTGCTAGCTTGAACAGTTATAAGAATTAAATGTGATAATGTATTGAAAACACTTGCACATAAGTGTTCATTGTATGGTACCTATTACTGTTAGTTTCTTTGAAAATAGAGGGAAGTCAGAGAATCTGTATGCTAGGACGTGGAGAAATAGCTGTTTTCCCATAAAGCCCTCACCCACTCTTGTCTTGTTTCCTCTCTCTTCCTTTTTCCTTCCTCTGTCCTCCTTTACTCTCTCTCTCTCTCTAGCTATAATCTCCAAAAGAGATGTTTTTAGAGGTTAATAAGACAGAAGAATACAGAGGAACAGATGGCAAGGGCTCAGATTTATCTCCTTAAGAAAGGGGCTGAAAAGAACACTGGAAGGAGGAAGAAATAAAAGAAAGGTAGGAGTGAAGGGTTTTTCCAGTAGTTATGTATGGATGTGAGAGTTGAACTATAAAGAAAGCTGAGCACTGAAAAACTGATGCTTTTGAACCATGGTGTTGGAGAAAAGACTCTTGAGAGTCCCTTGGACTGCAAGGAGATCCAACCAGTCCATTCTAAAGGAAAACAGTCCTGAATATTCATTGGAAGTTCTGATGCTGAAGCTGAAACTCCAATCCTTTGGCCACCTGATGTGAAGAACTGACTCATTTGAAAAGACCCTGATGCTAGGAAAGATTGAAAGCAGGAGGAGAAGGGGACAACAGAGGATGAGGTGGTTGGATGGTATCACTGACTCAATGGACATGAGTTTGAGTAAGCTCCAGGAGTTGGTGATGGACAGGGAGGCCTGAGAGTGCTGCAGTCCATGAGGTCGCAAAGAGTCAGACATGACTGAGTGACTGAACTGAACTGAAGAGTGAAGGGACAACAATTTCCTCTGCTAATAAAAGTATGGCTGTACACAGCTTTACTACAGGACTTTCTTCTCCATTTTAAAAAGGGTTAGGGGCATTTTAATACAGGATGCTGGGGGATGGTGCACTGGGATGATCCAGAGAGATGATATGGGGAGAGAGGTGGGAGGGGGGGTTTAGGATTGGGAACTCATGTACACCCGTGGCGGATTCATGTCAATGTATGACAAAACCAATACAGTATTGTAAAGTAAAATAAAAAATAATTTAAAAAAGGGGGGGATGGAGAAAGGGGAAGCATAAAGCCATGGGCTGGTACTGTCTATTAGTACCATTTAATTTATAGTTATCTCTACCTTACATTTTTTTGGAAAGGAGAAAAGCCTAGAAAACATTGCCTCAACTTAGGTAGCTTTGAAACACACACACACACACACACACACACACACACACACCATTGTTCAGTGCTGCCCCTTTAGCATTTCCTAGGCATGTCATTTATATTTGTGTGCCTGTTGGTTGAGCGTGTCACTGGTGCTCACAGCACAGGAGCCACAGGAGTCAGGGGAATGCGTCTTTTCCTTTGAAACCAAGTGCTTAATGTCTTTGCTGGGAACTGTGGTGAAAGATGGATGAGAGGAATGGCTCTTCTGATGGTGGTAACACAGGCAGCTCCCCATTCCCTACTGGGTTTGTTTAGCTGTGCCTTAGATACCAGCATACCTGGGCCTCTTAGAAGACAAGGGCCCAAATGAATAGATTCCCTGGAAGTCCAAGGGGCAGAGCACAGCAGGAGAAGTGATTTTGGGGAGATTGTTAGGCTAACTTGGCAGACTGGAAATTAGGGAAACCTCTGGGGTACATAACCAAACCAAACTTGTGAAATACTGGCTCATCCCCAGGTCCTCTGTTAAGGCCTTTGGGGAAAGTCCTAAATGCAAGCCAATCAAGTTGAACTTTACACTATTTATAATTACAAGGTAGGAAGAAAAAGACAGGAGAAAAGAAAGGGGAGACAGAAAGCAGGAACATAATTAAGGCCTGGCTAGCATGGCTTAGATACAGTGTCATTAAAAGTAAAGCATGCTTCTATATAAATCAATGAATGAAAACTTAAAAAAAATTTTTTTAAGAAAGAAAACAAATGTGCAAGAAGAACCATTGTAGTACCTGGCATTTCATAAAATGAAAAAGATACTTGTATTCAAAGGGAAATGTGCCATGGAAATGTAACAGATGAAATGTTGCAGGATTCTAATCAAGAACATACATAAAGCATTATTATATTTAGCATTGTTACAGTTCTGTATGAAATATAATTTAGTTGGGGAAGGTGGAGTGGAGGCAAGCATGTTACATCTGATCAGTCATCATAAAGCTATTTTCCTATTCCTGCTTATGGTGAACTGAGTGGGCTTTATATTAGTAATATGCAGAGCTGTCTAAGATTAGGAACAAGACAGTGGTGCCCACTCTATCATTCCTAATCAACAAATTACTAAAAGTCTTAGCTAGAGCAATCAGGCAAGAAAAAAATTTAAAAGATAGTAGAATTGAAAATGAAAAAGTAACATTGTCTCTATTTGCAAATGACATGATTTTATACATAGAAAATCCTAAAAGTTCAGCCAAAAAACATATTTGATCAATGAATTCAGTCAATTTGCAAGATACAAAATTAACATACAAAAATTGGTAGCATTTGTGTATACTAAGGACTTTTCTGAAAAAGAAATAAAGAAGTCAATCCCATTTACAATAGTATTTTTAAAAAAAACTTTAGGAATAAATTTAATTAAGGAGATTAAAGATACTCTGAAAACTGTAAGACATTGATGAAGGAAATTGAAGAAGGCACAAACAAATGGAAATGTATCCTATATTCATGGATTAGAAGAATTAATATTGTTAAAATGTCAATAATACCAAAAGCTATCTGTAGATCCAGTGCAATCCCTATCAAAATTACAATGGTGTTGTTTATAGGAATAGAAAAAAACAGTCCTAAAATTTATACAGAGCCAGAAAAGGCTTATAGTCAAAGAAATTCTAATAAAGAGGAATAAAGCAGGAACATCACAGACAATCAATCATAGTTCTTGATTTCAAGCTATACTATAAAGCTATAGCCATCAAAATAGTATGAAGTGAAATGAAGTTGCTCAGTCGTGTCTGACTCTTTGCGACCCCATGGACTGTAGCCTACCAGGGTCCTCCCATGGGAGGCAAGAGTACTGGAATGGGCTGCCATTTCAATAGACCTGCTGCTGCTGCTGCTGAGTCGCTTCAGTCGTGTCCGACTCTGTGTGACCCCATAGACGGCAGCCCACCAGGCTCCGCTGCCCCTGGGATTCTCCAGGCAAGAACACTGGAGTGGGTTGCCATTTCCTTCTCCAATGCATGAAAGTGAAACGGGAAAGTGAAGTCGCTCAGTCGTGTCCGACTCTTTGCAACCCCATGGACAGCAGCCCACCAGGCTCCTCCGTCCATGGGATTTGCCAGGCAAGAGACCAATGGAACAGAATTGAGAGCTCAGAATAAACACAAACAAATACAGTCAACTAGGGAACCAAGAACCGACAAAGGAGAAAAGACAGTATCTGTAATAAATGGTACTAGAATAATTTATATTCAGAATGAAACTGGTAATTATTAGAGAAATGCACACCAAAACTACAATGAGGTATCATCTCACACCAGTCCGAATCAGTCAGTTCAATTCAGTTGCTCAGTCATGTCTGACTCTTTGCAACCCCATGGACCACAGCATGCCAGGCTTCCCTGTCCATCACCAACTCCTGGAGCTTTCTCAAACTCATATCCATCAAGTTGGTGATGCCATCTTACCATCTCATCCTCTGTCATCCCCTTCTCTTCCTAACTTCAATATCTCTTAGCATCCAGGTCTTTTCCAATGAGAATGGCCATTATTAAAACATCTACAAATAACAAATGCTGGAAAGGGTCTGGAGAAAAGGGAATCTTCCTACATCATTAGTGGAAATGTAAATTCATACAGGCACTATGGAGAACAGTATGGAGGTTCCTTAAAAAAAAAAATAAAGTTATCATATGATCCAGCAATCCCACTCCTGGCATATATCCAGGTAAAACTATCATTCCAAAAGATGCCTGCACACCTGTGTTCATAGCAGCACTATTTACAATAGCCAAGATATCAACGTAAATGTCCATTGACAGAAGATTTGGTGTGTGTGTGTGTGTGTGTGTGTCTATACATATATATATATAGATATAATGAAATATTACTCAGCCATAAAAAGAATGAAATAATGCCATTTGCAGCTACAAGTATGGACCTAGAGTTCAGTATATTAAGTGAAGTTAGAAAGAGAAAGACAAATACCATATGATATCACCTATATGTGGAATCTAAAATATAACACAAATGAACTTATCTATGAAACAGGAAAAGACTCACAGACATAGAGAAGAGGCTTGTGGTTGCCATGGTGGGGAAGGGGGAGGGGACAGCTGGATTGGAAGTTTGGGTTTAGCAGATGCAAACTGGTGTATATAGAATGGATAAACAACAAGGTCCTACTGTATAGCACAGGGAACTATATTCAATATCCTGTAATTGGTGCCCAGAAACCATCCTAAGAGCAGCTGTGTGAGGCCGGGCCAGGAGGGAGGCCTTGACTTAGTTTTGACACATTCACCCTGAGTGTCCTTGTCACCTGGGTTTGTTTAGATGGCTCCCACAAAAAAGGGCAGCAAGAAGAAGAAGGGCCGTTCTGCCATCAAGGAGATGGTGATCAGAGAATACACTATCAACATTCAGAAACACATCCATGGAGTGGATTTTAAGAAGCATGCCCCTAGGGCACTCAAAGAAATCTGGAAATTTGCCATGAAGAAGATGAGAACTCTAGATGTGCACATTGACACCAGACTCAACAAAGCCATCTGGGCCAAAGGAATAAGGAATGTTGCATACCAGACCCATGTGCAGTTGTTCAGAAAACGTAATGAAGATGAAGACTTGCCAAACAAGCTCTACACATTGGTTACCTACATGCCTGTCACCACCTTCAAAGATCTACAGATAGTCTGTGTGGTTGAGAACTAACTGCTGACTAACCAATAAAGTTACGAACTGCAAAAAAAAAAAAAAAAAAATTCCTGTAATAAACCACCATGGAAAAGAATATATACATATATATTATATACATTACATATATACAACTGAATCCTTTTGCTATACACCAGAAACTAATACCATATTGTAAATCAACTATATTTCAATAAAAAAGAAAGAATGAAGCTGAACACATGCCTTATACTTGATACCTCTCGTAAATACTAACTCAAAATGGATGAAAAACTTGTATGAAGACCTGAAATCATAAAACACCTAGAAGAAAACACTGGAATAAATCTCCTTGACATGAGTCTTGGTAATGGTTTTTTGGATATGACACGTAAAGCACTAGCAACAAAATAAAAAGATGAGCAAGTGGGACTACCTCAAACTAAAAGCCTCTTCATAGCAAAAGAAGCCATCAATAAAATGAAAAGAAAACTTATGGGATGATGAAAATAGTTGCAAATCATACATATGATGAGAGGTTAACATATAAAATATAAAGAACTCACACAACTCAATAGCAGAAAAACAAATAACCCTATTTAAAAATGGGCAAAGGACTGTAATAGACATTATTCCAAAAAAGATATATGAGAGGCCAACATATATGTGGAAAGATGCTCAACATCATTAAGGAAATGCAAATTAAAATCAAATTAAAAATTCACATTTGTTAGAATGGCCATCATCAAAAAAAGATGCTGGTGTGGATGTGGCAAAAAGAGAATTCTTGTGCACAGCTGGTGGGATTGTAAATTGGTATAGGCACTATGAAAAATAGTATGGAAGGCCCTCAAAAATTAAAAATAAAACTACCATGTGACTGAGCAATTCTACTTCTGGGACATATCCAAAGGAAAACACAAACTAAAAAATATATCTGTACCCCAATATTCATAGCAGTATTATTTATAATAACCAAGATGTGGAAGCAATTTAAATACCCATCAATAGGTGAATGAATAAATAAGTTATGATATAAAACACACACACACACACACACACACACACACACACACAGTGGAATATACTTAGCCACAAAAAGAATGAAATCTTATCATTTGCAACAATATGGATGGATCTTATCATTTGCAACAATATGGATGGATTCATTATACTAAATGAAATGTCAGACAGAAAATGATAAATAGTTTATGACCTTATTTACATGTGAAATCTTTTTAAAAAACTCATAGAAAAGGAGATCAGATTTTTGATCATTAGAGATGGAAGCGGAATTG
>SJXQ01004799.1:41416-58347 GCA_006408695.1 Aepyceros melampus
CCCAAATCAACTACAGTGTCTAATAAAGTTAGAAAAAAACAAGAAATTATGAAATTGCTCTCCTGTAGACATGTTCATGCAAAAGATTGTCTATTACCCATCTGAGTTTGTCTAGAGTATATTACTGCATTTCAAGGTCCTTTCTAATGCTAGACTTTCAGAATTCTCTGTAGTGTTTTGGGTTTGTTAGTTAGCTGGCTTTTGTGTGTGTGTGTGTTCAATGATATTTGTCTTTAACAACAGTCAGGAAAAGACCAGATACACTGAGGAGAGTGGCCTGGAGTAAATGATGAATGAGGTAGGTATACAAATGAACACTGAAGCCAGGGAGACTTTTCTGATAGACACACAATTGGAAAGGAACTTTTATGCAGAGCAAAACTCTTTAGCCTTCTTTGTGAACTTAAGCTGAATTTCTAAGGGGCAGTGGTCTAAAGGCTTTTTCAAGAGATAAAGAAGAATGAAGGTTACACTAAAGAACAGAAATCTTTAAGTTTTCTCTTTTTCCAACTTTGGGAAATGATACAGTACAGAGTTATTTCTGTTTTATAAATTAATTTTTAAATAGTTTTATTGAGATATAATTTACATGCCATGCATTTGAGTCATCTACAATTCAGTGGCTTTTAGTATATATTCACAGAGTTGATCAACACTATCTAATTCTAGAATATTTTCATCACTGCAAAAAGAAACTTTATACCCATTAATAGTCATTTCCCATACCTCCAAAGTCTTCTTGCTATCTTTTGGCAACCAACCAGTAATATAAGTTCTGTCTGTCAGGTTACCTATTCTGGACACTTCATATGAATGGATTCATAAAATATTTCTCATAGCTTTTTGGAGGTGTAATTGACATGCAAAGAATGGCATGTATTTAAATTGTACATTGTAAATACATATAATTTAATAAGTTTGGACATATGTAAGCATTCATGATAACATCACCACAATCAAGGAAATAAACACACCCAACAACTCCCAGAGTTTTCTTGTGTTCCTGTGAGTTCATTGGTTTGTTGTGTATGTGTGCTCAGAACACTTAAGATGTGATCTACCCTCTTAACAAATTTTGAAGTGCACAATACCACATGGTTAACTACAGCACATCTCTAGAACTTATTTATTTAGTGTAGCTGAAAGTTTATACCCAGTGAATAACAACTCCCCACTTCTCCACCCTCCACCTCCTGGCAACCACTACTGTATTTTCTGCTTCTATGAGTTTGACTTTTTATATATTCTTCTAAGTGGAATCATGCAGTATTTGTCCTTCTATGACCAGTTTATTTCACTTAGTCTAACGTCCTTCAGATTCATTCATGTTGTCAGAAGTAGTCAGATTTCCTTCTTTTTAAGGCTGAATAATATGAACATATATGTGTGTGTATATGCATATGGCATCTTCTTTATCCATTCATCTATTGATGGACACTTGGGTTGTTTCCATGTCTTAGCTATTGTGAATAATGTTACAGTGAACATGCAAATGCAAATTTCTGTTTGAGATCCTAATTTCAATTCTTTTGGATATATACCCAGAAGTGGGATTGCTAGGTCATATAGTAGTTCAAATTTTAATTTTGTGAGGAATGTTCATACTGTTTTCCATAGCTGCTACAACATTTTACACTCCCATCAACAGTGTGCAAGGGTTCCAACTTCTCTACAACCTTGCCAACACCTGGTATATGTTGCTTTCTTTTTTTTTTAATAGTAGCCATCCTAATAACTGTGATGTGATATCTCATGGTAGTTTTGGTTTGCATTCCCTTGATAAATGTTGAGCATCTTTTTATGTAACTATTGGGATTTGTATCTCTTATTTGGAGAAATTTATGTTCATTATACTATATTTTTTTAGTCTGGCTTCTTTCACTTTCACTTTTAAAAGTTCACCCATATTATAGCATGTATAGGTATTTCATTCCTTTTTATTGCTGAATAATATTCCATTGTACTGGGTATAACACATCTTGTTTGTCATTTTGTCTGCTGATGGACTTAGGGGTTTTTTCTACTTTTTTGGCTAGTATAAATATCTTATATGACTATTCATGTACAAGTTTTTGTGTGGGCATGTTTTCCTTTTTGTAGAGTATAATAATAGAATTGCTGGGTCATATAGTAGTTGTATGCTTAACTTTTTGAGGAATTTCCAGATTGTTCTCCAAAGCTGCTGCACCATTTTATATCCCCACTAGTAACAAATGAATTTTCCAAATCACATCCTCAAAAGCACTGGATATTATCTGTCTTTTCAGTCATAGCCATCTTTGTGAGAGTAAAGCTGTATCTTATTGTGGTTTTGTTTAACATTTCCCTGATGACTAATGATGTTGCGTATCTTACCATTTACTTATTGGCCATTTGTACATCTTCTTTGGAGAAATACCTATTCAAATAATTTCCCTCATTTTCAAATTGCGTTGTTTTTTCTTTTTTGATCTGTAACGTGTGTGTCAGTCTCTCAGTTGTGTCTGACTCTTTGTGACCCTATGAACTATAGTCCGTCAAGCTCCTCTTCTTCAGAGGATCTTCCCAACCCAAGGATTGAATGAACCCAGGTCTCCCACATTGCAGGCAGATTCTTTACCATCTGAGTCACCAGGGAAGCCTGCTCAATTGTAATAGTTCTAGATAAAAGGCCCTTAGTTAATTCACTTAGAAAATAAACTGTATGTATGGCAAAACCAATACAATATTGTAAAGTAAAAAATGAATAAATAATAATAAAAAATAAACTGGAATCCTCTTGGATCAATTTTATTTCCCACATTTCTTCGCAACACCTAATGTAGTTGGACAATCTACCTCTTGACATCTTTATTGCTTTCAGGCTGCTGCCCCCTTTACAGGTAGACACCATCACCTCTGGCCACTGTTGATTCTTTGCAATGGATAAAGACCTTACTGTTGTTATCTTGAGGTCTATTTTACCCAAGACACAAGATGTCTTCACTGTCTTCTCTCTGCTTGCCAACTAAAAACTGTTTACAATCCAACCTTGAATCAAAAACAAATAAGAAAAAAAATACAGCAATCTGGGACTTCTCTGGTGGTCAATGGCTAAAATTCAACTCTCACCATGCAGGGGGCCTGAGTTCAATCCTTGATCATGGAACTAGATCCCACAACCCAAAGCTAAAGATTCTGTGTGCTACAACTAAGACCCAGTGCACCGAAAAACAGAAAAAGAAAAACCAACACCTCCATTCCTCTACCCAAATGACTGAACAACTGAAAAAGAAACTACCAATCTCCAGCTAGGCTGATGGCTGAAACCACAATTGTTCTAGCTCCTCTCAGACATTAATCAAATGAGCTACATAGACATTTCAGCACCTTGAGTCACCTCCTGAAAGTGTCTTTCCCTACTTTCATTGCTATCTCTGCCAGAAGATGGTATCTTCTTCAAAGAAAACAAGAAGCCATTCAGGGTGACCATCTAAACTACCAGTCATAAATCAAAATGCTTACAGGCATTCGACAGGTAACCTGATGAGTAAAGCTACCGAAGTGTAGGATGTGCTGAAGGCTTTGGGAAACTGGAGAACAAGAACCAGTATAATGTGTAACCTGGCTCCAGATGACCTTGCCATGCAGGATTGAAGGCCCTATGTTGCCAGATTTTTTTTTTAAGAGAAGCTGGAATGTGGAACTTTTATGTGAAAAATTTATTTTTATATACTGGAAATAAATTTGATATCTTAGAAAACACTGTGCTGGCCAAACAAAACATATGTGCTGTCTGGATCTAGCCCGCGGGCCACCAGTTTACAATCTCTGTTCAAAACACTGCTTAAATCTTCCTCTTACATTCCCTGTCATTGGCAGCAACAACCTAGGATCCCATTGCTGCCCACATTCTTAAGTCTTTCTCTTTCAGACTGTTAGGCTTTTATTGAAAAAACATTTTTCCTCTAGCTCTTGCTTCTCTATGTGCACAGTCAGATGCACCCATCCTTAAAGAACAGCTTAATATACTAATGAAGAGCATGAGCTTTGGAGTCAGTGAAATCTGTGTTCAATCCTAGCTCTGCCACCTACTAGCTATGCCTTTGGGCAAATTACTTTACCTCTCTAACCTCAGTTTCTTCATCAATAAAATGGGTACAATAATCTTTAGCTCATAGGCTTGTTCTGAAGCAATATATTTTAAAAGCCTGGAGCATTATAGATGCTTAATAAATATTATGGTTCATCCTAACTTCTTAACTAACAAAAATCTAACATTTGACACGCTGATACTTAACACGCTGACATCTCTTTTCCCCTTCTTAACGTTGAGTTCTTGTAGTAGCACTGTTTATACTCACATTGTGAAATTCACAAGCCCCAGCATTTATCTGGACCCTTCCACTGTCATTTGAGACCCCTGATCCTGACTCTAAACTCCATCCCAAATTATGTGCAATTTTCCCATACATTTTTCATTGTTACATCCAAATGACAGTTGTTTGTTTTCATACTTGTCTATCTCTCTGAAGCCTCTGATAGAATAAACCTCATATATATCCTAAGCCTCTGATAGAATAAACCTCATACATATCTTTGAATGGGCTTCAGGATAACGGTCATCAGGCATCTTGGACCACCCAGTGATCTCTATCTATTCAATTTTGTATCATCCAGTTCCTTCTGACAGCTCTCCTGCTTTTGTCTCTATCCATTAAGACCTAGATATAATTCATTCAGCCACATGGAGTCTATTTCATACACAGTAGAGAGGGTAATGGCACCCCACTCCAGTACTCTTGCCTGGGAAATCCCATGAACGGAGGAGCCTCGTAGGCTACAGTCCATGGGGTCGCTAAGAGTCGGACACGACTGAGCAACTTCACTTTCACTTTTCACCTTCATGCACTGGAGAAGGAAATGGCAACCCACTCCAGTGTTGTTGCCTGGAGAATCCCAGGGACAGAGGAGCCTGGTGGGCTTCCGTCTATGGGGTCGCACAGAGTCGGACAAGACTGACGCGACTTAGCAGCAGCAGCAGCAGAGAGGGTAGAAGATTTTTTATCTAATTGCATTTAGTTCATTTGCAAGCAAGCACACTCAGGCAGGATGATACACCATCAGCTTAAGATAATCATGAAGAGAGTTAACCTGGGAGAAGATCCCAGGGGCCATATGAGTCTCACCACTTTTAATTAAGTTAGATAGCTCTGTTTACCATATTGGTGTAGGTGATCACCTTGCCAGCTTACCAAGTGATCATCAAAGGTGGTGGCTAAGAAGCCTTGAATCATATTTCAGCCTTAAGAGTCTTCTTACATTACAACTAGCTATTTCCACTTTCTTTCTTAAAGGAATGGGGACAATTTGCACCTTTGTCTCTGAAGGCTAGATCAGAAGAGAATATTCAAAGGTATGTTGAGCTTCATTTAGAGTCAATACTTCCAAGATGTCTGATTTGAAGAGGACAACACTGCTGGGAAATTAAGTTCTGGTATGTTTCTATCATAGCATAGGAACCTGGAATGTTAGGTCCATGAATTAAGGCAAATTGGAAGTGGTCAAACAGGAGATGACAAGAGTGAACATCGACATTCTAGGAATCAGTGAACTAAAATGAATTGGAATGGGTGAATTAAACTCAGATGACCATTATATCTACTACTGTGGGCAGGAATCCCTTAGAAGAAATGGAGTAGCCATCATAGTCAACAAGAGTCTGAATGCAGTACTTGGGTGCAATCTCAAAAATGACAGAATGATCTCTGTTCGTTTCCAAGGAAAACCATTTAATATCACGTTAATTCAAGTCTATGCCCCAACCAGTAACACTGAAGAAAATGAAGTTGAACAATTCTATGAAGACCTTCTAGAACTAACACCCCAAAAAGATGTCCTTTCCATTATAGGGGACTGGAATGCAAAAGTAGAAAGTCAAGAAACACCTGGAGTAACAGGCAAATTTGGCCTTGGAGTACAGAACGAAGTAGGGCAAAGGCTCATAGAGTTCTGCCAAGAGAACACACTGGTCAAAGCAAGCACTCTCTTCCAACAACACAAGAGAAGACTCTACACATGGACATCACCAAATGGTTGACACTGAAATCAGATTGATTATATTCTTTGCATCCAAAGATGGAGAAGCTCTATACAGTCAGCAAAAACAAGACCGGAGCTGACTGTGGCTCAGATTATGAGCTCCTTATTGCCAAGTTCAGATTGAAATTGAAGAAAGTGGAGAAAACCACTAGACCATCCAGGTATGACCTAAATCAAATCCCTTATGACTATACAGTGGAAGTGAGAAATAGATTTAAGGGACTATATCTGATAGACAGAGTGCCTGATGAACTATGGATGGAGGTTCATGACATTGTACAGGGGACAGGGAGCAAGATCATCCCTAAGAAAAAGAAATGCAAAAAAGCAAAATGGCTGTCTGAGGAGTGCTTAGAAACAGCTATGAAAAGAAGAGAAGCAAAAAGCAAAGGAGAAAAGGAAAGATATACCCATTTGAATGCAGAGTTCCAAAGAATAGCAAGGAGAGATAAGAAAGCCTTCCTCAGTGATCAGTACAAAGAAAATAGAGGAAAACATTAGAATGGGAAAGACTAGAGATCTCTTCAAGAAATTAGAGATACCAAGGAAATATTTCATGCAAAGATGGGCTCAATAAAGGACAGAAATGGTATGGACCTAATAGAAGCAGAAGATAATAAGAAGAGGTGGCAAGGATACATAGAATAACTACACAAAAAAGATCTTCATGACCCAGATAATCACGATGGTGTGATCCCTCACCTAGAGCCAGACATCCTGGAATGCAAAGTCAAGCGGCCCTTAGGAAACATCACTATGTGGGCTCAATAAAGGACAGAAATGGTATGGACCTAATAGAAGCAGAAGATAATAAGAAGAGGTGGCAAGGATACATAGAATAACTACACAAAAAAGATCTTCATGACCCAGATAATCACGATGGTGTGATCCCTCACCTAGAGCCAGACATCCTGGAATGCAAAGTCAAGCGGCCCTTAGGAAACATCACTATGAAGAAAGCTAGTGGAGGTGATGAAATTCCAGTTGAACTATTTCAAATCCTGAAAAATGATGCTGTGAAAGTGCTGCACTCAATATGCCAGCAAATATGGAAAACTCAGCAGTGGCCACAGGACTGGAAGAGGTCAGTTTTCATTCCTATTCCAAAGAAAGGCAATGCCAAAGAATGCTCAAACTACTGCACAATTGCACTCATCTCACATGCTAGTAACGTAATGCTCAAAATTCTCCAAGCCAGGCCTCAGAAATACGTGAACTGTGAACTTCCAGATGTTCAAGCTGGTTTTAGAAAAGGTAGAGGAACCAGAGATCAAATTGCCAACATCTGCTGGATCATGGAAAAAGCAAGAGAGTTCCAGAAAAACATCTATTTCTGCTTTATTGTGTATGCCAAAGCCTTTGACTGTGTGAACCACAATAAACTGTGGAAAATTCTGAAAGAGATGGGAACACCAGACCACCTGACCTGCCTCTTGAGAAACGTGTATGCAGGTCAGGAACCAACAGTTAGACCTGGACATGGAACAACAGACTGGTTCCAAATAGGAAAAGGAGTACATCAAGGCTGTACACTATCACCCTGTTTATTTAACTTATATGCAGAGTACATCATGAGAAACTCTTGGCTGGGTGAAGCACAAGCTAGAATCAAATTTGCCACGAGAAATGTCAATAACCTCAGATATGCAGATGACACCACCCTTATGGCAGAAGTGAAGAGGAACTAAAAAGCCTCTTGATGAAAGTAAAAGAGGAGAGTGAAAAAAGCTGGCTTAAAGCTCAACATTCAGAAAACTAACATCATGGTGTCCAGTGCCATCACTTCATGGCAAATAGATGGGGAAACAGTGGACACAGTGTCAGACTTAATTTTTCTGGGCTCCAAACTCACTGCAGATGGTGACTGCAGCCATGAAATTAAAAGACGCTTAGTCCTTGGAAGAAAAGTTATGACTAACCTAGACAGCATATTGAAAAGCAGAGACATTACTTTGCCGGCTAAGGTCCGTCTAGTCAAGGCTATGGTTTTTCCAGTAGTCATGTATGGATGTGAGAGTTGGACTGTGAAGAAGGCTGAGCCCCAAAGAATCAATGCTTTTGAACTGTGGTGTTGGAGAAGACTCTTGAGAGTCCCTTGGACTGCAAGGAGATCCAAACAGTCCATCCTTAAGGAGATCAGTCCTGGGTGTTCATTGGAGGGACTAATGAAGCAAAAACTCCAGTACTTTGGACACCTGATGAGAAGAGTGGACTCATTTGAAAGGACCCTAATGCTGGGAAAGATTAGGGGCAGGAGCAGAAGGGGATGACAGAGGATGAGATGGTTGGATGGCATCACCGACTTGAAGGAAATGGGTTTGGGTGGACTCTGGGAGTTGGTGATGGACAGAGAGGCCGGGCCTGCTGCAGTTCATGGGGTTGCAAAGAATTGGACACGAATGAGTGACTGCACTGAACTGATGTTTGTATCAAAAGAAGTCACATTCATCACTTTATGGTTATACCTTATGTGTGAAGGCATACCTGTTTCAGGTTCCCTGCAGGCACATCCCATTCCAACCTCTGAACCTTTTCCAAAACAATATATCCTCCATGGAATTCTTTTCCTTTAGGCAGTCAAAAGGTCTTTCCCATCTTTTAGACAGCTCTGAAGTCCCATCAGTCCTCCACACTTCTAAGATTGATGGGCCAACTGACAGGTTTTTTGGCTTAGCCTGGACATGAAACACACACACTTTTCTCCCTTCCCTAATCATATACTTAGCCCTCATTGCTTCACCTGTACTAAAGTACAGTTACCTTTCCTTTACATTGGTAGAATTTGTTCTGGCCAAAGATTGAACAGAGAGTAATGTCCACTGCACAAACAAATAGCTTATAAATCTGAGACTCAGAATTCTATCCATAATGCTATTGCACAATGCATTAATTTAGTAGCTTAAGTAAAATCCTAGGTTTTGGTTATAGATATTAGGGTATAAAAGTGTTGTCAGAGGCTGGTCCTTGTTGTGAAATATAAATTTTAAATGTACATGTGTGTTAGAATGAGGCTTCCCTGGTGGCTCAGCAGTTAAGAATCCACCTGCAATGTGAGAGACATGGGTTCAATCCCTGGATCAGGAAGATCCCCTGGAGGAGGGCATGGCAACCCACTCCAATATTCTTTCCTGGAGAATTCCATGGACAGAGGAGCCTGGCAAGCTACAGTCCACAGGGCTGCAGAGAATCGGAAATGACTAAAGCAACTGAGCACGCATGCATGCATGTGTTAGAATACAGTAACATTAAGATTTACTAATGATCTTGATGAAGGTAGAACAACATAGTAAAAATTAATAAGATATCACTCCTAAGAATATAGGTGAAGCCAGGACTCATGTATTGATCATTGTATTTTTTCATCTGTCATATACACTAAATAAAGAGTAGGAAAGTAGCTCAGTGAGAAGTAACATGCCGCCGAGTTTAAACAGTAGTTCTACTACTCACTATCTGTTTGAGCTTGATCAAGTGAATTAACGTCTCTGAGTCTCAGCTTTATAATCTTTAAATGAAGCTAACAGTAGTACCTACCTTACAGGGTTAATGGGGGAATCATTAAGAAAAAATAGTGTTAATTAATCAAGTATTTGGAATCAGCCATTGTTTTAAGCCCAAATGGATTATTTCATATAATCCTCCCAACCACCTAAAAAAACAGGTACTATTATTATCTCCAGTTTATAGGACTCCCAGTTAGGTAACTTGCCCAAAGTCTACAACCGGTGAGTGGTGGCACTAGAGTGTGAATCTAGGCACTCTATTTCTTAGCCGCAACCCTGCAATATTTCCAAAGAGAGTAAAAGGTGTAAGGCCTGCAAAGCACTTAATACAGTGCCAAGCACATAGTAATGCTCAAAAATTGTTAACTACTACTAGTATATTGTCGCCCTGCTTATTTAACTTCTATGCAGAGCACATCATGAGAAACGCTGGGCTGGAAGAAGCACAAGCTGGAATCAAGGTTGCCGGGAGAAATATCAATAACCTCAGATATGCAGATGACACTACCCTTATGGCAGAAAGTGAAGAGGAACTAAAAAGCCTCTTGATGAAAGTAAAAGAGGAGAGTGAAAAAGCTGACTTAAAGATCAACATTCAGAAAATGAAGATCATGGTATCTGGTCCCATCACTCCATGGGAAATAGATGGAGAAACAGTAGAAACAGCGTCAGACTTTATTTTGGGGGGCTCCAAAATCACTGCAGATGGTGACTGCAGCCATGAAATTAAAAGACGCTTACTCCTTGGAAGAAAAGTTATGACAAACCTAGACAGCATATTCAAAAGCAGAGACAGAGACATTACTTTGCCAACTAAGGTCCATCTAGTCAAGCTATGGTTTTTCCTGTGGTCATGTATGGATGTGAGAGTTGGACTGTGAAGAAGGCTGAGCGCCAAAGAATTGATGCTTTTGAACTGTGGTGTTGGAGAAGACTCTTGAGCGTCCCTTGGGCTGCAAGGAGATCCAACCAGTCCATTCTGAAGGAGATCAACCCTGGGATTTCCTTGGAAGGAATGATGGTAAAGCTGAAACTCCAGTACTTTGGCCACCTCATGCGAAGAGTTGACTCATTGGAAAAGACTCTGATGCTGGGAGGGATTGGGGGCAGGAGGAGAAGGGGACGACCGAGGAGGAGATGGCTGGATGGCATCACAGACTCAATAGAGTGAGTCTGAGTGAACTCCGGGAGATGGTGATGGACAGGGAGGCCTGGCGTGCTTCGATTCATGGGGTTTAAAGAGTCAGACACGACTGAGCGACTGAACTAAACTGAACTACTAGTAATATTTACTATGACATTAAGAATAACCTCTCACAATTTTACTTCAGTATATTTAGCCATCTGTCTCATACAAATATATACTCTTCAGGTCTTTTTAACTTTAGAGTCTTACTCTCAGAAGCCAGGTCCCATAGTGATGTGGCTCCCTTTGTAAATCACCAAATAGAAGTAGGTCCTTAAAATGCTTTGTGAAAAAGTAGAAGTTAGAGGAGAAGAAGATAGGGAGGAGAAGGAAAAGTTCTTAATTTTTGAGGCAATTGCTTGAACAGTTACATGGAGGTATGTGGGGCTAGGGGCTTCCCAGGTGGCACTAATGGTAAAGAACCCACCTGCCAATGCAGTGGACTAGAGATGCATGTTCCATCAATCTCTGGGCCAGGAAGATTCCCTGGATGAGGACATGGCAACTCACTCCAGTATTCTTGCCTGGAGAATCAGAGGAGCCTGGCAGGCTACATTCCACGGGGTCACAAAGACTTGGACATGACTGAAGGGATTTAGCACATACGCATGTGGGGCTAGGTTAGACTTCTACTAACCTAGACTCCGATGGGAGTCTTGGGGTTCAGTTTAGTGGTTGGATAGGGTAGTGGTGATTTCCTGCCATAGCTACACCACATCTCCAAGGTTATTCTCACCCTTCTGTAGAGCCTAGTGAAAGATTGTTGTTGAACCATGAAAGATGCTGAGATTCTTGGCCTCCAGAGGAGAGGAATTCAATCTGAGGCCAGTGACAAGGTCTGATTGCTCAGAGTTCTGTGTAATAAAGGTTTATTGGTGGCTCAGAGGTTAAAGCGTCTGCCTCCAATGCGGGAGACCCGGGTTCGATCCCTGGGTCGGGAAGATCCCCTGGAGAAGGAAATGGCAACCCACTCCAGTATTCTTGCTTGGAGAATCTCATGGACTGAGGAGCCTGGTGGGCTGCAGTCCATGGGGTCACAAAGAGTCGGACACGACTGAGTGACTTTACTTACTACTTAGTTAAAGTATAAAAGAGATAGAGAAATCTTCTGATATAGACATCAGAAGGGGGCAGAAAGAGTGCCCCCTTCTAGTCTTTAACAGGAATTATATACATACTAGCAGACTGCTAATTAGAGAAAGGAAATGTCTCAAAACTCAGAGAGTGGCACCAGGCCCCTCACCCACAACATGCATTTTGAGATAACATTGGCACAAGGTGAGTCATCCCAGGCCATAAATTGATTGACATGAATCTTGAAGAAAGGCAGTGTCCAAGCAAATGCATAGTCTCACTAACATAGATTAAGAGAACATTCGTATGAGAAAAACTTACTGGTTTGTTGAGTTTTGAGTCGGTTTGTCGGTTCTGAGTCTTAAGTGGAACCAACTTGAAGAAAGATAGAGTCTAAGGTAAATACATAGTTCATTAACATAGCCTAAGAAAAGCACATTGGTTAGCTCAAGGTTTGAGGAAAGTTTAAGTTCAGGTGGAACCAGGTGTCATCATGGCAACATAGAATTTTAAAAGAAACCTCCTTTTAATTTTGTATAGAGAAGGGAAAAAAAAATCTGACACTTGTTTGTTTCCTCCTGCAGCTTAAGAAAGAGAAAAATAGTCTGACACTTGCAGCCTATTTCCTCTGCTTGGGGGCCTCTAGCTTTCCTGCCTTTTACATTCTCACCAGCATCCCTTATGTCAACAGAAAGCCCATGGCATGTTGCATTATCTCAACATGATATGATCTTTGTTGAAAACAAAAGTGAGCACCAGAAGAACTGAGTGCTCATATCAGCACATTATGAACACGGGGAAGAAAACATTAATTATTTATATGCTGTATCTGGAGAGGCCCAGAAAGCCCAGGGGCCCCAGATTTCTGTTAAACTCCTCCCGTTTGAGAGCTATTTCTTTTTAACAAGTGCATTTTCCAAATGTACATTTATTTTGGAAGACAGACACACTGAGCCAGATATCATTCACATCTTAAATCAAGTTAATTTAATCAGAATGCTTCCTCTCTACCACACAGATATCGCCACTGTGGACAAAATGGGAGATTGTCTCCAGCCATTAGCAAAGAGATTCATTTCAAAACGTAAAGGCACTGCTTAAGCATGGGGAGGAACATGAATCTGTTCCCGGGCCCTCTTTTAAAATGCCAATACACACAGGAAAGGTTAACCGACGCAGTTTAGGATGGGTCAATCTGATCTGCTTTGCTGCTAGCAGCAGTGAGGAGGGCCTAAGGTAAAGATTGTAAGACGGAGAGGAGAGCGAGAGGAAAGAGATAGTCTTTTTGTGTCTGGTCCCCACACCCAACCTAGAGACTTCGGGTGGTCGATGCTTGATAATAGGCTGTTGACTTGAAATTAAGGAAAGGCAGAAAGAGGAAGGTGAGGATTGTTTGTCCTTAGTGCCTCCCTTCCCTCAGTGACAATTTAAGTTTCAGCAGAATGGTTCTGGAGGTTCCCAAGACTCTTCAGAATTGGAGGATATGGGTTCCCCTGGTGGGACAGAGCCTTGGCACTCGAATATTACAGGGGTGCCACAAAGCTGGGCTTCCCCGATGGCTTAGTGAGTAAAGAATCCACCTGCAGTGCAGGAGACACAGGAGACACAGGTTCAATCCCTGGGTTGGGAAGATCCCCTGGAGGAGGGCATGGCAACCCACTCCAGTATTCTTGCCTGGAGAATCCCACGAACAGAGGAGCCTGATGGGCTATGGTCCAAAGGGTTGCAAAGAATCAGACACTACTGAGCATGCATGCGTGCATGCCGCTGAGCTATGTCTGCAGCACAGGGAAAAGCCCGACCGGACACAAGACCTAATGGTGGGCTTTCAAGTGCTCTGATGGGCCAGTGTGAGAACAATTTCTAGGGGCAGAGGACTTCATGATTATTCTAAGATCAAACCACAAAGGTGCACACCTGCCTCTCAGTTGGTCTCTGGTGAATCTCCAGCCTGTACATTCTTCCTTTTATATGCTAATGTGCCTCTCCGACACACAGGGGCCCAAATCTGAGCTCACGTGAAATGAGTTCACAATTTGTCTACAGCCAAGGACTGCTGTCCCACCTGCTTCAAATGTTTTTCTCCCTGATGTTAGTGAAGTGAAAAGCCAGTAAGGCTGTAAATAAAGAAGGAAAGGGAAGAGAGGAGCAGGAACAAAGGAAGCAGGAGAAAGGAAACAGCTAATTGTGAGCCAAGGAGTTATTGGTTCTAACATACACACACCACACACACACATACACACACTACTCACAAATCCATAAAAGAAAGAAACATAACCAAACCATCTCCACTACATGGACCATCTAAACAAGGATGAAATCAAGGCCAAAGAATTTAAGGTATTGCTGGAAATGGAAAAGTCATGCTTAAAGTGGTCTTCACAGCCTAGCTTGGGATCATGAACTACAGAAAGCACAGTGATATTCATTCATTCATGCAGATACGGCACATCTCCTTCATACATACAGACTCTCACTCACACGTATATACTTTCACTTCATACATACAGCTGCATAACAAGACTTCAGTCAGCACTCACACAGACACACACAGAGACATATCACCAAACACCAAAATATACACCCATGTACCCAGGTAAGTTGTTGTTGTTTGATTGCTAAGTCACATCCGATTGTTTGGGACCCCATGAACTGTGGCCCGCTGTCCATGGGATTTCCCAGGCAAGAATACTGGAGTGGGTTGCCATTTCCTTCTCCAGGGGATCTTCCCAACCCAGGAATCAAACCCAGGTAAGTACATGGATACAAAGTCAGATACAGACACCTGGAAAATCTAACCTGAAGCTACATACAAGAATACTCAACTACAAATAAGATGTGACATTTGTAGTTGTGTATTCACTACGTCTTATTTGTAGTTATGTATTCTTGTGTGTAGCTACAGGTTTAGATTTTCCAGGTGTATGCGAGGCAGCAAAAGAGACACAGATGTATAGAACAGTCTTTTGGACTCTGTGGGAGAGGGAGAGGGTGGGATGATTTGGGAGAATGGCATTGAAACATGTATAATATCATACATGAAACGAGTTGCCAGTCCAGGTTCATGCAGGATATAGGATGTTTGGGGCTGGTGCACTGAGATGACCCAGAGGGATGATATGGGGAGGGAGGAGGGGGGGTGGTTCAGGATGGGGAACATGTGTATACTTGCGGCAGATACATGTTGATGTATGCCAAAACCAATACAGTATTGTAAAGTAATTAACCTACAATTAAAATAAATAAATTTATATTAAGAAAAAAGATGTTTATGTAAAATGGAATGCATATGTGCATGCTAAGTCGCCTCAGTCATGTCTGACTCTTTATGACCCCAGTGACTGTAGCCCTCCTGGCTCCTCTGTCCGTGGGATTCTCCAGGTAAGAATACTGGAGTGGGTTGCCATGTCTTCCTCCAGCAGATCTTCCCCAAGCAGGGATCGAACCCATGTCTCTTATGTCCTATATTGGCAGGTGGATTCTTTACCACTCGCACCACCTGGGAAACCCCTCCATTTTGGGGGAGTCTACGATGTGCCCAGCACTTTAAATATGCTGGCTCATTAATCCTCCCAAACACTCCTCTAATAGGGGTGTCATCAAGCTCATTTTACAACTGAGGAACTAAAACTTAGAGGAGACGGTCACTTACCAACAATCAGGCAGGTAGTGTACCTTCTAGCAGAGCAGAAACTCAAATTAAGTCAGGCTCCCTGCAAGGTTGCAAGTCTCAAACACCTTATGCTGCAGCTTCTCATGAC
The DNA here is from genome assembly GCA_006408695.1 of Aepyceros melampus. Classification (NCBI taxonomy): domain Eukaryota; kingdom Metazoa; phylum Chordata; class Mammalia; order Artiodactyla; family Bovidae; genus Aepyceros; species Aepyceros melampus. The sequence goes on from SJXQ01004799.1 coordinate 57,001, forward strand.
TGCTCAGAGACAACCACACACACACACACACACACACACACACACACACATTTTACAGGCACTCATGCTCCCTGGCCAAGAATTTTAAAATATGATTAGCATAGTTCAGGCTCTGTTATCAACATAATCATTTGTTTGAACTAAACAATGTGGAATTCCTTTGGGTCATTAGTACACATGAGTAGATTATCATGTGTTTAAATTATCTCTGGAGTATTTAAATTTAAACACTCTAACACCTTGGACCAGGGCCAGCCAATATTTTTATATAATAACACTATAATTAAGGCTAGGGTAAGCTTAGGATCTCATTCAAGTTAATAAATATTACTATTCACAAGAGAATTTAAAACAAGATTCTAATTAATTAATGTGTTAATCATTCTTCCTTATTGCAATCAACATGGCAATTTCATCTGAGAAGATACTGCAAAATATGAACACAAAAGCCCAGCTGATGCCCTGGTTTATGCATGGCCCAGGGAGATATATCATCTCCTTGTGCTGTTCCGGGCATCTATGGGCACTCTGTGACTCAACATGGGCCTAGAGTAGGGCCCTCAACTGTTAATTCAAACCTTCAAGTTTTGGAGAGCTTTATCTCCAGGACAGGGAAACTAGCTTTTCTAGTTTGCCCAAGACAGTTCAGTTCACTTCTGTTGACTTAATTCACCAAAGAGTACTCCAAAGAGTATCTTGACTTGGATGATTACTTATAGAGGGACCCAATTTCAGATCATTCATGGAGACATGAATCTTTCTAACAGGAAGAGGTGTACACTATTGACTTTCTTTGTAAGCCTCCACTGTCATTGGTGTCTGGGCCATGGTGTGGATTTCCCATCACCACTTCCTCCTTTATGAAATAATAATCAACCACATATGGCCCCAGTTATTCAGGGCTTCCCTCTACCCCCAGCACAGCCCAAATTATAGTGTTTACTGAGAACTAATGCAGTTCAGCTCAGTTCAGTCACTCAGTCATGTCCAACTCTTTGAGACCCTATGGACTGCAGCACGTCAGGCTTTCCTGTCCATCACAAACTCTTGAGAGTTCCTTGGACTGCAAGGAGATCCAACCAGTCCATTTTGAGGGAGATCAGCCCTGTATAATGGTTACAGTGGTTGGATAGCCACACATAAATAAATCTGATAATATGACAATTGAGGTAACCAAAGTGGATTAGATTAACTGTGAGCCAAACAATTTGATGATCAGTTATTTGATACAATCAGATTCCAGCATTTATGTTGAACCACACATTTCTGCATCCCCATGGAAAAGAAATGCAAAAAAGCAAAATGGCTGTCTGGGGAGGCCTTACAAATAGCTGTGAAAAGAAGAGA
>SJXQ01004800.1:1780-54845 GCA_006408695.1 Aepyceros melampus
TGCCTCTTGAGAAACCTATATGCAGGTCAGGAAGCAACAGTCAGAACTGGACATGGAACAACAGACTGGTTCCAAATAGGAAAAGGAGTACGTCAAGGCTGTATATTGTCACCCTGCTTATTTAACTTCTATGCAGAGTACATCATGAGAAACACTGGGCTGGAAGAAACAAGATCGCCGGGAGAAATATCAATAACCTCAGATATGCAGATGACACCATCCTTATGGCAGAAAGTGAAGAGGAACTAAAAAGCCTCTTGATGAAAGTGAAAGTGGAGCATGAAAAAGTTGTCTTAAAGCTCAACATTCAGAAAACGAAGATCATGGCATCTGGTCCTATCACTTCATGGGAAATAGATGGGGAAACAGTGGAAAGTGTCAGACTTTATTTTTGTGGGCACCAAAATAACTGCAGATGGTGACTGCAGCCATGAAATTAAAAGACACTTACTCCTTGGAAGGAAAGTTATTACCAACCTAGATAGCATATTGAAAAGCAGAGACATTACTTTGCCAACAAAGATCCGTCTAGTCAAGGCTATGGTTTTTCCAATGGTCATGTATGGATGTGAGAGTTGGACTGTGAAGAAAGCTGAGTGCTGAAGAATTGATGCTTTTGAACTGTGGTGTTGGAGAAGGCTCTTGAGAGTCCTTTGGACTGCAAGGAGATCCAACCAGTCCATCCTAAAGGAGATTTGCCCTGGGTGTTCTTTGGAAGGAATGATGCTAAAGCTGAAACTCCAGTACTTTGGCCACCTTATGCGAAGAGTTGACTCATTGGAAAAGACTCTGATGCTGGGAGGGATTGGGGACAGGAGGAGAAGGGGATGACAGAGAATGAAATGGCTGGATGGCATCACCGACTCGATGGACATGAGTTTGAATGAACTCCAGAAGTTGGTGATGGACAGGGAGGCCTAGTGTGCTGCGGTTCATGGGGTCGCAGAGTCAGACATGACTGAGGGACTGAACTGAACTGAACTGAATGAAAACAATGTCACTTAATGGTAGGGCAACATTAAAAGAGATGATACATAGGTGATTAATGTTTCTGAAAATTCCCAGGGACAAGAAATAGTTTTTGGAGGAACAATGTCAGATAATTCCAATTGTAGTAAAGATTATAAGCCCACGGTTCCAAGGCGGCAAATGAACAAATGAGCACAATAGTATGAAAAAGCCATGTCTAGTCACATCATAATTAAAGTGCTCAAAGCCTTTGAAAAAGAATACAATCCCCAAGAGACCAGAGGAAAAAGATCAGTATCTACAGAAGCAAAAATAAAGATATCAGGTTTCTCATCATAAGTATGTAAGTGAGGACTTTCTTGATGGTCCTTGCTGTTGGTTGGATCCCTGGTTTGGGAGCTAAGATCCAACATGCCTCCTGGCAAAAGACGAAAAAAAAAAAAAGAAACAGAAACAATATTGTAACACATTCAACAAAGATTTAAAAAAGAGAGAAGCATGGAAGTGATAAGACAGTGGAGCAACCTCTTTAAAGGACTGAAGCCTAAAAAGTCAAGGTGGAATTCTATCACTACCCACCCCCAAAAGTCTTTCAAAATGAAGGTGAATAATGACCTTTACAGACATACCAATGGGGAAAGACTTCATCACCAACAGACCCACATTTCAAGTAATGTTCCAGTAGCTCTCCAAGAAGGACACCACCAGGTGGAAATCTAGATGTACACACAGGGATGAAGGAAAAGAGAGATGGCATCTGCCTGAGAAAAACACAAGACTTTTAATTTAAATCTCTTTGGAAATATGGGAAAATGTTTAAAAACAACGGTGAGTTATGGGGTTTATAACATGCACAGTGAAGGAGGAACGTGAAGAGATACAGTTAGTTGCTCGTTGCACTCATTCTCGGAGCTGGAGGGTGGTTGTAAAAGAGGCTTTTTTGGCCTTTCCCGGAAAGGATGCGAGGAGTAGAAACAACCACAAAGTCTTTGAGTACTTACAGGTGCGCACAGGCAAGGCGTCCCTGTGTAAGTTTCAACCACCAAACCTTTTGCTTAGCAACCAAACGCGCGAACCTAATCCGCCACAGAGACAGGCGTACGTCAGGTTCTTCTCATCCCCATGGATGAGCGATCACTCCTTCCACGCCAGGCGGAGCCACCCGCCTTTCCCGGGAGAGCGGCGCCGGATCCAAGCCTCGGACAACCGGAGAAGCCGTGGGCAAGCCGGGCGTCGGGCAATTCAGAAGGCAGAAGTGCAGCCGAGCGTCCCCGCCGCAGAAGCTGCGCCCCGGAGAGGCCCCGGGCCTGAGCCGAGGGCGCCCGAGGGAAGCTGAACGCCGGGTGGTCTCGTAATAGTTCTTTCGTTTCTTTGCTCCGCCTTTACCCGGCCGTCTGCGCCGCCGGCGCTGCCCTCGCTCCGATAGGCCGCAGTCGGTGGGGCAAGAGCTGGAACCAGCGGGTGGGGAAGGTCGTTAAGGGACAAACGCGAAAAGCCAGGAAGGAAGCTGGCGAAGTGTGAACGAAGACAACCAGACTTCCCAGAGCCTGCCAGATCTGGGGAGGTGAGAATTGATTTTCGGTTTGGTTTCGTTTTCTCATCCTGTATCAGGATTGAGAGGAAGAGAGGGAAAACCAGGGATTGGAAATGAAAGAGAGAAAAAGAATACCTAGTTTCCAAGAATAAAGCAGCGCAATGATTGGAATCATTTAAAGTCAAATAACAGAGATCAAATCTCATTGCTGTAGCTTTGAGTGTGGCTCGCTGTGATCGTATAGTGGTTAGTACTCTGCGTTGTGGCCGCAGCAACCTCGGTTTGAATCCGAGTCATGCATTAGAATTACACTTGGTGTCTGCTTCCCTTTTTTTTCTAAAACCCAGTAATGGTCTACAGTGGGTTCTCTGAAATGTGACCAATTCTATCCAAAAAGAAAATCATTAAGATGTGTAATCACAGAATAAGATGCACAAATGAACAGCTATTTGATGTGAAATAATTACCAGGATCAAGATGTAGAAAATATTTATTAGCCAAGTGTGGATGATACATTTTGATACATGGATGAGGCCCTTCGATACATTTTCCGGGTAATGCCTATCCATCCCCTGCTACTCTACGCTATTCTGATGGCCACTCCACAGTTTAAGCTTGTCCTTTCTTCAAACTCACCTAAATGAATATACACATCTTACTATCTAGGGATCATCAAGCAGAAATTCTGAAGTCGAGTTTCCCAGTAGTAAGGAAATCATAGAGTTCAGCACCACATGACGGCAATGGACAAGCCTTTGCCCTAGTTTAAGCCCCTTCAAGATCACGGTATCTCTGCTGCCAGGTACCCCATGAGCCACCATCTTTCTTCAGGGTCACCCTCCTCCCCTCCACTCTTACCAAATCCCTCTCTGCAAAGTAATTCTAGCAAAGATCTCCCAATCTCCCTGCTCCTCCCCACACAGGCAGAGCACACACGCTCAGCCCTGAGACTGACTGTCTCTCAGCAGCTCTTCCAGACCCCCTCACACCCACAGCCACCGTGCTCTCTTCCACTGCTGCCTCTGCAGGCTTGGTCCACGCCCCCCACCCCTCATCCACCACCCCAACTCCTTCACTCACCTCTTGTCCTACAGTGGACATAACATTTATCCTAACAGGTCTTCTAAGCAAATGTCCAAGGAAAAAGGGAAAACGTGCCCACTGCCTGGTAGAGACCACAAGGATTCCAAACAGCAGCAGCTGGAGAGTCAGGGCATGTATCTGGATCACCCGGAGATGCCCCAGGCCTGAGCATTGATATTCTGGTATTGATTTTTACAGGAACTGTCTGCTTATGTCACCAATAACAAGTTTTTCCTTTGGTAATGAGACAAATTGGAAATTTCAATTACTCAGGGAAGTGAAGTGAATGAATAGATTGAAAGAGAGTATTTTAAAAATATATTCCACCCTGCTCAACTGACAAGTGGGTGGAGAGGACAAAAACCTGGGAGGTCAGCAGCATCTGCTTTTGCTGGGGCAGTCATTGGATGTGAACCAGTGGCCTCTGGGAACAATTCTAACTTGAGTCTCTGTCTACCAGAGATACTTTGGAGGATCTGTCTGCACCGTGGGGATAGATCACAGCACGCTTTTTCCTTTTCCTGGGAAACCTAAGCCAGGGTTTTCCTCGATCACAAAGGTATTTTAATGACCAGGAGTTGTAATAAAATATTCATGATAATTTTACTCATTAGGGAAATAAACCTTAATACTATAAGGAGATATCATTACAGACTCTCCAGCATGCTGCTGCTGCTGCTAAGCTGTTTCAGTCATGTCCGACTCTGTGTGACCCCAGAGACCCATCCCTGGGATTCTCCAGGCATGAACACTGGAGTGGGTTGCAATTTCCTTCTCCAATGCATGAAAGTGAAAAGTGAAAGGGAAGTCACTCAGTCGTGTCCGACTCTTCGCAATCCCATGGACTGCAACCTACCAGGCTCCTCTGTCCACGGGATTTTTCCAGGCAAGAGTACTGGAGTGGGATGCCATTGCCTTCTCCGCCCTCCAGGATGACTATATTTAAAATAATTCGTATATCAAATGCTGACAAATTTGGAGCAATTGCATCCATAGTAGTTGGTTTGATATCATTTTGGAAGACTGCTGGAAATTTCTAATAAAGTTAATCTTTGACTCCATAACCCAGCAATTGCAGAACTTCTGTGGATGTACACGTATACAAAAAGTCTGTTATGGAATATTCATCAAAATACTAAGAATATTCATCAAGAACACCAATTAACACCAGAAAATCCCCACTGGAATTATTCCAATAATACCAAAGTTAATGTGATATGCATAATAATATGAATATATTTAGTGAATAAAATTTTGCAGAAATAGAAGTTATCAAAAATGTGTATTAATTCATCTGAATTTCAAGAGCAAGCAACAGTACACTATTGCAATACTACTACTACTACTACTACTACTACTACTAAGTTGCTTCAGACTTGTCCAACTCTCTGTGACCGCATAGACGGCAGCCCACCAGGCTCCCCCGTCCCTGGGATTCTCCAGGCAAGAACACTGGAGTGGGTTGCCATTTCCTTCCCCAATGCATGAAAGTGAAAAGTCAAAGTGAAGTCGCTCAGTCGTCTCCGACTCTTAGCAGCCCTATGGACTGTAGCCCAGCAGGCTCCTCTGATCCATGGGATTTTCCAGGCAAGAGTGCTGGAGTGGGCTGCCATTGCCTTCTCCACATTATTGTAACAGACCTCACAATAATAATTAGCAATGGATCTCGTATAGGGTTGCCTAGAAATGGGGCTCTAATGACTTTCTTTCTGGGATGGTGGGAATTTTCTATAACTTGATACAGGTGATGACTACATTTGCCCAAATTCAACAAACTGCCTATGAACTAAAGGTGTGTACTTTTTACACTATGTAAAATATTGTTCAATGATTTACTGTTTCCATAAAAATCAGTGAATGGTGACTGGAGACAAGTTGTTGTAGATAGACTGTGAGGACTAGTTTGCATTTATTGTAAAGCCATTAAATACTTGTTTTCCTTTAGTGTAAAAAAAGCCCTCACTGATGTCAGAAATATCTTCACTCTCAGTAAGAGAAAAACAAATACTGTATATGAACACATATATATGGAATCTAGAAAGAGGGTGCTGAGGAGCCTTGAGGGAGGATCAAGAGTGGACATAGGTATACCTGTAACTGATTCATGCAGATGTATGGCAGAAACCAACACAATATTGTAAAGCAATTATCCTTCAATTAAAAATAAATAAATTAAATATAAATTTAAAACCAAAACAAAAAGAAATAGCTTTACCAGAAAAAGCCAGCAATTACCATGTTATTTTGTTAGTGCAAGCTATAGACAAGTCTCCTTGAGAGGGATATTTCAACTTTGGGGATGTGTTCTGCTTAACAGTGCAACAGGTAATCATCCTAGGTTTCACTTTGAAGATTTGTGCACTTTGGGATTTACTCCTCTTCTCACTATATATCACTGCAAGGCCAGTGGCAAACTGCTCTCCCACCACTGCTAAGGGCCATAGCTGGTGGTGGAATTAAAATCAAACAGTTGGAATAGTACTTAGATGTAAGAAAGAATGAAATAATGCCAACTGCAGCAACATGAATGGGCCTAGAGATTGTCACACTAACTGGAGTAAGCCAAAGACAAATATCATATGATATCGCTTATATGAGGAATCTAAGACACAAAACCAAAAATGATACCAATGAACTTAGATACAAAACAGATGGCCCCGCAGACATAGAAAACATGGTTACTAGAGGGAAAAAGAGGGAGGGATAAATTAAGAGTTTGGGATTAACATATGCATATGCTATATATAAAATAGATAACCAACAGGGACCTACTGGATAGCACAGGGAACTATGCTCAATATTTTGTAGTAATGCACAAGGAAAATGAATCTGAAAAAAAAATAGACATATATGTATGTATAACTGAATTACTTTGCTGTACACCTGAAACTAACAGAACATTGTAAATCAACTATAAGTCAACAAAAAAAGAAAAACGGCAAATGGAAAGACAGATTATAGACACTACCTTGCTATAGCCTGGATCGGAACCGAGGTTGCTGCCGCTACAACGGAGCACTCACACTATACAAGCACAATGCACCACAGAGCTGCATAACTGCAGCTATAACTGCACAGGCAGGTCTCCACAGAAATGTACCACACTGTTTTTGCTGTTTTGTTCATGCACACTTACAGAAGTTCGTGCTTTTCTCTCTTTGATGTTTTCTCCGATTCTCCCTCCCTATTCTGCTACTTTATAAAAGTAATTTTTCTCTCTCAGGATCTGGTCCCAATATCCTCACAGGCTTTCTGGGCGGTCTCTTTGTTTCATTCATGCCTTTTCTTGTTCTCCCTGCTTTTCCTTTTCCTCTTGGGATCTGATCTCTTTCTAGCTGCGGCCACACGGACCTCACCTACTAAACCGCTGCCCAGCGGCGCAGGTGGTTGAGTAAAGGCGTAGCAAACAAGGAGCCATCACTGAGCCCACCGGACGTTCAGCTTCCATCGGGCCCCCCTCGGCTCAGGCTCGGGGCGTCTCCCGGCGCTGCATCTGAGGCGGGAGAGGAGCAAGGCGGGGTGGAGACGCTCGGCTGCCCTTCTGCCTTCGGCATCGCCTGGCTTCCCCACGGGATCCAACGCGCTGAGTGGACTCCATTGCCATGTTTGTCCGAGGCTTGGAGCAGAAGCTACTGTCATGTGAGAGACAGGTGGCTCCGCCTGGCTTGGTAGTTAGCCTTGGTTTCGGTGAGAATAAAGAGCAGCGTCCTGTTGTGTCTCTGTGGCGCAATCGGTGAGCGCGTTCGGCTGTTAACCGAAAGGTTGGTGGTTCGAGCCCACCCAGGGACGCGTGTCAGTCTTTTAGAATGTAAATAATGAACGATTGTTTCTAGTTCGCGCATCCTCTCCCAAACCCACTACCCAACTGCCCCTGTGTCTTGTACACACACACACATACACACAAGGACTTATGTCCAGGTATTCCTTCGCCCTCTCTGGAGCAAAGCAGGTCACTGGGAATCCTGTAATTCATGAAAGAGTAGGCTTATCTTCTTTACCCTGTAAACTCTTTACCAATGAAGTTTTTCCACTGTTGTAGTAGTTTCCATTTAACCCCTTCCATGTACTTCTGCGGTTTGGTTCTATGCTTTTCCTCTGCCAGTCATCATTCTTGTACACATGGGGACAGGGTAGAATCCTGGAAGAGTAATTGCTCTATTGCAGCCTTTACATTGGAGAAGGCAATGGCAACCAACTCCAGTACTCTTGCCTGGAAAATCCCATGGACAGAGGAGCCTGGTGGGCTGCAGTCCATGGGGTCGCGAAGAGTTGGACACGACTGAGTGACTTCCCTTTCACTTTTCACTTTCATGCATTGGAGAAGGAATTGCAACCCACTCCAGTGTTCTTGCCTGGAGAATCCCAGGGATGGGGGAGCCTGGTGGGCTGCCGTCTGTGGGGTCGCAGAGAGTCGGACACGAGTGGAGTGACTTAGCAGCAGCAGCAGCAGCCTTTACATGGTTTTGTATGTGATTCCTTTTTCTTGTCTTTGTTGATTTATTGGTTATAAATATCTTGTTATTTCGGCAATTGTTTCAGGTGTGATACCATACATACATCTGTAATTCAGTGCAGTCTGCCTCCGAGGGATGGACACCTCCTCACATTTCTCCCCTGCCTGTCCTTATGCTTTTGTGGTCTGGTATTTTACTTTACATATGTTATGACTCCCAAATTCAAGGTTATTACTTTTCCTTAAATTGTTCCATATTTTTAAAGAGATTTAATTGATGTATTTTGCCATGCCTATGCCATGTCTCTTTTCTTTCATTTCCTTGGTGTCCATCAGGAATTTCATCTGGTGTGAGTTCCCTTCTTCCTGAAGGATTCCTTTAACTTCTCTTGCTGTGTGAATTTGCTGGTAATGAAATCTTTCAGCCTGTGTATGTCTATAAATGTCATCATTCAACTTTTATTTCAGGTTTTTTTTTTGGCAGGGAGTAAGCATAGACTTCCACCCTGATTTTTCTACTCTCAGTCCTTTAAAAATGTTGCTTCACTGATTTCTCACTTCCATTTTTTTTGATGAGAAATCTGACACAAACTTTATTTTTATTTATTTTTTTGTTTTCAGAATGTGCTGTGTCTTTTATGTCTGGCTGCATTGTGTGTGTGCGTGTGTTTTGTTTTTTTTTTTTCATTTTCAATGGATTAGAGCAGTTTAATTATAATGTGACTGGGCATGGTTTTCTTCCTGTTTCTTGTGCTCACAGTTCATGTGGCTCTTTAGATTGGTGAGTTCATAACTTTCATTATGATTGGAGTATTTTCTGTTGTGTTTCCTCAAAGTTGTTTTTCTTCAAAAAATTTCTCCTGGATTTTCAGAGACTCCAACCACTCCTATATTGTCCCTTTAAAGTTGCTCTACCTTTCAGTGGTGCTATGTTCTTTCTCTTTTTTTTTCTTAATTATTGGCATTTCATTTTGGATGTTTTTAGTTGTTCAAGGCTTAATATTCCCTGACCTTTTCCTACAATGTCTAATCTGTTGTTGATTCACAGATATAATTTTCTTATCTAAAGTTTGCTTTTATGTCATTTTTGTGTTCCACATTTCTAATGAACTTTTTGATCATATGTAACATAGTCATGGTAACTGTTTAAAGTCCACTCTACTGAGTTTTACATCATGTCAATTCTGGCTCAATTTTGATTAATTATATTCTTTCTTTTGCATCATATTTTCCTGCCTCTTTGCATGCCTGGCATTTTGTTGTTGTTGTTTGGATGCTGGGCAGCATCAAAACTCCCCTTCTGGCTAGTATTTTGGTATTTCTATGAATTACCTTGAGTTTTGTTTTGGGGTACAGTTAAGTGAGTTATAAACAGTTTGATCTCTTTGGATTTTGCTTTATGATTTTTTTGGTGGGTCACTCAAGGGCTGGCTATTCTAGAGCTGTGGTCTTCTCCAAGGTTCATGAGTTATATCAGTAGTCTAGTCTGACTGGCAACAGTGTGTACAATTGCCTATCCTAGATGAACTTTAAGCACTATTCTATGATCTTGTTCACAATTTCTTTTCTTGGTCTTAGGCATTTTTCCACAAGCCTACTCTTATCAGAACTCTGCTTACTACTTAAGGGAGACTTTTTCGTATCTCTGGATCGCTTTCTCATCACTGGACCTTTGTTCTCTGAACCCTGGCTGCCTTGCTTTCCAGCAAAACTCAGCTTCCTCTCAACAATCCAAAGAGAGGGCTCTGCTCTCTCTTCTCTTGCCCAACCTAATGCTCTCTGAGAGCATTAACATGGGCCAATGGCAGGACTCACCTTATTTCTCATCTCTCAGGGGCTGCTGTCCCCTTTTGCCTGATTTTCTGTTTCTAGAAACTGATATTATATAATTTCTTTTCTTTTTCCTTTGGGAGCAACAAGAAGGGGAGGGTGAGATCTGATTTCAGGCTGGAGGGTTAATCTGATTTTTTCACTCTACCTTTGTAAGCAGCTGAAGGCATTTTAAGTGTTCACAGTTTGATTTCAATAGCAAGTGTGCCAATTTGTATTCCCATTTTCCCAACTCTATGAAACAGATTTTTTCTTCATATTTTTGTCATCATGACAAGCATGATATATGTCTATAAGATACTCTAACAAGAGAAGTGGTATCCTCCTGATTCAACTAAGCTAGAGGTACAACAAAAGTCCAAGTGAACATCACCCTGTTTCATATGTTTAGCAGCTAAACTTCCAAGATGTTTCTAGAAAGCCTTCCAATAACTCTAATTAATTCTGATGGTGACCTACTTATTCAAGTCCAGAGAAAATGGACCAGAATGACTCCAAATTGCTTCACACTAAATTTATTGGTAGGAGGGGGAAAACATTAGTCTTGGACATTTATTCTTCCCTTTTCTTCATGAATATATTTTTGCCATCTGGATGTGCACATTTAATAACTGACTGACCTCTTATTTAAGGCTACCTTAACATGCCAATCACTGTCTCTATGTGATTCCTTGACAGTGTTTGGCTGTTTCTGCAAAAATTATCCCATTTGAGACAAATTGTTGGGAGCAATAGGATTCTGCACCTGACAATCCATCTTGTGCAGACTTGGTACCAAGAGTTATTAGTCGACCTTCCCTGAGTTCTTCTGTTGAATCTCATGAGCACTCATGAGCTCTTAGGGTCTCACAAAGTAAACCTAACTCTTGGAGATTCTGTCTACTCTCTCAGTGTGTGTCTTTGTCTGTCTGTCATTCTCTGTCCTTCGTACTCTAAGTCTCCCCAGATCTACCTAATTTCTTCTCCTTTTCATCTTTCATTTCACCATTGCACTAGATTGCTTTTAATCACTGAGCACTACTCAGGCAATTATTAGATGCCAGGCCCTGCTGTGGGGGGAAGGGGAGAGAAATGCTGCATTTTGAGTCAACTCAAGGTCTCTGCCCTGTGAGTCCACATCTGGAGGATCAAAAAGGGACAGTATAGTGGGAGCAGAACTGGTTCCTGGCAGTGTTTTTTTTTTCCCCAGGCTGATCTGCTCATCTTGGCCTAGGGTTCTAGCAGTGATGGAGATAAGAGAAGCATAATGAAGATGATAACAGGAAGATGGATAACTTCAGATTTAGAAGGCAGGAAACCAAGAACCAAAAGCTTTTTTTTTTTTTTTTTTAAGTATTATTACGTAAACAAGCACTTTAAGGAAACAGCAGGCTTTCACTGACAGCATCCCACTTTCTGGAGCAGACATCCATGTGTTCCACAATTCTTACAGTGATATTGATGGACACAGTCACTGACCTCCTTATAAAAGGTACCTGAGCCTCCTCTTAACTTGTTCACATATGGCCATTCTATAATCTAGAAACATTGGAGGCAGCGTTAAAATAAAACAGCATTTCTCATTTCTATCTCAGTTATACATTATATAGGCAAAGATTACACATCAGTCAATTTAATATCAGTCAAAGACTTCAAAGATAAAATAGACCTTAACATCAAAAGTTGATCTGACATATAATAGAGAAATGTATGTTGGAATCATACAGTAAATGAGTAGAATTGTAAGTAGAATAATTGAGTGACTATGATTTCCAGAATTATAATACCAATCTTCATTTAGCATATATGGTAAACAATTTACTGGAACACATAATTTTAAATTTTATAAATGTAAATATTTATTGGATTAAAAAAATTTTTGATAAACAAGTAAAACCAGTACAGAAAATTTAGGCAGTATAGTGTTATTAGAATTTTGAAGAGAAAATACACCCAAGACTTGTGCAAACTAGAATACTATGCTACCAATATTTTCCATATTATTACAATATTTGGAAAACAAAGTAGTTTTTAGACCTGAATTACTAAACTGGTGTGATGTATACAAGGAATCTTCTCTAGAAGTACAACATTTTCTGTATGATCACATATGAATTATTATAATTTTCTATAGTGTTAAAATATTTGAGATTATCCTTATTATCAACTTGAATTATTATACTAGCACACTAGGCACATACTTGGAGAAGGCAATGGCATCCCATTCCAGTACTCTTGTCTGGAAAATCCCATGGACGGAGGAGCCTGGTAGGCTGCAGTCCATGGGGTCGCTAAAAGTCGGACACTACTGAGCAACTTCACTTTCCCTTTTCACTTTCTTGCATTGGAGAAGGAAATGGCAACCCACTCCAGTGTTCTTGCCTGGAGAATCCCAGGGATGGGGGAGCCTGGTGGGCTGCCGTCTATGGGGTCGCACAGAGTCGGACACAACTGAATCAACTTAGCAGCAGTAGCAGCAGCAGGCACATACTAATTTGTTTCTATGATAAAGTGAAACTAAACTTTTTTTTCTTCTTCAGAGTTACATTTTCAGTGAGAAATTTCAACAAAAAACTCCTTGGATGTTATCCACTGGAATTCTCAACCCAGAAGCTGTATCAGTACCTTATTTTGGGAAGGGACAGAGTGGAATGAACACAGACACAGTGGAATCAATACAAACTACAAATCAGAATGCCAGCAAAAAGGAATCCAACCCAGTCTGTGGTGGTGAAAGCCCCAAATCCTAGGCACTAGACCACCAGGGAACCTCACAAAGTGTCCTATTTAGTGTATCCACGTAAAAACTAAAGTAAATATTATATTCCATAGATGCTGAGAGCAGGAAAGAGGGCGATTCCCAGCTGCCCAGGGCTGAAAAGCTGTGCAAGTCTCCCAGCTCGTGCCGGGCTGTTCATTACCCTTCCCCTCTCCTCTCCTGGGCCATACTTTGGGCTCTGGGGCCAGGCTGAAAGGCGACAGGCTTGTTTCCATCCTGGTCTAGCTTTAGCGCTGTGTGCATCAGAACTCTCTTTCTGAACTTCTGCTGTCCTTATGAGTCAGGTGCTGACTGGCTCTCAGGGGATGATGGGTGGATCGCTCTACTTCCTGATCTCTAACCTGGCTCAGGAGCCTCTCCTGCTAATGGCACGTGTATGGGCACCTTTTCATGCCGGACAGCTCAGTTGAGTGGAGTTCTTTTCTACCCGTCTTTGGCTCCAGCCTCCGGTGAAGAGTCAGTTCGGTTTCTATTGTTCTTTCATGCAAACCAAGTGTGCTGAGGTGGGAAAAACCCCAGGGTGCTTCAGACGGATGAACTTCTTGGTTTTCAGAACCATAATATGTGTCAGGGTGTAGAGGAAATGTAGGCGCCAGAGGAGCTGAGGCGATTTCCGGAGGTAAAGGTTTTGTTCTGTGCCCTCCTTGGCGTAACTGGTTGTGCCCTGGTATCCACAGTGACTCAGACAAAGGAGGCTTGGTTTGTAGTGTGGAGCAGGCTTTCAGGCTGTCACAGAACTCCTGTTTCTTGGGGATGGAAAATGCAGCTGCATTCGAGGTCTCTCACTCCACGCCGTTGGCCTCTTTTTCGTGTTTAAAATGTAAATCTTAAAACTCCGGGAAAAAAGCGAGATTGTTTCCGCCCGGTTTTGAACCGGGGACCTTTCGCGTGTTAGGCGAACGTGATAACCACTACACTACGGAAACCACACAGGCTTTTGCTACTAAAGTCATACTCAAGAATTCTATGTTTGACCACAATGGCCATCAGAAATTTTCGAAGGAAGGGAATCCTGGAAGCACAGGCTATCTCTTAGATAAGGAGACTGTGGCTTCTGAAAGGCCCTGGTTTAGGGCTCCTCGCTTCTCCTGGAGCGAGATCCCCGGGGATCCCCGACAGTTTAACCTCGGGATCCTGCAACTAGAGTACAGCTACGCACCGGAAAGCAGGGGTCGCCCTCGCTGACTCCCCAGTTCCCAGAAGCCGCAGGAGCCTGGGGCTTTAGGTGCCTCTCAGACCCAGACCACCCCGACGCCCAGCAGCAAGGACACAGCCCCTTACGGGCTGCAGACCCTCGCCTCGGTGGCCTTTTTCACGGCGCCGGCGATCAGTGGGCTCGGCTCTCGGAAATGATCCATGCTTTAAAGCCACCCGGGAATCCGAGGACCCGTCCTCGCCTATGTTCCGATGCGCCTGTCCGCGCGCTCTTTCCTCACAGCCCTTTCGCAGCCTCGTTTCTCCAGCGTCGTCCTTGGGAAAGGGGATTCCTCAGATTCCTGCCTCTGTGGCTTATTCTAGTCGTCAAGTTTAAGTCCAAGACTTTCGCCACACTTTTCACGTTTTAGCAGGAAGCGCAGCAAAGGCTGACAGCGCAGGTCTTTTATCTGTTTAGAAATACCGAACATGAACGCGGGTCGGGCCTCCCAGCCTGTACTGAGTTTGTCTGCAGATCAGGGCCTGCATAAGGCCGCGGAGGAGCCAGGCTTGGTCCACACAGCTCTCACGGTGATTCATCCCTCCCTTATTGTGCTTGAGATTCTGCTTGAAGGAGAACTTTGTTTTATCTTTTACAATGTCTGAAATGCCTTTGGTTTGCCTTTTATAATATTTCCCAACAGCTCTTGGAGCTCGAATTTTAACCTAGGAGGAGAGATAAAGGCAATTTCCCCGGAAAATATTTTTTTGGGGGGGGGGGCGCTGTTCGTGTTCACCTCACAGCAGGCAGTTTCTTTTTGCTGAAAGACTTTAGTGCAAAGTTGTCTGTCTGTCTCTGGTTTCCTTTAGAAGGCTAACAAGTTTGGAGGTGCATGGGCCGTTTTCTCCGGCAGTGTTGTCTCCTTTTCTTAGTGCTGCAGTCACCGCGTTTTCTTCCGGTCAGGGGCTCCTACTCCGGGGAAGGCATGGGCCGCGTGCGCACCGGCCCCCAGGCCGCGGGGCTCCGCCTGGTTCCACCTGGACTCCGAGTGCAATCGAGGGTGCGACAGCGCGGCAGCACCCTCACCAGCGCTGGAGCCTGAGTCCCCAAAGAGGCGGACTTCAAAACAGCTTTAGATCAGGACATTTCATGAGCTTTCCTCTGTTTTTCCTGCCCTGCATGTCCTAGTTTTCACCTTCCACGTCCAGCCAGAGGAACGGATTCGCCAACTTGCTTTCGCCTCTGGTGACGCTGCCGTCTCACGTCGACTGGACCAGGGGGCGGTGGTCGTTTCCCGGACGGGCGGAGGGACAACAGGCACCCGAAGGACCACAGACACACGGCTCCCTGCAGCCTCAAGGGAAGGCATGGGGCTCCAGAGCTCGCGACGGGAGCGCGCTGAGGGGACCGGGCCCTGCCCCTGCCCATGAGGCCGGGCCCAGAAGAGGGACGCCGCCCAGCACGGACCCCAACTGCCGCCCAACGCTCCCACCATCCTCATCCGAGCTTCAGGGTGAGGGAGCCGAGCGTTCCACTGATTTCCCGCCTTTATCAGGAAAGTCGTTTACACAAATCCAGAGTCTAGAACAAGAGGGCCTGTGTAGACTAAAGTCCACATGGACCGAGAAGCAAACACGAAGTCCTAACTGGATGTGGGGTCTGAGGAAGGCCCTGCGTCAGATACTACTCTTGGTCTGAGCGGGAGGAAGTTGGCCTCATCCAAGGTGCGGGCACGGCAGGCGCGGCAGATCATGGGGTAAGACCTGGAATCCAGGGTTGGTGAGAGGTAACGCTCTGCTTCTGAACATGTTTCCTTGTCAAGCAGGGGCCACTTGGCTCTCAGTGGGTGATGAGCGGGTCCATCTACTCCCTGATATCTGACCTACTTCCGGTGAACTTCTTGGCCCCTCCTGATAATGGCACGAGGACCGGTTGCTTTTCCTCCGCGATCAGCTCGATCCGCAGAGCCTGACGCTCTTCATCCTGCGTCTTTGGCTCCAGCAGGCGGTGTAGAGTTGAATTCTTCCTCTTTTGTTCTGCGACTCAAATTCGGTATCTCACGTGTGCTGGGGTGAGGGAAAGCTAAGTGTCTCCACAAGGAATGAACTTCTTGGTTTTCAGAGACATAGTAGGTGTCAGCGATAGAGACTATTTAGGCCCCAGATGAGAAGGTGCGGGGATTTCAGAAGGTAAAGTATCCTGAAGTCACTCTTGTCCTGTGCCCTCCTTGGATTCACTGACTACGGCTTGGTCTATAGTGTGACTCAGAGCAGAGAAACCAGGGCTGGTTCTAGGGCCGATGGGGCTTTCAGGTAGCAAGGAACTCTCCCATGTTTCTTGGGCCAAGGAAAATTCAAGAGAACCAACTACTGGCACACCTTCTGCCCCCCTTTTTAGTTTCTTGAATGAGAATATAAATCTCAGGAAAACAGCAAGTCTGTTCCTGCCTGGTTTCGAACCGGGAACCTTCGCGTGTGAGGCGAATGTGATAACCACTACACTACAGAAACGAGGTCCATGCTGAAGCTTGACTCTGTGTCCACCGAAACCTTAGGTCCTACCGGCACTCTCTTGGTCACCAGTCTTTCAAACTGAAGAATGAACCTGGAACCACCAGTCTCAGGCGAGGAGACTGCGGCTCCCAAGAGCACCTGCTTTAAGGCTCCTTCCCTCCCCCGAAACCGGACCCCTCCGGCACCCCCGAGTCTGGCTTCCGGATCCCACACCCAGTGCAGAGTCTCCAGTTGTGCTGCTATGCACCCGAGGGCGGGGGGCGCCTCTGCGGACGCTTCAGCTTCGGGAAGCCACAGGAGTGGGGATGAGGGGTTTGGCTTTGTTTGAGAACCGGTGACCCGGTTGCCCAGCAGTGTAAACGCCGCTTCTGTGCTGTGGACCAGTGCTGGCGCACCCTGTTCAGTCGGCCTTTTGGGCGCTCTCCGAAATGATCGATGTTTCGAATCCACTCGGGAGTCGTAGGACCTGCTCTTCTCGCCCTCCCTCTGCTTTGAAGCGCCTGACCCGCGGGCTCCTTCCTCGCAAGCCCTTTCCCTGCTGCGCTTCCTCCATATCCTCCCCGCAGAGTCCTGGGGGTGGGACTGTGGGCGCCCCGGTCCTGCTGCTGTGGTGTATGCCAGTCGACTTTTAGAGTCCTGTTGTTTGAAAGCCCCATTTTCACGGCTTAGCAGGTGTTGTAATAAAGGCTCTGCTTTAGGGCTTTTGGCTCTTTGACACGGAACATCAACGCAGGCCGATCAAACTTTCTAGGCTTGCACTGAATTCAGTTGAAGCTCTGGTCACCAGACTGTTCAAGAACCGCTAGGGGCTCTCGACCTGCCTGAAGATCCTGGAAAGTCAGTGCAGATTTCAGATCACAGAGTCTCTCCCTCTTTTCTGAGACTATTTTCAAAAGGGCAGTTTAATTTTAACTATTAGAAATTAAACTTCGTGTGATTTGCCTGCTTAATTTTCCTGCTTAGCATGTCATGAAGTGGGGATTTTAACCATGAGGAAGAGTCAGTTTTCAGAGAAAGGTAGTATCTGAAAAGTTTCCACGTTTTCCACATAGCAAAAGACCTTGAGCAGAAAGCATTTCCTTTGTTGAAAGATATTGTTTTTTCTTCTTAAGGAGTTTTTGACATGAAGTTAAAAATAAAAGCTGGTTGAAAGGTATTCTTTTTTTCCCCCATCAGTTGATTTTCCTTAAAAAAGAAAGAAAGAAAGAAAACCCAGGTATTTATTTATTGATGCTCTGGGTTTTCATTGCTACACTAGGTCTTCATTGCTGCGCTCAGGCTTTCTCTAGTTGCTGGCAGCTGGGTTACTCTTTCATGCTATGGACCTGACAGCATGTGGGATCTTTCCAGATTAGGGATAGAACCCATGTCCCCTGCACTAGCAGGTGGATTCTTAACTGCTAGACCACCAGGGAAGTCCCCAGCAGTAGCTTTTCTTTGTATAATAAATTCCCTCAAATGTTTGTACTCAAAAAATTCACCCCTCATCCCCCAAGGCAGGAACAGGAACATCCTGTTGTCAAGGTCAGTGTTGTTCTGCTTTGGCTCAAAATGCGACAGGGATAGACTCTGTCAGCCACACCAGAGACTGGAATGACAGTTCCAGGTGAGGCAGACATCATGATAGCTTAATCAGGAAATTTCCTGATACTTCCCTTCCCTCTTTGATCTATCTCCCTCTTTCCCCACCCATTCAGAGAACAGGATTCATTCTCTTCTTGCCTTGGAGGACACTTTGGCATCTCTTCTAGATAGAATAAAGGGAGTGGTTGCCCCTACAATGCAACCCTACAGGATTGTAGGTTGTTCCCTACAGGACTGGGAACAGCGAAGGGCCCCAAGGGATCCACAGACTCGTTCTTGGACCCTTGGGCACCTATGCCTAAGGGGATCCTGACAAACCCCCAAAAGCACTGCCTGAAGCTTCTCTGCCAGCTGAATAAGGATGTGTGGGGTTCCTCACTCAGAGGAGCAGCCCAAACAGTTCTCAGATGTGTCCCTGAGCTTCAGGTACAGGCCTGGAAAAAAGCTGAAGTTAGGGGAGAGCCAGGGAAAAACTGCAAAGGACAGGCTAACCCCACCACCTTGAGATTGTCTGGAACCTAAGATCTTGAAGGAGCTGAGGATCTCATTTAGGTTGGTCTCCACTTTTATCCAATCTCATTGAGAGAACAGGAAATGGTAGGATTGTGAAGAGCAAGGTCCAGACTTAACAAACAAGAAAATGTGCATTCCTGACTAAATATGGGACTTGAGTAAACTATTGGCATCAAAAATAACTATGGGGGATTTTCTATTCTAAGCATTGGGAGGATGGGAACAAAGAATTTCAATTAAAGATGAAAACAATACAAGTGCAAAAGGTTTTTCTCAGGGGAATATCTGAAGTTTTTCTCAGGCCCCTAGGCCTTGATTAAAAATGATAATAGATTTGAGCAGATAGTTCAGAAAGGAAGATATATTCATGTCCAGTAAAACACATAAAAGTGTGCGCTATATGATTAGCTATCAGAGAAATGAATACTGAAACCACACTGTGAGATCACTATTCCTAGCATGGCTAAAATTACAAAGACAAAAAAAAAAAAAAAAAAAACACAATCTTGGCAAAGATTGAAATGTGAAAACAAATCACAACTTTCACACAATGTTGGCGGGGATATAAACTGATAACTGCTTTGGAAAATGCTTTGGTGGATTTTATGAACTTGAACATATACCTTGCTTGGGTATCAGTAATTCTTCACCTAGATATTTTTCCAAGAGAAGGGGAGACATATATGCACAAAATCTGTGTAAAGAATGTTCAAAGCAATTTTATTCACAACAACCAGGACTGGAAAAACTGGAATGTCCATTATCAGGTGAAGGGTAAGGAACTGGGTATATCCAAGCAAAGGAATACCACTGAACAACAAGAAAAAAGGAATGAGTATCTGATATACTCAACAGTATGGATAAAATTTAGAGACATGGTGCAAAAAAGCTGGACACAAAGGAATACATATACTGTGCTTCTGTTTGCATGAAATTCTAGAAGATGCAAGACTAAAGTGAAAAAAAAAACAAAAACAAAAAATAGGCCAGTGGTTGTCAGTAAATAATCCAGAGAATAAAGATGATGTTGTTGATCCTAGCGATTTTACATTATTTTTAAGCTTTAATTTTTTATTTTAAAATGTATTTACTTATTTATTTGCTAGTGGCAGGTCTTAGTAGTGGCCCACAGGATCTTTGCTGCATCAAGTGGGCTGTTTCCTTGTGACCCATGGGCTCTCCAGTGATGCGTGGGCTCCGGAGTGCATGATCTTATTTGCTCTGCAGCATTTGGGATCTTAATTCCCTGACCAAGGACTGAACGTGAGTCTCCTACATTGCAAAGTGTATTCTTAACCACTGGGCCACTGGGAAAGTCCCTCTGAACTTATACTACTTTTATTGACATGTAGTTGAACTACATATTATACTAGTTTCAAGTGCACAACATAATGATTTAATACTACCACACAATTGCACTCATCTCACATGCTAGTAAAGTAATGCTCAAAATTCTCCAAGCCAGGCTTCAGCAATACGTGAACCATGAACTTCCAGATGTTCAAGCTGGTTTTCGAAAAGGCAGAGGAACCAGAGATCAAATTGCCAACATCCGCTGNATCACGGACTCTATGGACCTGAGTCTGAGTGAACTCCGGGAGTTGGTGATGGACAGGGTGGCCTGGCATGCTGTGATTCATGGGGTTGCAAAGAGTCAGACACGACTGAGAGACTGAACTGAACTGAACTGAAGTGAGTAGTTGTCTGGGTGAAATTAAGCAAAGCATTACACAAAAGTCACCTGAGAGAAACTTCCATGCAGGGATGACCAGCACCAGGAATGCTGTGAGGTAATGTATGTTCATTAATGTAGTGAAGTGAAGTGAAAGTTTCAGTCATGTCTGATTCTGTGACCCTATAGACTATACAGTCCATGGAATTCTCCAGGCAAGAATACTAGAGTGGGTACCCATTCCCTTCTCTGGGGGATCTTCCCAACCCAGGGATCAAATCCAGGTCTCCCGCATTGCACGCAGATTCTTTACCAGCTGAGCCACCAGGGAAGATTCAGTTCAGTTCAGTTCAGTCACTCAATCACGTCTGACTCTTTGTGACCCCATAGACCATAGCACGCCAGGCTACCCTGTCCCTCGCCAACTCCCAGAGTTTACCCAAACTCATGTCCATCAACTCGGTGATGCCATTCAACCATCTCATCTGCTTTCATCCCCTTCTCCTCCTGTCTTCAATCTTTCCCAGCATCAGAGTCTTTTCAAATGAGTCAGCTCTTCACATCAGGTGGCCAAAGGATTGGAGTTTCAGCTTCAACATCAGTTCTTCCAATGAACACTCAAGACTGATCTCCTTTAGGATAGACTGGTTGGATCTCCTTGCAGTCCAAGGGACTCTCAAGAGTATTCTCCAACATCGCAGTTCAAAAGCATCAATTCTCCAGTGCTCAGCTTTCTTTATCGTCCAACTCTATCATCTGCTTTCATCCCCTTCTCCTCCTGTCTTCAATCTTTCCCAGCATCAGAGTCTTTTCAAATGAGTCAGCTCTTCACATCAGGTGGCCAAAGGATTGGAGTTTCAGCTTCAACATCAGTTCTTCCAATGAACACTCAAGACTGATCTCCTTTAGGATAGACTGGTTGGATCTCCTTGCAGTCCAAGGGACTCTCAAAGTATTCTCCAACATCGCAGTTCAAAAGCATCAATTCTCCAGTGCTCAGCTTTCTTTATCGTCCAACTCTTACATCCATACTTGACTACTGGAAAAACCATAGCCTTGATGAGACAAAACTTTGCTGGCAAAGTAATGTCTCTACTTTTTAATATGCTGTCTAGGTTGGTCATAACTTTCCTTCCAAGGAGTAAGAGTCTTTTATTTCATGGCTGCAGTCACCATCTGCAGTGATTGTGTTATTAAGTAATGCCCTATGTTCTCCAAAAAACATACATACGCTTGTACCAGTTGAGAAAGAGAGCTCCTATTGTTCCAGATCTCACAGGAAATTTTTTTATTCCACCTTTAAATGTTTTGTTATGAAAAATTTTCAGTTCCTTATTTGTAAAAATAATGTCATTTTGCCCATTTTACTGAGTATTCTGCAGATATCTTCTGTCAAAATGTAGCTTATCTCTTCACTGTCTTTATATTGTCTCCTCTTTAAAAGGATTAGAATTAATGCATTAGAATGTATGAATATTTAGCCTTGTAGTTTGTGCTGTTTCCCTTCTCTGCCTTGATGTCATAATCTCCTAATTTTCTTCTAAAAATATATCCACATTTATTTTTCAATTAATACCCCTGGAATTTATTTTTGTGTATGAGACTAGGGTCATTATTGGATTTAATTTTTAATAATGGTGATAATAGGGATAATTTTTTCCTCATGATAACCCAGCATTCAAGCAACAGTTAGTGAACTGTTATCCTTTCACCACTGATCCAATATAACAATCTGATATAACTCTGATCTTCTTAGTTGATTCCATTTATCTATATACTATTCTTAAGGAAGCAACTGATATAAAAACAGCACAGAATTTATAAGAAGGCCGGATGATGCATGTTCTAAAATCAGAAGTAAGCAGAAATCTGTTTTACTGATGTGGGCCAATCTCAGTGAAATGTGTTACAGCTGTGAGTTCACTGAACAGGTGGATTATTTTTTGTATGGAATAATTTTTAGCTTCTTTAGATTCATCAGCCCATACACAACTTTTTAAAAAGTGTACCAGTATAGGCTGGTGAGGGGGAATACAAAAACTAAAAAGTTTATATTTTTAAGTAAATACTTTTTAACATGGTAAGAGTTAGCATTCTCTCAACATCAACATCTTGGTCTCAAAAATAATGATTCTTCTTATTTTGATCTTACTGCAGATAGCTAGAATTCAATTTTTTAAAGAAGCAGATAATGAGAAAACAGAGAAAATGTGGAATTTCTGACCCCCTTAACATTTGATGGTTCCAAGTTCAGAATGAACCAATTTCTGTTTTACTTTCAATGTTCAGTGTCCTCCAAAGTTCTTCGCTTATCCCTCACTCTTTTTCCCTCTTTTGTTGTACTTCAAGAGTACAGAGGCAAAATAATAGGGGCTATAATTCATTTCTTTCCTTCCCTTACCTTTCACATCCAATTTCTCACAAGATACTACCTAAATATCTCCCAAGGCTATTTGTTTTTTAAGTGTCAACATTCACAAGCCATTGCCTGAGCTATTGAAATAGCATGTGAATTCACCAGCATCTGGTTTTGTTCCCTTCAAATTCATGCAAAACTCAACTGATCTTTTCAAATGCAGAAACAATGTTATTCTCAAGATTAAAATGTCTGTTTGGCTTTTCATGATCTACAGCACAAAATGTGAGCCCTTTTTCATCCCATCTATCATCTGATCCTTACTTATACTTTCAGCCTTATCTCAAGCTATTCTCTCCCTCAAAATTTACATATCTGTAATTTCACCAACTTCACTCCCTTCCTCTTTGATCATCCTCCCTCACATCTTCAAAAGGAGCTAAGATGTTGCTCTATTATGAAGGTTTTCTTGCCCAACCCAACTCTCCAAATGCCCTCACTAATATATAAACCCATTAGATATTAGACTTTTTTTTTGGTTTCTTGTATGCAACAAGCTCTCTTCCCCAAAGTAATATTTTTCTTTCTCTTTATTTTGGCATTGATGTTATGGAGGCTTACTGTTTTTACTTTTTGTCAAATGAAGATTAAATTTTCATAGGTCAAACTCTGATAATTTATTTTTGGATTTCCTGGTTTCATAGCATAGTCAAAAAATGTTTTCTTGTTAAAAATACTAATGTACAAATACTTCTCAGACTTGCAAGCTTTGAATTTTTATATTATATGTTGAAAGTATTCTGGGATAAGGAATTAAGCAGAGCTTCTTTTTCCTTCCCATTATTTTAGTGTCATGATATGTTTACTAGCAGGTTGTGTTCACTGTTCTCTTGTTAGTCCATTTCTCCTCACCCTCAATGGCTAGTCACTTATTTTAATGCTTCAAATGAACTTTAGAATAATTTTATAAAGTTTCACTCCTCAGTTTGAAAAAGCTCTTTCTTTTATTGACTTTACATCTCATCTATAGGCCCTTTAAAGGAAAATTCATTAATTTAAAATATGGAGTTTTCAAGAATGAAGCCATTTCTTCAATGTATTCAAGTCTCCAAGTGCCTCAGCTTATTTCAAATGATATTTGTATATATGAGTTCTACACATTTCTTACTACATTCATCACTAGGCATAATATTGCTCATATTCATAGTGTGAATATAATATATACTTATTCGTATTTTCTTAGTAGCTTAGTTCTAGTAATGTTTTGATCTTGATATATTGTCGATGTAACTATGTTAATTACATTTCTGGGGTTATTGTCCCATTTTTTGGTGAGGTCTCTTGGAATTCAAAGTGTCCTGCCATATAACCTGCTGGTAATTGTATTTTTCCTGTGGGTTTTCTTTATCTCATTCATTTTATTCTCTTTTCTAAGTTGTTTGTAAGTCAATTGTTGACTAATATTTCAAGGACAAAGCTCAGTAAAACTTAGAATTAGTTTCAGATACAACACTATTTATCTGCAGCAGAAGACGACACCAACCTGAGATTTCTGTTCATCTCTCCTCCGGTCATCAATACCTCCACCAGTTCTTAATTTTCTTATTCCCTTTGTCTTTACTTTCTCCATTCTCTGAAGTCTCTGTGAGAGACCTAAGTTAAATTTTAAGTCCCTTTAATGTTAAAACCCGGAGGCAGGCCATGCCTCACAGGAGATGACTTACTTCTTATCTGGTGACTCAGAGCCCCCTGGTCCTTAACAAAGCCCCATTCTATTAATTCTTATCTGATGACTTGTAACCTAGTTCCCTGACCTTGTAGGAAAAACCCCCTCCCAAGAAAATGTATTTACGATCGAAATTTTCCTAGGTAATTGTTCTTCTAAGAACTGGCCAAGCGCTGCAGAGTGGTCAGTCAACTGTTTCGACTTAATTGTCTGCAGACCTGTCCCACCAATCAAATGTCCTCACCCCACCTATACCTGCCTATGGCCCCCTACCACATTGTTCCCAATATCCTGACCCCTCCCACACCTGCCTGTGACTTTTGGGTATAAAAGTTCCTCACAATTGATGTTCGGGGTTCATCTCCTTGAGTGGAGACTGAACCCTGGCGCGTCGGCCTAATAAATCCTCTTGCTGATTGCATCGAATTCGAGTCACTGTGGTCTTTGGAGCGACAGATTCTGAGAAAAGGCCGCGAGGTCTTACATCTGTTCTGAGAGGTAGGAACTTTGAAATTTACCAGGCCTCTCCCACTTTTTTCCTTTTCAAAAGAGAACGAATTTGACAAGCCCTGAAATTCCCTGACCCACTTTAAGGGCTAGTCACCTGAACTGGTTGATGGTCTGTGGCTTACATTTCACGTTTGTTGCTGCTCCACCAACTTACTGCCATCCCATAGCCCTATTGCAGATTCTTCCTTCTAGATTTCTGTTATCCCCAGAAGCTTTCAGAAATGTGTCCACTCATTTTTCTCCCACTATCCTGTTTCAGAAGGAATTGGAATCAGCAATTTATGAACAATTCTATGGATGACAATTTTCAAAATTTTATGGAAAGAACTTGTACCCTCCTTTCGTGTCCTACTGCTCCTACTTTTTTTCCCAACTTATTGAATCCTAGGGAAGAAAGTTTATTGATTTGTTTTATGCGACTATATTTCCCCAGAGGATGAGGCTTTTTTTAGGAAAGACAGCTAACTCTAAAAAGAAACTGTTCACCAGGATATAAGTCAAAAGGCTGCTGCCATAAGCCAATTGAGAAATGGTGGAGCAGATTAGGAAAAGCTGCATGAGAACTCAGCAAGACTGAATATATGCAAAATAAATGTATCTCTGATTCAGATACTATATGCTAAATATATATTATATGGTATACAAAAATGTTATTTTTGATTTTACATGAAAACCTTGTGAAATATTTAATAATCCATATAATTCTAAAATGGCAATCCTAATCCTCCAGAAATATACATAATTAATTCACATCCTCATAGATTCATGGGAAACCCAAGAATACTGGAATGGGTAGCCTATCTCTTCTCCCACAGATCTTCCCAACCCATGAACCAACCAGGGTCTCATGCATTGCAAGCAAATTCTTTACCAACTGAGCTATCAGGGAAGCCCTCATAGCTTCACAAATATATACTAATTTAAGCCCAGGTCTGCAAAGAATAGACAATATATGATTTGAACTTTATCAGTACAGCATTTTCTTCAATAAATTGTTTTGGTAGTCATCTTTTTTAAACACTGAAAATGAAAAGCATTTTACTGCATCAAATTTTCTTTTGTTTCTATTAGTACCCTATGGACCTAAAGCAAGGCTTGAGACATTCAGTAATTCTGAAACTATATAACCAAGATAGGATTTCCTAGCAACTGACAATGCCTAAAAGTTTCTTCCCTGTGTTTCAAAAGTATTTACAGTCTACAAATATTTCAGTTTTTACATTAATCTTTTCAAAATTTTTATTTAAAATTCAGTTATTCACCACACACAAAAATAAACTCAAAATGGATTAAAGATCTAAATGTAAGACCAGAAACTAAAAAACTCCTAGAGGAAAACATAGGCAAAACACTCTCTGACATAAATCACAATAGGGTCCTCTATGACCCTCCTCCCAGAGTAATGAAAATAAAAGCAAAAATAAACAAATGGGACCTAATTAAACTTAAAAGCTTTTGCACAACAAAGGAACTATAAGCAAGATGAAAAGACAGAGTTTGGAATAGGAGAAAATAATAGCAAATGAAGCAACTGACAAAGAATTAATCTCAAAAATACACAAGCAGCTCATGCAGCTTAATACCAGAAAAATAAACGACCCAATCAAAAAATGGGCCAAAGAACTAAGGAGACATTTCTCCAAAGAAGACATACAGATGGCTAACAAACACATGAAAAGATTCTCAACATCACTCATTATCAGAGAAATGCAAATCAAAACCACAATGAGGTACCATCTCACGCCAGTCAGAATGGCTGCAATCCAAAAGTCTACAAGCAATAAATGCTGGAGAGGGTGTGGAGAAAAGGGAATCCTCTTACACTGTTGGTGGGAATGCAAACTAGTACAGCCATTATGGAGAACAATGTGGAGATTCCTTAAAAAACTGGAAATAGAACTGCCACACAACCCAGCAATCCTACTGCTGGGCGTACACATCGAGGAAACCAGAATTGAAAGATGCACGTGTACCCCAATGTTCATCATAGCACTGTTTACAATAGCTAGGACATGGAAGCAACCTAGATGTCCATTGGCAGATGAATGGATGAGAAAGCTGTGGTACATATACATAATGGAGTATTACTCAGCCATTAAAAAGAATGCATTTGAATCAGCTCTAATTATGTGGATGAAACTGGAGCCTATTATACAGAGTGAAGTCAGAAAGTAAAACACCAATACATTATAGTAAAGCGTATATATGGAATTTAGGAAGATGGTAATGATGACCCTATATGCGAGACAGCGAAAGAGACATAGATGTAAAGAACAGATTTTTGGATTCTGTCGGAGAAGGTGAGGGTGGGATGATTTGAGAGAACAGCATTGAAACATATATTACCATATGTGAAATAGATCACCAGTTCAGGTTCGATGCATGAAGCAGGGTGCTCAGGGCTGGTGCACTGGGATGACCCTGAGGGATGGGGTGGGGAGGGAGGGGGGAGGGGGTTCAGGATGGGGGACACATGTACACCCATGGCTGATCATGTCAATGTATGGCAAAACCACCACAATAATGTAAAGAATTAGCCTCCAATTAAAATAAATAATTAAAAATTTTTAATTTAAAAATAAAATTTATTATTCAATGTTCAAAATATTTACAACTGAATATTTAAACCTATATATAGCTTCATAGAAAGTGATATACAAAAAGTATTGAAAACTCACATTTAAAAATAAAATATTTCATGGTTGAGGTTAAGGTATGTGTAAATTTCCTGTGTAAAGAATCTCAAAGTGTTAAGAGTTGCTTTTCAGTTCAGTTCAGTCACTCAGTCGTGTCCGACTCTTTGTGACCCCATGGACTGCATAACACCAGGCTTCCCTGTCCATCATCAATTCCCAGAGCTTGCTCAAATTCATGTCCATCGAGTCGGTGATCCCATCCAACTAACTCATCCTCTGTCGACCCCTTCTCTGCCTGCCTTCAGTCTTTCCCAGCATCAGGGTCTTTTCAAATGAGTCAGTTCTTCACATCAGGTGGCCAAAGTATTAGAGTTTCAGCTTCAACATCAGCCCTTCCAATGAACACTCAGGACTGATCTCCTTTGGGATGTACTGGTTAGATCTCCTTGCAGTCCAAGGGATTCTCAAGAGTCTTCTCCAACACCATAGTTCAAAAGCATCAATTCTTCAGCACTCAGCTTTTTTGATAGTCCAACCCTCATATCCATATGTGTTGCTATTGAGTGAGTGAGTGAGTGAGTGAAGTTGCTCAGTAGTGTCCGACTCTTTCCGACCCCATGGACTGTAGCCCACCAGGCTCCTCCCCCATGGGATTCTCCAAGCAAGCGTACTGGAGTGGGCTGCCATTTCCTTCTCCAGGGGATCTTCCTGACTCAGGGATCGAACCCTGGTCTCCTGCATTCCAGGCAGACGCTTTAACCTCTGAGCCTATGGGCTCACTCTGATGGGTGATTCTTTTGGTCCTTAAAATGAAATAGAGATATAGTAGCCAGGCAGAGAGAAAGTAATAAACTTGTGACTTCTAAGAAACAGAAATAGGACTAGAGTAACAGCTGCTGCTGCTGCTGCTAAGTCACTTCAGTAGTGTCTGACTCTGTGTGACCCCATAGACGGCAGCCCACCAGGCTCCCCGTCCCTGGAATTCTCCAGGCAAGAACACTAGAGTGGGGTGCCATTTCCTTCTCCACTGCAAGAAAGTGAAAAGTGAAAGTGAAGTCGCTCAGTCGTGTCCAACTCTTAGCGACCCCATGGACTGCAGCCCACCAGGCTCCTCTGCCCATGGGATTCTCCAGGTGAGAGTACTGGAGTGGGGTGCCATTGCCCTCTCCAGGGTAACAGCTAACCAAAGCCAAACACGGACAGCCAGAAACTACCAGAACAAAAGGGGGCGAGGAGCAGAGATCTGAGAAACTTAGGCTCGGTCAAGGTTCTGCCAGTTGTTAACATGTATGGCATTCTGAAAATCATATGGTAATTCTGGGCTTCACTTTTCTTACCTGTAAAATGGTCACTAGTTTTTCTTTTAGACCACTCAGTGTCTAATTCTTCCCAGCCTGACAAAGATTCTCCACCATGTGATCCTGATGGAAGACAGAGCCCTCCTCTCAGTGCAGAAGCTTCAAACGCCAGAAACGGCCCTCCCCACAACAGACACCTGTTCTGAACTAAGGACTTCTGATGATCATCTCTGGGAGTGAAGGGAATTACGACCAAGTCCCATTCCTCGTTCCTTGGACCGCAGTGGCAATGCTGCTAGGGCTCAGAGCCTCAGTCATGCAATTTGCAATAGCTTCTGTGTGGCATATTCTCACTGGACCGGTTACCCATTATGACCATAAGAATTAAGGCTACATAAAGCTTTATTCTTTCACACATATCCTCCAAAACTGGATTTCTAGGCATCTGGGGAATTCTATTAGCTCTCCAACATCATTTCAACTCATTTATTTTTTGCCTAAGTCAAAGTCTACTCTCAGGTGCCAGCATTAATGATTAGAAATTGTCTTTCATATAGAACCATTGTGACTACTGAAAAAGATGATACAGGTTATATAATTACACAGGAACTGGAAAGAAGCTGGTATTCAAAAAATATCAATGTTATTATCAATTACTATGACATTACTGCTTGGCTGCTTCAGTGCTATTTTCCAGGAGATAAAAATATCATTCACATATAAAATAATTTCAGCCCCAATTCTTCCAAAGGTTTTATAGCAAAAGAAAAAAAGGCACAGTTAAAAAAAGCTTCAAGGTAAAGTAGCAAGAAAATGAACACTAGAGACAGATGGATTTTAATTCAAACCTGCTTTTTTTACTTTCTTGAGCAAGGACTTTTAATCTCTCTGAATCCTAGTTTGCCATCTGTTAACTGTGTATAAATAATTCCTAACTTCAAGGTTGTAGTGAGGATGGTAAAAATATATTCAAGACATTTATCATGTTGCCAAATTTGGATAATTAGACTAATAAATGGTAGCTGTTTTAGAAAAGGCAGAGGAACCAGAGCTCAAATTGCCAACATCCGCTGGATCATGGAAAAGGCAAGAGAGTTCCAGAAAAACATCTATTTCTGCTTTATTGACTATGCCAAAGCCTTTGACTGTGTGGATCACAATAAACTGTGGAAAATTCTGGAAGAGATGGGAATACCAGACCACCTAACCTGCCTCTTGAGAAATCTATATGCAGGTCAGGAAGCAACAGTTAGAACTGGACCTGGAACAACAGAATGGTTCCAAATAGGAAAAGGAGTACGTCAAGGCTGTATATGGTCACCCTCCTTATTTAACTTATATGCAGAGTACATCATGAGAAATGCTGGACTGGAAGAAACACAAGCTGGAATCAAGATTGCTGGGAGAAATATCAATAACCTCAGATATGCAGATGACACCACCCTTATGGCAGAAAGTGAAGAGGAGCTAAAAAGCATCTTGTTGAAAGTGAAAGAGGAGAGTCAAAAAGTTGGCTTAAAGCTCAACATTCAGAAAATGAAGATCATGGCATCTGGTCCCATCACTTCATGGGAAATAGATGGGGAAACAGTGGAAACAGTGTCAGACTTTATTTTGGGGGGCTCCAAAATCATTGCAGATGGTGACTGCAGCCATGAAATTAAAAGACGCTTACTCCTTGGAAGAAAAGTTATGACCAACCTAGATAGCATATTCAAAAGCAGAGATATTACTATGCCAACTAAGGTCCGTCTAGTCAAGGCTATGGTTTTTCCTGTGGTCATGTATGGATGTGAGAGTTGGACTGTGAAGAAGGCTGAGCACCGAAGAATTGATGCTTTTGAACTGTGGTGTTGGAGAAGACTCTTGAGAGTCCCTTGGACTGCAAGGAGATCCAACCAGTCCATTCTGAAGGAGATCAACCCTGGGATTTCTTTGGAAGGAATGATGCTGAAACTGAAGCTCCAGTACTTTGGCCACCTCATGCGAAGAGTTGACTCATTATAGTCAAGGCTATAGTTTTTCCTGTGGTCATGTATGGATGTGAGAGTTGGACTGTGAAGAAGACAGAGCACTGAAGAATTGATGCTTTTGAACTGTGGTGTTGGAGAAGACTCTTGAGAGTCTCTTGGACTGCAAGGAGATCCAACCAATCCATTCTGAAGGAGATCAGCCCTGGGATTTCTTTGGAAGAAATGATGCTGAAGCTGAAACTCCAGTACTTTGGCCACCTCATTCGAACAGTTGACTCATTGGAAAGGACTCTGATGCTGGGAGGGATTGGGGGCAGGAGGAGAAGGGGACGACGGAGGATGAGATGGCTTGATGGCATCACTGACTCGATGGACGTGAGTCTGAGTGAAGTCTGGGAGTTTGTGATGGACGAGGAGGCCTGTCATGCTGCAATTCATAGGGTCACAACGAGTCGGACTCAACTGAATGACTGAGCTGAACTGAATTGTTTTTAAAGTCTTTTTTAAAAAATGTGGATCACCTTTAAAGCCTTTATTAAATTTGTAACAATATTGCTTCTGTTTTTTATATTTTGTTTTTTTGGCCACAAAAAAATGGGATCTTAGACTCCTGGCAGGAGCTATTGAAACTGCACCCCACTACATTAGAAGGTGAAGTCTCAACCACTGGACCACCAGGGAAGTCCCATGATTCAATATTTTAATAGATTATACTCCACTTAAAACTTTAAATATTGGCTATAATCCCTATGCTACACAACATATAGTTGTAGCTTATTTATTTTATATACTAGTGTGTACTTCTTTGTTCTCTATCTCTGTTTTGCTCCTTCTGCCTTCCCTGTCGCATCTGGTAACCATTAGTTGGTTTTCCAAATATGAAAGTCTGTTTCTGTCATATTCATTCATCTCACTGTTTAGATTCCACATATAAGTAATAATATATAGTATCTGTCTCATATAGCTCTCTGACATTTCTCTAAGCATAATACCCTTCAGACCCAGGAAATGGTAAAACTTCATTCTTTTTTAAGGCTGAGAGCTCTTCCATAGGATGTGTGAGTGTGTGTATACATTTATCTGTGGAGTGACATGAATTGCTTCTATATCTTGACAATTGTAAAATAATGCTTCTTTGAATATTGAGATGTATGTATATCTTTTAGAACTGGTGCTTTCATCTTCTTTGGATTATGCCCAGGAGTGGAATTGCTGGATTATATGGTAGTTCTATTTTTAGTTGAGGAACTTCCACACTGTTTCTACAATAGTTGCATCAATTATATTTCCACTAGTAGTGTACAATGGTTTTCTTTTCTCCACCTTCTCACCTACCTTTGTTATTTGTAGACTTTTTCATAATACTCATTCTGACAGGTGTAAGGGTTTTGATTTGCATATTTTAAACACACTAAACTCATCCTCCTTCCTCGCCAGAAGCCCACTAATATTGTAAATACCTCAACTAGAAAACATGGCTGTGTTGGCACCATTTCATCAATGGAAACTTCAGACAAGGCTCCTTGAGAGAGCCATTTCACTTTTGAGGGGTGGTTTCTGAGCATGGGGCGTATCCAAGATTCCCAGTAGCCTAGCTCAAGGTTTGTTTGCTGCAGATTTTCCTGCTCTGACTGCAAATAAGGGTCACATTTGGTGCTGAGATTAAAAGCAAACTGAAAGATGTCACTTCATGTCCAGATGGACGCCAAATGCAGCACTTTTAGATTGGAGCCAGGGTTACTACAGCCAAAGCACAGACTAACACTTTGCTGGGAGAATCTGCATTTCCTTTAATATTTTTGATATAAGATATCACAATATTTAGTTGCTTGTTTTTTTCGCAACTTGCTTCCTGACAAGATGCAGTAAGAAGCAAAAATACTATGTGCTGATCTTTCAAAAAATGTTTAGTTTGATCAGAATGTTGAACACTAAACAAGATAATTAGCCTGTCCTCTCCAGAAATTCAATGCCATCAGAAACAACAAAAGCAAAGAAATCAGGAGAAATTTCCAGGTAATAAGAACCAAAGTGCAATTTAGAAACTTTAATTGAAATGAGGGAGATAGCAGCTCACAACACACACACCTTATTCTAAATCTCTCACTCATATATATATATATATATATATACACATAATACAGATGCATATATTAAATGCATCTATATTTATATACATACCCGTATATATATCTATATAGATATGACATTTTTAAACATTGGGAAAATTTATACCGGAAGCATATATTAGATAATATTATTGAGTTAGTATTAATGTCCTAAGGTTTGACAATTGAATTGTATTGTGATTATATTTCCTGGTATTAGTAAATGATGTCCTTCTATGGTCATGTATGGATGTGAGAGTTGGACTGTGAAGAAGGCTGAGTGCCAAAGAATTGATGCTTTTGAACTGTGGTGTTGGAGAAGACTCTTGAGAGTCCCTTGGACTGCAAGGAGATCCAAACAGTCCATTCTAAAGGAGATCAGCCCTGGGATTTCTTTGGAAGGAATGATGCTAAAGCTGAAACTCCAGTACTTTGGCCACCTCATGCGAAGAGTTGACTCATTAGAAAAGACTCTGCTGCTGGGAGGGATTAGGGGCAGGAGGAGAAGGGGACGACCGAGGATGAGATGGCTGGATGGCATCACGGACTCGATGGACGTGAGTCTGAGTGAACTCCGGGAGTTTGTGATGGACAAGGAGGCCTGGCGTACTGCGATTCATGGGGTCACAAAGAGTCTGACATGACTGAGCGACTGAACTGAACTGAACTGAATACCAGGAAATACATTCTTAAGTATTTGGAAGTGGGTTTTTATTTGCATTTATTAAAGCAGTATGAATGTGTTGGGGGGAGTGAATGCAGACAGAGAAAAGGAACAAATGAATGTTAATTGTTGTATTTAGATGAACAGAAGAGAGTTCATTGTATGATTCTTTCAAAGTTTCCATCAGTTCAGTTCAGTTCAGTTGCTCAGTTGTGTCCGACTCTTTGAGACCCCATGAATCGCAGCACACCATGCTTCCCTGTCCATCACCAACTCCCGGAGTTCACTCAGACTCACGTCCATCGAGTCCGTGATGCCATCCAACATCTCATCCTCGGTCGTCCCCTTCTCCTCCTGCCCCCAATCCCTCCCAGCATCAGGGTCTGTTTCAAATGAGTCAACTCTTCGCATGAGGTGGCCAAAGTACTGGAGCTTCAGTTTTAGCATCATTCCTTCCAAAGAAATCCCAGGGCTGATCTCCTTCAGAATGGACTGGTTGTATGGAAAGTTTCAAAGTACATAATTGTGTGTGGGGTGAGGGTGATGACTGTAAACTCAAGAGGTTGTGAAGAGCTCAGTCCTGGACTAAAAATTGGCCCTCAATGGTCTCTCCCTTTCAAAATGAGGTGACAGTTCTCGATGCCACCCACATGTATAAGGAAATGTAAGTCATTGGTGTGCTTTAGAAACCTATCTAAAGGATCCTTTCCTGCCACCCAGGATTTGTCCCCCTTACATGAATCAACCTTCTAACCTAGAAAACTGGTAAATTGAATGCTACTTTATACCTTTCAGAGTTTCTGGATGCAATGTCCTGATTTTATGTTTGATCGAAAGACAGGCAGATGGTTGTTGTTTAGTAGCTCAGTCATGTCCGACTCTTTTGCCACCCCATAGACTGTCACCTGCCAGGCTCCTTCTCTCCATGGGATTTTCTAGGTAAGAATATTGGAGCGGGTTGCCATTTACTTCTCCAGGGGATCTTCCTGACCCAGGGACTGAACCCCTATCTTCTGCATCGGCAGGCGGATTCTTTACCACTGAGCTTCCAATTCTATCTAGGTATCTTAGATCTCTCTCATGGGTCCTAGACACAGACTTCTAGGATGGAACTTTCACTAGAGTGTATCAGAAGTACAACAGTGAGCAGTAGTTTCTCAGGATCCTTCTCTGGCAGAGATTCTATCATCGTGTCCTTGGGTCCCCCATTGGGTGGATATGTATGAGACTGCTGCTCTGCTTTGCAGATGCCCAACACGGGTGCAGAACTTTTTGCCTGAGTATCTTGGTTCCCAGATGGTGAGACACAGTGAATTTTTCTGTGTGATATTAAGTGCTCAATAACACTAATTTTGGAATGAAATGATGCATTGAGACTTGGTTTCTATCACTCTGGGTCATAAATGTAGTGGGCACATTAGTGTTTGAGTTCTCTGCTTTATGTAGAAGAAAGAAAGCTTTATAATTTTGATTAATACAAAAAGATGATAGCCAACATAATGTATATGAAATAAACTTTATTCTAGGGTTGTTCTAAACCCTCAACCTCCCAGGAAAAGGGACATGTGCTAAAGAGCTGATGAATGGTCTGTAGTGACATAGTTCTGACTTATTCTTCACTCAAGTCCTTGCCATTTTCTTCCAGCTGCTGATGACTCCAGTTATCCACAGAAGGGAGATGGGGAGGAAGAAAGATTAGGGCTTTTCAAGATTATCTGTGACTTGAGGCACTGATGTTCCCTGAACAGTTGTCATATTTGTAGGCTAAAAGACTGTATTTTCTGCAATTGAACTATCTGTTTGGAGTAAAAATCTGAGCTGGGTAAAATCTTACTCTTCCTTTCAGATTTGGATTTTGATATTTTGTTATTTTTCTCATCAGTTGGGGAAATGTTTGTGACTATGCTTTGTTGAAATAAAACAGAACTTTTCATAGTTTCAGCATTAGTTTTTACAGAAACAGAAAACAAAAACAAAAACAGGATTTTCTATCAGATTCTGCTTATACCTAAATGAGGTTGCAGTGAGAACTAAAGAAGAAAGAGGTCATGTGCCACCTGAATCCATTATGTGGATAAGCTGTGGAGGTCAGCTACAATCTGGAAAGAGAAAGCTGTGCTAGCAGATTAGAGGGAAAGTCCTCTGAAATATACCATAGGAGCATAGGACTCCACTGCCCCCAAACACTGAGGGCCTTGCTCAAAGCTGCTGCAGGTGGATTAGTCAGATCCCTATTTCCTTCTCCTCAGCATCAGTTTACTTTCCATTCTACTCTTGTAGAGAAAAATGAAGGCCTTTCATATTTCTCAGGAGAGAGGTGCCTGGCTTTAAGCATGCACATTCAGAAACAGCCTGTTCTAGGAAAGAGAGCTATTTTGAATAGAAATCTGGCTCCTAACTCCATGTCCTATCCCTTTTAAATAGGAGGGTGGTGTCAAGGGAACAGTCCTAGAATGTGAAACCAGGAGAATCTGCAGACACTATCTGTATCAGTTCAGTTCAGTCGCTCAGTCATGTCCGACTCTTTGAGACCCCATGAATCGCAGCACGCCAGGCCTCCCTGTCCATCACCAACTCCCAGAGTTCACTCAGACTCATGTCCATAGACTCAGTGATGCCATCCAATCATCTCATCCTCTGTCATCCCCTTCTCCTCCTGCCCCCAATCCCTCCCAGCATCAGAGTCCTTTCCAATGAGTCAACTGTTTGCATGAGGTGGCCAAAGTACTGGAGCTTCAGCTTTAGCATCATTCCTTCCAAAGAAATCCCAGGGCTGATCTCCTTCAGAATGGACTGGTTGGATCTCCTTGCAGTCCAAGGGACTCTCAAGAGTCTTCTCCAACACCACAGTTCAAAAGCATCAATTCTTTGGTGCTCAGCCTTCTTCACAGTCCAACTCACACATCCATACATGACCACAGGAAAAACCATAGCCTTGACTAGACGGACCTTAGTCGGCAAAGTAATGTCTCTGCTTTTGAATATGCTAAGTTGGTCATAACTTTTCTTCCAAGGAGTAAATGTCTTTTAATTTCATGGCTGCAGTCACCATTTGCAGTGATTTTGGGGCCCACAAAAATAAAGTCTGACACTGTTTCTACTGTTTCCCCATCTATTTCCCGTGAAGTGATGGGACCAGATGCCATGATCTTCGTTTTCTGAATGTTGAGCTTTAAGCCAACTTTTTCACTCTCCACTTTTACTTTCATCAAGAGGCTTTTTAGTTCCTCTTCACTTTCTGCCATAAGGGTGGTGTCATCTGCATATCTGAAGTTATTGATATTTCTCCCGGCAATCTTGATTCCAGCTTGTGTTTCTTCCAGTCCAGCNCCAACTTTTTCACTCTCCACTTTTACTTTCATCAAGAGGCTTTTTAGTTCCTCTTCACTTTCTGCCATAAGGGTGGTGTCATCTGCATATCTGAAGTTACTGATATTTCTCCCCGCGATCTTGATTTCAGCTTGTGTTTCTTCCAGTCCAGCATTTCTCATGATGTACTCTGCATAGAAGTTATATAAGCAGGGTGACAATATACAGCCTTGACATACTCCTTTTCCTATTTGGAACCAGTCTGTTGTTCCATGTCCAGTTCTAACTGTTGCTTCCTGACCTGCATACAGATTTCTCAAGAGGCAGGTCAGGTGGTCTGGTATTCCCATCTCTTGAAGAATTTTCCACAGTTGATTGTGATCCACACAGTCAAAAGCTTTGGCATAGTCAATAAAGCAGAAATAGATGTTTTTCTGGAACTCTCTTGCTTTTTCAATGATCCAGCAGATGTTGGCAATTTGATCTCTGATTCCTCTGCCTTTTCTACAACCAGCTTGAACATTAGGAAGTTCATGGTTCGTGTATTGCTGAAGCCTGGTTTGGAGAATTTTGAGTATTACTTTACTAGCATGTGAGATGAGGGCAATTGTGCGGTAGTTTGAGCATTCTTTGGCATTGCCTTTCTTTGGGATTGGAATGAAAACTGACCTTTTCCAGTCTTGCGGCCACTGCTGAGTTTTCCAAATTTGCTGCCATATTGAGAGCAGCACTTTCACAGCATCTGTATATTGTGATTTATAATGAGAAATCTATATTTATTTGGTCTTTACCTCTATTTCTCTCTCAGAATGCCCAAAAGCCTTGGAATTTCCTAAGTGATAGAAGATAAAGGTTATTGTGTTCTGTTAATGAAGCAATATTTGGAAGCAAGTAATGCTAGGGGCTTGTTGCTAGGAAGGTCCATCTTGTGATTAAAAAGTTGGAACTTCCTGTCCCAGCCCCTGACCTATGGATGGGGAGAGGGGCTGGAGACTGAGTTCAGTCACTATGGCCAATTGTTTCATCAATCAGGCCAGTGTAATGAAATCTCAAAGGTTTTTAGGGTTGTGAAAAATCTCCAAGTTGGTGACCACATGGAGGTGCTGGGAGAATGGCTCTCTGTGAGAGGGCACGGAAGCTCCACAACTTTTCCCATGCCCTGCCCTGTGCATCTCATCCATTTGCTGTTCCTGGGTTATATCCTGTTATGTAGGTAGAATAGGAAAAAGGAGTCCAAAATGGCGGTGGCTAAAAGACAAAGAAAGGAAAAAGCCCTTGAAAATGGAACAAAAGAAAATCCGTGGACAGGACTGAGAACTTCAGGTGAAATAAACACGCCTCTCTTCTTGGCTAGCCCAATTTACATAGGGCAGGCTCAGAGGAGAGGCGACAAAACTTATAAAAGGAGGAAGCCAAGACAGACTGAGGCCTCTCCTTTGGAGTTGGCCCACCCTCATGTCTTGAGCATGTATTATTCTTTGCTTGCCAAATAAAACTGAGCTATACTCAAGCTGTAACACTGGTCCACTGTTTCAAATCTTTCCTGCGGCAAGACAGAACCAAGGAAATTACACACTCCCCCAACATATCCTTTTATAATAAAATGTAATGTAGTAAATACAATGTTTCCCTGAGTTCTTGAGAAACAACTCTAGGAAATTATTATTGAGAAGGGGGTAGTGATAGCCTCTGATCTTTAGCCATTCAGTCAGTAGTACAGGTACTATCCTGGGCTTTCAATTGACCTCAGAAATGGGCAGAGTGTGAGGCTATATGTCAGTCTTGTAGGACTTAACCTTTAACCTGTGGAATGGGAACTCTGCCTTACCACCTTGGAATAGGTACCAGAACCTATATATATTCAAGTACACTTCCTTTGCCCATGAAGAAACAGTAGGTCAAGAGATTAAGAAGTACCTAAAGCCACATGACCTTAAATTGAGAAACCTGAGCCTGGAATTCAGGCTTCAATAATAGGGTGAATTTTGTAACTAAATGGTGGGTTTCCTAGAGCTCATTCCTGGAGCCTGGAGTTTGGAGACCTGTAGAGGGAGCATCTTTCTAGAT
Organism: Aepyceros melampus; assembly: GCA_006408695.1. NCBI lineage: Eukaryota > Metazoa > Chordata > Mammalia > Artiodactyla > Bovidae > Aepyceros > Aepyceros melampus. The sequence goes on from SJXQ01004800.1 coordinate 40,472, forward strand.
AGAGAAAACTATGAGAATTATAAATTGTGTAATAGTGTTGGTCTCCACATCTTTTATTTTGATAGTCAGATGTGGCAAGTAAAGAGAGCAACCTGAAAGTGGTTTCCTTGTGGGTTTTGACTGCTTATCTCTGGAATATGACTCAGGTGAGGTGGAAGGCTCTGAATTTCTTCCCTGATGTCTGTGTTTTCATTGTATAGCTGAGCAGTGGATTCCAAGATTGCCTGTAGAAGTGAGAGGTACATCCTGTTCCAGGAAATAATTACTGTTTAGTCAAGTTACACACATTTGCTTCAGAGGATGCTCTCTGTGTTTCCTTGTCCTGTGCTTCTGCCTCAGCCAGAACAAAACCAAGGACTCAAGGGTGGGGACTTGAATGCGATGGGGCAGAAGCTCAACTTTTCACATGGCCCTTTATAAATGGCCAAACTCACATACATATTATTACACCTAATGGCTGCAATTAGAAAGGGAGCCTTTCCCATTAAAAAAAAAAAAAAGGCTGCTGCTTTGGTGTGGGAAGGGGCCAGGTCACTGTCCCAGCACAAGACTGTGGAATGATGACCACTGTGTGTGTGCAATCCAAGAAGAAGATGTCAGCACAAGAACAACCATGGGGCCCATGAAAATTAACCAAGACAAAAGCGAGGGCAGAGGGAAGACCCTCACTGTGCTGCAAGTGGAGCTCAGCAACCTGAGTTCTGTGAATGATGATCATAAAAAGAGGGGAGGAGCACAAAGTATATAGTAGTTCTGGATCTCATCTGCTGCAGCCATTCCCCCAGGACATGGAATGAGGTAGAAGATGGAGAGTCTTTATCAGTAATGGAGTGGCCAGAGCCTTTCAGCAAGATCACTGACTTTTACCAGTCTTCTGCCAACTTCCTCTTCTCATCAGAAAATACCAGGTAACCTTCTATAAGAGCCCTTAGGCTTTCAAACAAAACGTGGCCCAAGGCTAAGCTCACTCCACAGGGTCACTTCCTGCTTAAGGATCTGGGAAGTCTAAGAGGGGTTGACACAAGGTGGGAAAGGATTGAAGTCCTCTTCAGAATAGGGCTTGTCTAGCACTGGGAAAGGAGTGGCCCCCTTTCCATATGACTCTGTGAGTACTAGTAAGATATTCTTCTCTACTAAATGCCTCTCCCACCTGATTTATGATTGCACATCTTCAAGAGATGGCAAAGACTTTCCTCTGCACCTCACGGTGAAATGGGAAGCAGCAAATGAAGATGTCTTTGTAGGAATGGACTGAGTAACAAAAGGCATGTTTATACCCATCACTGGCAAAAAGGCAATACCTGACATAATTTATATCACTATGAAAAACTCAGTTAACAGTGAGCAACTTAAGATAGTCTCTTTCTCCTTCCTGGAAGAGAATATAAAACATAATGTCCTCTAACAATTCAAACTTTTGTCTCCAAAGAAAAATCATTCACATAGGGGAAAGAAGATGAATGTTGAGGTCTTCATCTGTGCACAGACACCCATGACTCTGCTAACCCCAGGATCTTACTTATGGAGAAGTTTGGGTGGGTTTTTTGGAAAGGGACATGCTAGTGACATTGCTGCTAGTATCAGCCATTTCTCCAGCAGATATGTTGGTTGCTGGTTTAGATTAGAATACTTCACTGAAACTAAACCCATAAACAAACAAAAATAACCCCACCACATCGTGTATTGCACAAAGAATGAGAACCCTGGTCATTTACACAAGAGTTGCCAAGATCAGTTTTCATTCTAATCCCAAAGAAAGACAGTGCCAAAGAATGCTCAAATTACTGCACAATTATACTCATCTCACATGCTAGGAAAGTAATGGTCAAAATTCTCCAAGCCAGGCTTCAGCAATATGTGCACCATGAACTTCCAGATGTTCAAGCTGGTTTTAGAAAAGGCAGAGGAACCAGAGATCAAATTGCCAACATCTGCTGGATTATCAAAAAAGCAAGAGAGTTTCAGAAAAACATCTACTTCTGCTTTATGGACTATGCCAAAGCCTTTGACTGTGTGGATCACAATAAATTGTGGAAAATTCTGAAAGAGATGAGAATACCAGACCACCCGATCTGCCTCTTGAGAAACCTGTATCCAGGTCAGGAAGCAACAGTTAGAACTGGACATGGAACAACAGACTGGTTCCAAATAGGAAAAGGAGTACATCAAGGCTGTATATTGTCACCCTGCTTATTTAACTTCTGTACAGAGTACATCATGAGAAACACTGGGCTGGATGAAGCACAAGCTGGAATCAACATTGCCAGAGAAATATCAATAACATCAGATATGCAGATGACATCAATCTTATGGCAGAAAATGAAGAAGAACTAAAGAACCTCTTGATGAAAGTGAAAGAGGAGAGAGAAAAAGTTGGCTTAAAGCTCAACATTCAGAAAACGAAGATGATGGCATCTGGTCCCATCACTTCGTGGCAAATAGGTATGGAAACAGTGACAGGCTTTATTTTTATGGGCTCCAAAATCACTGCAGATGGTGACTGCAGCCATGAAATTAAAAGACGCTTACTGCTTGGAAGGAAAGTTATGACCAACCTAGACAGCGTATTAAAAAGCAGAGACATTACTTTGCCAATAAAGGTCCGTCTAGTCAAGGCTATGGTTTTTCCAGTGGTCATGTATGGATGTGAGAGTTGGGCTATAAAGAAAGCTGAGTGCTGAAGAATTGATGCTTTTGAAGTGTGGTGTTGGAGAAGACTCTTGAGAGTCCATTGGACTGCAAGGAGGTCCAACCAGTCCATCCTAAAGGAGATCAGTCCTGGGTGTTCACTGGAAGGACTGATGTTGAAGCTGAAACTCCAATACTTTGGCCACCTGATGTGAAGAGCTGACTCATTTGAAAAGACCCTGATGCTGGGAGGGACTGAGGGCAGAGAAGGGGACAACAGAGGATGAGATGGCTGGATGGCATCACTGACTCAATGGACAGGAGTTTGGGTGAACTCCAGGAGTTGGTGATGGACAGGGAGGCCTGGTGTGCTGCACTCATGGGGTCTCAAAGAGTCGGACATGACCGAGCGACTGAACTGAACTGCCAAGATCCAAACCTTGGCCTAGAGATACAATCTGACATTTTAATACTGAGATGGAACCTCAATGGGAGAGAAGCCACCCGAGGGAGGATGCACACTGATACTTGAACACAGGAATCATGATAAGTGGACTCTGAATATGGGCAGGACTGTTGATGGTCTTGGAAACTTGAAAAGCCCAAGACGTTGTTCAGAAGCTGAAATTAGCAAGAACATTTCAGGAAAGCTTAGACGCTCATCTTAAAGAAGGAATTTTATTAGACAGATTCTGTACATGTGCTGAAGGGTGGCAGAGAGTTTCTTATGATCCATTTACTCTCTGCAGTCTGGTTTAGTAGGGGTTCCTCAGTTTGCATTTGCCAGAGAGGGACAGAGGAAGGGAGGTGAGGTGTGGACCAGGAAGAATGCAAAGAACAGATCCACTAGGGACTGTTACTTGAAACTTGGTCCCAGAACTGTGTTCAGCCTAATCACTTTTTCAAGGTTAGTTCTTAGGTTCTGCCTGCATAGATGATCTCAATTAACCTAGACAAAAGTGGTTAGCAGGTAGCAGCTACCAGAGCTTTATTATTCAGTCTTCTAGTTGTTGGAGGTTATTCTCTTTATATTGGGAGTACTCACTGGCTCTGTCCACAGCAGAGCTGGCATCTTGCACGTCACACACACAGGCATTGCTTCTGGGAGGCTTGTGGGAGTCATGCTGACTGGAAAGAGTCAGATACTTTTCATTTAGTGGGTCCTCTAAGACTTCATTTGCTTCTTCTTCCTGGAGCCCTATGCTGAGCCTGAGTGGGGGATGGAGAAGGAGGCAGACAAGACAGGAGATGAAAATAAGGCGACCTGAAACCATAGCCTGAGAGCTGGTGCTCATCTGAAGCTCATGGAAGAGACACCAGAAACCAAAGGGGTCATTCTCTCAAAGAGGAAAATAAAACCCAACATAAAAATTCGCTTCTGACTGGTGTTTCAGTGTGCCCACAGTTGGGGTAGGAGAGAGAGCAATATGTGTTCAGTGGACTGATCTCATAACGTGGAGGAGGAAGTAGACTCAATTTCTCCTCTAAAATATACTCTGACACGCAGGACACTCAGAGACCTATAATACTGAAATTAAAATGTTGTGAACAAATTTTATGCAATAGTATAGGAAACAGTCCAGTGAACACTGTCTCCTGACAGAATAACCTCCTAGGGCTCTTGTAGCTTTTAGGTCTCTCTCTCTCTCTTTAAATATTTAATGATTGACTTTACTTTGGATGCAAGGAGATCAAACCAGTCCATCCTAAAGGAAATCAGTCCTGAATATTCATTGGAAGGACTGATGCTGAAGCTGAAATTCCAATACTTTGGCCACCTGATGCAAAGAACTGACTTATTGGAAAGGACTCTGATGCAGGGAAAGATTGAAAGCAGGAGGAGAAGGGGATGACAGAGGATGAGATGGTTGGATGGCATCACTGACTTGATAGACATGAGTTTGAGTGAACTCCGGGAGTTGGTGATGGACAGGGAGGCCTGGCGTGCTGCAGTCCATGGGGTGGCAAAGAGTCGGACACGACTGAGCGACTAAAGTGAACTGGACTATGAAACATCTCCCAACATATATTAGAACAAATGTGCAGGAAAATAAGGCAAGCATCTCACTTTGGTTTTTAACTAGGTTTTTAGAAAATAGAGACTAGGGTTCTCTGTTCAGTTTACCTTTAGTTCAGAATGACTCCAGTTAAGTAAACTTGAGGAATTACTAAGAAATGGTGACTAATACAAGAACTTCAATGAGAACAGATAACATGGGTTAAAGGACACATCACTGTATGATGAATGAATGAAACAGGAACTATCAGCAGCTTCCGGTTTCTCCTGGATCTTGGACCTTTGGCCTCTGGGTCTGTTGCTTCAGGACTCCTCTCTAGGTTTCACCACTCCATTACCAGCCCTTTCATCACTCAGAGTTACCTGGCTGCCAGTGACTCCTGTCTGCCTTCATCCTTCTTATCATGATGATTTTCTGTGAACCAAAAATAGAGCTGGTGGGAAATTGAGCAGGGCCCATTTCATGTTTTATAGATACAAGGGCCTATCTGACCAGAAACACAATACTCTATATGTTTGCTCAGAATGCTCTGGGAGAATTATTCCAGGAGGGCTCCAAAAGTTGTGATGAAGGAGACAGTTGTAGCAATGCGGCCTCCAGCCCCGTGTATTCTCTACTGTGCTCGCCCCCAGCCAGTCTGTCATGGTCCCCAGAATACAAGGTGAACAGCAGTGTAGTGTAAGCACTGACAGTCTTCTTCTTTTAAAACTGTAACCCAAGTGAGTGATATTATTACTGCTTCCTGAGGCATTCACTTCAAAGACAGCTATTTCAAAGAATCACAAGGAGAGCTACAGGACTAGATGAAGAGGCAGGCTGCCCCATCTCTGAAGTTTCTCTTCTTTCAGGAGACCCTGCTTGATTTAAATAGCTGGTGTGTGACTGCTTGTTTTTCCTTACTGTGGGGCTTCCTAGATAGCTCAGTGGTAAACAACCCACCTGCCAATGCTGGAGACGTGGGCTTGATCCCTGGGTCGGGAAGATCCCCTAGAGGAGGAAATGACAACCCATTCCAGTATTCTTGCAAGGAAAATTCAGTGGACAGAGGATTCTAGCAAGCTATAGTCCATGGGGGTCACAATGAGTTACACACAACTGAGCATGCACCATCTTTGCCTTTTTGCACTTTAATTCTCTCTTTTCTATTTTAAAGTCACCAATAAAGAGTGAATCTATGAAACTCTAGGCAGGGGGGAAGCCAGGTACAGAAGTATTGGACAGGTACATCTGGTATTAACTGAAAGGATGAAAAGAAAAATCAGTGTCTGTCAAGATGAAGAGCATTGTTTTGAATGACATGAAGATAAACCATATTAGTAAGGAGGCCCTCCAGAGTAATTACGATTCTGACTAATAATTGCATCACTCTGTGGGATTTCATAATTTTGTAATTATTGTACAAATATTTCTCATGGATATCCAACTAGAATGTGAGCTCTGTGAGGCTAATGACAGTGCCTTATGACCCAACTTACAGTACCCAGTACAGCATGCACGCCCGAGTAGGCAATCAGTTAATATTTAGAACCACGTAATCCTAATGCGAGACTCAATATTGACAGTCATCTAACCTATCTGATGCCTGAATTGCCTCACAAGTAAATGATCTTCTACAGATTGTCTTTTGAACTCTATTCCTTGTTGTTGTTCAGTCACTATATCCTGTCTGACTCTTTGCGACCTCATGGACTGTAGCCCACCAGGCTCTCTGTCCTCTACTAAGTTTGCTCAAATTCATGTCTGAGTCTCTATTCCTTAGAGTTGCTATAAAGTGTCAGAGGAGGTGAAGGCAGAGACTAGGGAGAAAGAGGATCTCCAGACCTAGGCTTCCTTCAATCAAGTATCTCTGCTTTAGCGACTCTTTCACATTTGAGCTGCTCAGATTTCACTTCAACCAAGGTTAAAAGATGTCTCGAATACCACAATCTATTAATACCTTTTATTTGAAACTCTCCAAGGATGGGCAATGCTGGTCCTTTCAAATTAATAATTTATTTTCTAGGCATAGCTGCTTAGTTATCTATCTAGTCAATGGCCCTACCAGCTAATACTCCTCATAGTCTGACACTTAGAAAAAAAAATCAAATGTGCCAGAGAAACACTATTATCAAGAAAGGCACTTGAGAATGTTGGAAATTAGGAGTGTACTTTCCCAGCCATGGCCAAGTTTCAGGCTTGTCAAGAGCAGAGGTCCTTGCAGTCCCCTGCTGCCACTCCCCAGAGGCCTAGTCTTATAGAGGCCCAGGCCTGAGACAGGATAACCTGGGGCAGCCACCATCAGGAAGCCCCTCTCAGGAGCCAAGACTGTTTTGCCACCATGGATTCCTTGAGTCGGGACTGCATAGCTCAAACAGTAGCCCGCGATTCACAGCTGACTTTCCAAATGTGATTTGCAGTTTTGTAGAAACACTTTGCCCTCGAATGTGCTCTACAATATAAACCAAATCTAATATTAAAAAAAAGATGACAATCACCACACCTATAAAAAAGCAATAATATTTACTCATATTATAATTAAGCAAATATTTGTTGAGAGCTTCACATGTGTGTGAGCTGGTTCTAACCGGTGGTCATCGTGCATTTAATCTTCATAACCCTCTGAAATAAACACTGGGTGTTCCCATTTTACAGATGAGTTGCTGAGGTAACTGAGATGCAGTCAAGTTGAGTTCATTTGCCCAAGGTCACAGCTAGAAGCTACATTACTGGTGTTCCAACCCAGGCATGTGCTCCATTTTATTCGTATACTACTTCAGGGAGAATCCAGAGACCTAACTAGTCCCCCATCAGCTTTGCAGACTGTCTTTGTCTAGCTCTGTGCCTGCATGTACATTTCTGTCCTTCTGTTTACTCTGTATTCTACTACCCTGAGCTTCCCCACTTGACACACTTCCCACACAGCTTCCTCCTCACCCAAGCCATGTAGCCAGTCTCCTCTTGTCTGCCAGCTCCCCTTCCTCAAAGGGCACTTTCTCCTCCAGCACAGACTCAATGAGGTCCTTGTACTCTTCACACTCTGGGGAAACAGAGACACTGTCTTGGGGAAGCTGGCCCTGCTGCTGCGGTCCAGCCTTCAGGGGATGAGGGGGGGCCACCCCAGGAGAGATATCACCTGGGTACCAGGCTCCACGCAGGGAATCCCACATCTGATTCTTCAGCCTCCCAGCTACTAGCATTTGATTCCCCCGAAATTAGAGCTGGGGAGAGAGAACCTCATAGGGGGTAAAATAACTCAAGATGATTCAACTGGAATGAAGCAAAGTCAGAATTCACATACTCTGAGTTGTGACTCCAAATCTTGGGCCACTTTACCAAACCTTGCAGCCTCTTGAGGAAAATATGAACCTGGGCACACAGTAGGAATTCCCTGTGTGTTTGGGAAGGCTCTGAGGACGGTAGGCTGATAGTTACCCCATGCTGAGTTTCAGTGATTCCCTTAATATTTCAAAGTTTTTAAAGTTTACTTGGATACTTCTGTGCAAAAGTGCACATGAAGAGAAAAAAGCCTGAAAGACATATGCTCAAATGCTAAGGGTGTTGTGTTAGATTGGAAAGAGGACTAAGGCATTGTGTTTGCCAAGGCCCTATTCTAGTAATTATCATCCTGTAATCATCACCACTCCCTGAGGAGGTAGATACTACTCCTGTTACCATTACAGATGAGGAAACTGAGGCACAGAGAAGATGAACAACATGTATTTGAACCCAGAAGTCTGGCATCAGGACACAGGCTCTTAATCTCTGCACTGTGTATCTTTACATGAAGATGTTGGATGGCATCCTTCCTTCTCCAATTTCAAAGAAGCTGTATTATGATTACAATAAAAGATGTAAAGGAAGAATCTCCGTACATTCCCATACCCCAGTGCTTGTCATTTCACTTCTTTGATAAGTAGGCTTTAATTTAAACTTTTTTTCCTTCATGTAAAACAACAAAATAGATGATTTATTGTAGATATTACATTCAGCCACAACTGGGAAGAGAACTAGTCCATAGTATCCCAGGTCCAGGGCAAAGGACCAAACAGGACAGTTTTGATACGAGCAAGGTGGGTCTCTCAAAGGTGGTTGAGGCAATCAGAATGGTCCTAGATGTTTCAGATCCATTGAGACAAGTTCTAGATAGTAGGCATGCAGCCCACAATTTGTACTGGAGCTTGCTTCCCTTGTTTCTGCTTCTGTAGCTTCCATGAGTGAGTGAGTGAGTGAAGTCGCTCAGTCGTGTCCGACTCTTTGCGACCCGTGGACTGTAGCCCACCAAGCTCCTCCGTCCATGGGATTCTCCAGGCAAGAATACTGGAGTGGGTTGCCATTTCCTTCTCCAGGGGATCTTCCTGACCCAGGGATCGAACCCAGGTCTCCCACATTGCAGGCAGACGCTTTAACCTCTGCACCACCAGGGTAGCTTCCATAGGTGTACAAATTCACTTGGACTCTGCCTCATCTTTCTTCTTTGTGCTTCAGCCTGCCCATTTGCTTCTTCCTCCACTTTGCTCACATGGTGTAGAGGTTTCTCAAAAGATGGTGCTAGGGCCGAGAGCTAATTTTAACTTTTTAGTCCATGTCAGTAAGTTGGATAGAAAAATTTATCCCCCTTTGGTTTATTGAAAAATAATTGTAGAAAATTGAAAGCAAACAACTTCAGTGTCACTAAGAATCCTCCCCTTTATCCCTGTCCTTCTTGTTCTCTCGTTCCCTCATTCCTCAGTCATGGCAGCTCCACCCGTCCTCTCAATCCTGAACAGGCTTGAGATGCTCCAGTGGGTTTTCAAAGTGAAGGCTGACTGTGGGGCATGAAGTACTAGCTTCTTCACTGACCTGGCCCATTCCTGGGACTGGAGGTCTCCTCCACTTGGCCTCATTTTCATTTGGGCCGTGTGTCTCAAAGTCCAGATCCTGAACTTGCTTGCTGTCTAATTCATATTCATATTCAGGGAGAGACAGCAAAGGTGTTAAGGAGCCTCTGAGTTCCAGGAAATACCTCAGTCTCACAAGAGTGTGAGGAATGTCTTCTTTGAAGATATAGGGGGAAAGGATCTTGCTCCAGACATCAGGACTTCCCTTGTTGTCTGCTATTGGTGTACTCATCTCCAATTTCTATGGTTCAGTTGGGAGCAGACAGCTTTAAGCTCCTTTAAGGTAGGCAGGATATCCTATCACTTCATTCTCCCCTCATGCAGCTAGCACAGTGCTTTGCAAATGGATGAGCTGCAAAAATTTCAATTAATCCTAAGACATTTAAGCCAATAATGATATTATATGTTTACAGAATCTGAAATGTATTCCCGGGAGAGAAAAGAAAGTTTAGTGCCTGAATGAGATCTTCACCTCTATTCTTCCTACACTCTCACAGCAAACTTTACTCCGTGTCTCAGTGTCTCCATCCTCTGCAAAGTGGGGGTAAACTACCTGTTTCTACCTTCCTAGGAGTGTAGTAAGGAAGAGATTATTTTGATGAAGGAGGGAAAAGAAAGTCTGGAGCTTGTTTAGTTTCTTTGGGGAAAGATGGACAATCATTTATCACTATGGTGACTGTGACTCTGAGGACTTACTGTATTATTGCAACTGGTTAGCCAGGGAGTAAACAGTAGCTTGGGACATGAGGAATTTCTCTGTGAGTTTTTGCAAGTCTTGTTTCCTTTTTTCCAGCTGGGAGCTCAAGCACTGGTTGGTTTCCAGGATGCCCATGTCTGTCCTCGGACCAGAGAAAGTGGTGAGAGATACTGCCATGCTAAAGCTTAAGGTAGAAGTAGAGCCAGAGCCTGGGGAGAAGAAACCCAAAGAAATAAGAAATTGAGACAAATGAATGAATTATGGTGATGGATGTACTTCCTCGTAAATTACTGAAATCATTGAAGCATGCAATGATACTGGGTGAGTATTATAGTATGTAAATTATACCTTAATAAGTTTTCATTAAGTGAAGAAATGTCTTTTAACAGGTTTATAAAGAATATAGATGTAATTTATTACTTACTTTTGGTCTAGACTTTGTCAGCATTCCACAACTCTGAGAATCCTTAACTGCAAAAATAAGGCACAAGAAACCAAAGCTCAGAGGTCAGGCTCTGACAAGAGTGCCAGAGAGAGGACCCAGCATGGCAGGTAACCACGTGGAGTTGCAATAACAGAACTGGAAGGTGGGAGTGTCATGGAATCTCGGGAGCTCCTGTCTTCCAGTGGACTAGGCCAAACTGATACTAAAGGCTACCTGGTCTGCTCTGAAGGTTGCCACTGACGGGGACATTCCCTCAGCAGCCACTCTTTGTATTTGTGTACCTTTGTATTGATACCACAGAACTATCTCTTTCTAAAATTTAAGCCTGCTTTGTATTGTTTACTCTTGCAAGCATAGAAAACATGAAGGAATTGAGGTTTTTCCAATTCTTTCATTGTTTAAAGACTGTCATGAAGATACTTTTTGTATAGAAAAGTGGAAAACTTTTAGATATTCTTGATGTTCTTTGTTTCTTTAGTTTTTTCACACCATTTTAATATTGTAAGGGAAAAAATCCTGAGTATAATACAGTGACTGTAATACAGCCCAGCCGAGTGCAGCCCTTAGCACAGGCTGTCTCTGTGCGCCATTACCCCATACCCTGTTAGCAGCACCGGTTACTGCGGGACTTTCAGTAGTTCTGCTTAGCCCTTGGTCAGTGCCACAGTGGGCCCTGTCAGTGAGCTTTCATCAGTGAGTGACTCAGCCAACAGTAGGTAGAGTGGCGGTCATCAGGTGGAAAGTGAGGTAAGAAGCGGATCCCAGCCTTCTCCCTGGGGCCTTCCAACTCACCCGGCCTTGGGCCAGCGGGTGGGGGAAAGGCTGGGGGCTGTGTCTTGTAGGGCTCCAGGGCCCTCACCAAGGCTGCCCCCTGACTGGGCCCAGGCCTTGAGGCAGCAGTGAATTCCCCTGCACTCCCACCCCACACATCCCTGTCTCTGTGACCCAATAGTAGTGTCACTCTGCCTGGGTCACAGTCTTCGTGACTCCCACCTCTCACCCCACCCCCATCTGGGGGACCTGAGAAGCCTGAGGGTCAGTAGGTTGGGCACTGGCTCCCTCAGTGATGACTGCTGGGAACAGTCTGGGGACCTTACCCCGTGCAAGGCACCAATTGAGATCTGCTTTCCCTTAACCAGAACCAAGACCTTGGAGGATGAAAGCTATGTTTTGGAACCTTGCCCTTTCTTGTAAAAACAGAGAATAACATTCATTTGGAAGAGATTCACAGGAACATTGTTACCTGATCATGACCTGAACTCAAGAACAAATTCTCTGACACCAAGAAGTTTGCAACAACTAACCACATCCCTCCATCACTATTCCTATAAAAGGGCTTTGCCAAAAGCTTTGGGTGAGTTCTGTGTTTTTAAGGCATGAACCATCCATCTCCTTGCATGGCCCTACAATGAACTTTTCTCTGTTCCAGACTTGAATGTTTTGGTATTGTTTGGCCTCATTGTGTGTTGAGCACATGAATTTGCTTTTAGGTAACAGTTTAATTTACAAGGACTACTGAGCAAATTGTGCCTTTTTTACTATTTGGTTGCAACATGTGGGACCTTTCATTGCATTGCATTGATTCTCTAGCTGTGGCTTGCTGCCTTAGTTGCTCCACGGCATGTGGAATCTTAGTTCCCCCACCAAGGGTGGAACCTTTGTCGCCTACATTGCAAGGTAGATTCTTAACCACTGGATCACTAGAGAAGTCCCCAGACTGTGTCTTAATTACGTTCTTGCTGTAAACCAGTGTTATGGAGACTTATTTTCCCTTGCTGGGAAAGCATATAGGCTTCTCATTAAACTTGAAATCAGGTTTGACCTCCCTGCTTCAGCCCCCTCTCCTCTTCTCCTGTGGGTTGCTTTGTGTTTTAATCTGTATATAAGATTTTGTGCTTGTCACTCATGAATGTCATCCTAGGATCACAGGACTTCTTTCCAACTTGTCAAAGTCACTGACATAGTTTTTGTATGTTGCTTTGAACATCTGTGAAGTGAAGTGAAGTGAAGTGAAGTCGCTCAGTCGTGTCCGACTCTTTGCGACCCCATGGGCTGTAGCCTACCAGGCTCCTCTGTCCATGAGATTTTCCAGGCAATAGTCCTGGAGTGGATTGCCATTTCCTTCTCCAGGGGATCTTCCCAACCCAGGGATCGAACCCGGGTCTCCCGCATTGTAGACAGACGCTTTACCGTCTGAGCCAGGGAAGATCCCCTTGAACATCTGTAGTGGCCCCCTAATTTGGGATGACTTGTAAGCAAGTGCTATTCATTATGTCTAGAGTAGTTTTCATAGAACTTTGATTGATAGTTTGTGTTGACCCAAAGCTGCTGACCTGTATTTGTCTTCTCAGACAAAGTAAACACCAAGATCTATGTATAGTAAACATCAAGGTCTGTGGTGGTTTAGTAAACATCAAGGTCAGAGTGAACATTAAGGTCTGTGGTGGTTGGTGGTAACCTACAACACTCCAGTGAAGTTGGATTTAGTGACATAGAAGCAGAGGTGTTCCCCCCCCCCCCCTTAGGAAGCTGAGGTTTTAAAGAGAGACACAGATAAGCAAGACAGAAAGTCATCCCCTGACCTCAGCTTACTTCCTACATATCAATTCCTCCCTGGTTTTGGAAGCCTGAGACTAGGGCAACTTCCCTGAAATATGTATCTGCCTAGCTTTTCCCCATGGGAGCAACCCCATGTTCAAGGAGCGGTGGCTGCATGGGCGCAGGAAGGCCTAGAGGAACTACTGCATATTCAAGGTCAGAAGAGGCTACGGTGAGGAGATATCCCTTATCCAAGGTAATGAGCAGCAGCTGCGCTTTGCTGGAGCAGCCATGAAGAGATACCCCACGTCCAAGATAAGAGAAACCAAGTAAGATGGTAGGTGTTGCAAGAGGGCATCAGAGGGCAGACACACTGAAACCATAATCACAGAAAACTAGTCAATCTAATCACACTAGGACCACAGCCTTGTCTAACTCAATGAAACTAAGCCATGCCATGTGGGGCAACTCAAGATGAGCGGGTCATGGTGGAGAGGTCTGACAGATGTGGTCCATTGGAGAAGGGAATAGCAAACCACTTCGGTATTCTTGCCTTGAGAACCCCATGAACAGTATGAAAAGGCAAAATGATAGTCTCACGTGAGTGTATGTTCCTCGGTTCCTTGTCTTGTCACAACAAAGAATTAGAGCAACGGACATTAAAGCCCTCAGCGTGTCACAGCTCTCGGGTCTTGGACAAACCATGTTATAGCTCTTAGGCAAATCAGTGTTACAGCTCTGTTTTATTTAGAAGATAGCAGGAGAATCCATCCTTGAAGTATGAGGGCATGCCAACCCAAAGACTTGAAGAGAAGAGAGTGGAGGAGCGCACGAGGGAGGGAGAGGGAGAGAGGGAGAGAGAGAGAAAGAGTGCACGCACACAGGAGAGAAAGAGAGAGAGAAAGCACTTTGGCTCCTCCTTTTATATGCTTTTTCCTCCACCTGGGCCTGCCCTATGCAAATTGGGCTTAGCCAGGAGTGCTGTTTGTTCTTCCTGAAGTCTTCACTCTGGTCCTCAGACCTTCCTTGTTTTTTAGCCACCGCCATTTTGGACTCCTTTTCCCTATTCTACCTACCTAACAATAGGGTACTGAAAGAGGAACTCCCCAGGTTGGTAGGTGCCCAATATGCTACTGGAGATCAGTGGAGAAATAACTCCAGAAAGAATGAAGGGATGGAGCCAAAGCAAAAA